>CM044016.1:47928918-48528918 GCA_024085815.1 Flaveria linearis
CGCGAACAGCTCCTCCCGCAGCAACCCCAACCGCGAACAGCTCCACAGTACTTGATGGTTACTTTTTATATTTTGAAACTATTTGATCTTTAAAGTATTTGAACTACTATGTTTTTATTTTTATATTTTGAACATATGATCTTTGAAATAGTTGATGTTAATTTTATGTTTGATTATTAATGTTTTAGTGTACTAATCTTAAGTATATATATAATTTCTAAAAAATACATATAAAATTTCCAAATCGATTAATCCCTAGTCCCTACCACACCGCCCGACTAGCGCCTAGCGATTTTTACAACATTGGTGTTTATATTGTGTTGTATGTATGTGTTATTGTTTTTTGGCTTGTATGTTATTTTTGCTCTTTGAGCCAAGGGTCTGTCTCGGACCATCCGCTCTATCCTATGGGATAAGGGTAATAAGGTTGGCTTCCATCCTAAACAACCCCCCCCCCCCCAAGACCATACTCTTGTGGGATTTGCTGGTATGATAATATCCCATTCAGCCTACAGTTGCTAGGTGTTGTTACCACTTACCTCTCAACCTGAAAACTGATTTTTTGACCTTTTACTCCTTGAATTTTGTTAAAAATAACCATTTTCCTCCAAAAGATTAAAAACATCAATTTACCTCCAAAAGTTTTATAAGTTGTTTCAATTCAGTCCAAAATAATGAAATTTTTGGAGTGAAATTGAAACAACATATGAAACTTTTAGAGGTAAATTGATGTTTTTAATCTTTTGGAGGAAAATATTATTTTAAATCAAACCTTAGGGAGCAAAATTGAAATTAACTCTATAAAAAATATAGAAAATCTCAGCTACCAGTTTCAAGTAGTGTTATTCACTTGATTGCATGCATTATTTACTGTAAGTCAATTGTTATCTGCTGTAGTTTGCTATATGGGCTGGGCTGGCTCTACTGTCACATGTAAGCAATATTCCAATGGTGTATCACATAAGAGTTGGTTTTACTATCACATGGAAGCAATGCTATACTATTCTATTTCCCATGGGATATGGTTCAAGTGTGATCGTTTATCAAGAAAATCTGATGTGCTATTCCAAAGTTTAGTACAACTGTGAAAAAGAAGAAAGAGTTCAAAGAATCTTGACAAACTTTATTTCTAAAGAGCGTATTGAGGATGCCATCGCCTGCACTACATCAGCCGCTGAACAGATAGCATCTTTTAAACTTTGGACATTCACCTGAAAAAGTAACATAAGTCATCAAATATTGTAATGGCACTTGAAGCCACCGTATGAAATCTCCAAGAAATTTTTTTTTATACACACACAAACATAAAATACCTTTGCATCAACAAGTGGAAGACGGAGAGTGCTGGACTCCAAAGACACAATAGTCTCAGACAAAGAGACAATGTGATCCCTCTCAACTTGATCCCACACCTCCAAATATGGTATCTGCATTTTACAAATAAAAAGAATCAGTGAATCATAAGCTTGGTTTTATAATGCACGAATAATGCATGGTGCGCTGCTGCAAGCACATCACAACATAAGATGAGTTGTATTTCCATGATGTGCCCCTAATGCGCAAGATGCGCCTTGATGCGCGCATTATGCAATGCTATGTTTTTTCTTCAATTTTGGACCTGGATCAAATCTATTCCACAAGAGTATGGGTCTAACCTCTCAACATTAGGGTGTTTTGTTTCATATTTGTGTTCATGTTATACATTTACTAGTACTTAACTGTTGTAATAGTCTGTGCATAGTGTAATAGTCTTGAATTTGGGTTTTATATTAAAGTATGTTTTATGAGTGTGTTAATAAGTAGTTTTTTATGTTGAAGTATTAATGATATAAAAAGTTAATTTTGTATAATTATTTTTGTTATTTTTTAATATCTAACTCATCGCATACATGATGCGTGCGCATCACGCATCGGGATTTGGGACCAAAATGCATCGGAGTGCATCGCGCAATTTAAACCAAGATCACAAGACTGAAACCTAAAGGATACCACTGAAAAGCACAAAAGGTATCCAAAATATATCAGCTATCCAACATGAACTACGAGCACATATTATTCTCATTAATAACTCGAATATGCAAGAAAAGATCCTCCAAGGAAAATGAGAAGAAACTAGGACAGAAGGCTGACCGACATGGCAACATAATCATGATATGAAATGCAAGAAGTGGTGGAATAAACGACAACAAAATGAGAGTTTGATGGTTCACATTCTTGCCTGATTCCTGAGGACAGTGTACAACTTCAAATTCTGCCTCAGCTGTTGCATCATAATTTGTTTGGATCTGACAGACTGTCTATTTTTAACGTAGTCATCCATGAATTGTATAGATTTTTCTGAAATAGAGTGTAGCATTAGACAAACAATGTATAAAAATAAAATAAAAACACTTAAAGATGCATGACTAAATAAACTTGGTAGTAAGTGCCCTACTAAGCTATGTATCAAGTACTTCGCCTTTTTCCGCCATACGTAAAGGTAAACATGATAAATTTAAATTGAACTACTTGAAGCAATCACAATGAAGCTACTTAAGTATTTGTCAAGCCAAAAGAGTACAGCTGAAATCAGAATATTTCTACTGAACTAGCTTGAAACTGAAGGTATTCACTCTCAAATTTATAGAAATAGGGAAAGGATACCAAATTCATTCACATCAGCCTCATTAGTGCTGATACCTACCGACACAATTGTCAACCATTTTACATGGGTAACAGGACATCTTAATAGCTTATGAAGACATCCTAATGCAATAGCTACAAAAACTAACTAAACCAGCTTATATGGAACAAGAGGCTAGTTTAATTTACAAGTCAACAGTAAGCCTATACATGGATGCAAAATGCAACTTAACAATCCTAACTCAAAAGACGAAAGTATAGTTATTAAAAAAAACAGAAGAAAAACATCCACTCAAGTACGTTATGTGAGCCAACAAGTAGCCCACCTTTAATAATACACAACAAAAGTGTAAAATAGGAAACAGTAGCTACATAAACTTAGGCTACAGCATGCTCTTGAGCTTTGGTGCACGAGCCCATGCTTACTCAAAAGTATTCAAATCAAATAGATGTCAATATTTGGCATCTGTGAACCAAGGATTACAATGCTGTAATTTTTTTGAATTCATATTGCAAATCCTTATCAAGACACCTTCTACAAGCATACACCCATCTTTTCAACTAATGCTGAACATGTTGCATAACATGTCCGTGAATAAAAATAGCTAGACACCAAAAATTATTAAGAAAAGGCATACCCACAAATTAACCGACATAGCAGTACAAACATTCCATGTTTACCTATCATCATAATGAATAAACCATATGAACCACTTGACCTAACCAGGCCAATGGAAGCAGGAAAGATTCATAAAGTCTATCAAAATTCAGAGCACATAAGTAGAAAGTCCTGGAATTACTAGCACAACAACTACAATTCAGAATCCAGAACTCCAGAAAGCTCTATAGTCAACAGTTACAACTGATAAAGCAAGCAAACACACCAGTAGTTTCATTATGCATATAAGAACTAGAAATTATCTGTAGGAGTTACCTGAGCAGTTGTGCTCTGGACCAACAGGGCAGCATCTGCTCTTGCATTTGCAAACCTCCATTGCAAATATCTATTATGTAGCAGCCTCAAGGCATGTGCATCAGCAATAGCGTTATCTCCTGCCTTTCTTCGCCTAGTTTCAGCAGCAAAGCTAAGAATCGAAGGCGTATTGCTCGCATTACTAGTGGACCCTATTCCACTCCACACTCTAGCTGGACTGGAAATACCCCTTGATGGAGACGACGCCGATAACATCACACTCTTGCCTGGAGAAGCAGGTCGAACGGCTCTTCTAACTGGAGAGGGAGAAATTCCTCTTGGGGATAATGCTGGACCATCTTTAAACTGGGGAAGCACACTCTTGCTTGGGGAAGCAGGTCGAACAGCTCTTCTAACTGGCGAGGGAGATAATCCTCGTGGGGATAATGCTGGACCATCATTTAACTGAGGAAGCACACTCTTGCTTGGGGAAGCAGGTCGAACAGCTCTTCTAACCGGAGAGGGGGATAATCCACGTGGGGAAAGCGCTGGACCGTCTTTTACACACCTATTCACAGAAGGTAGCTTAACGTTTCGGGACACTGGAGGTGAAACCGGCTCCGGTTGCACCCTCCGTAGGCGATTAACAGTTTCTTGCCTGTATCTAGCTGGCACCATAAGTGCACCAGGCTTCATACCTTGAATGTTACCCGGAGTACCACCAGAGGAGACACTCTCCACATCTGAAGTAGCACGATCAGAATTATCAGAGTCACTAATAACCTTATCAACACCTCTATTAACCTCCGTTTGTTAGGTTTCAATCTGGTCTCGCGGATCATAGGCTTTTGTAAAGCCCTAAGAGCAGTCACGGTCCCAGATCCACTCAATTCATATTCTCGTTCGTAAACTCTACACTCTTCGTCATAAAACTCCCCTGCCTCCCCGGCCACCGTTGCTGATCAATCGCCTTCGGATTCCCTAACTTCCGAACCGGCGTAACCGGCGTTACAGCCCTCTTCTCCGGTGTACTATTTTTACAACCCTTACTCACCGGATTCACAGGCGATTCCCCTTGAAACGACGCCGATAAACTCCTCGCAGGCAACTTCGTCAACATCTTCGCAGCGGTCGACATCTCGCCTATCCTCGGAGTCACCGGACGAAGTCGTTCCGTCGACATAGCTCGTTTACTATTCATCGTTGACGAAACTAACGGCGACGGAAACCGCCTCTTCGGCGTACACATAGAATTCGAAGACGACGTCGTCGTAGTGGACGAAAACGACGACGAAAACGACGTCGTCGTCATCGTAGTTGCAACCGAAGAAGAAGAAGAAGAAGCAGTAGAAGACAAGTAACGTGAACTCACCTCTCTAGATTTCACCGAACCATTTTATCAGCATCAGAAGGTAGCAACGGCGCACGTTTCACTCTCACCGGAGACGGACCTCGTGACGACACCTTCCGATTAGGCGTAGTAACCGAAGAAGACACATTAGCCACCATTATCTCGCATCCTCCGATCAGAATTCACAATTCTAAACCCTAGTTAAGATCAAATCACAGTTTCCAAAGGTGCGATGAGATTATCGGAGATCGGATTGTGAGATCGTGAGGTGTGATTGATGTGTGGAGTTTAGACATAACCACCGGAGGAGGTGGTGGCCGGAGATCGGAATGTGACCGTTACAGGTCGCCGGAGAAGATTGCGTGGAGGAGAAGGGGAGCGGGTTTAGGGGAGATTGAGGAGTATAACTGTTCGTGTGAGTTCGGAGCACGTGAGTGTGCAAGCGCGTGATGGGAGTATTATTAGTGATTCTTGTTTTATAGTTTTATACCAAGTTTTATACGCCGGATCAATGTATATATACCTTGTATATATACTCAAGTAAAAATTTTAATTGTATATATACCTAATTTATTATAGATAATATATCTTTCAAAAAAAATAATAAACACTTACATATGGGTATATATGCCATTAAAGAGTTTTAGAGGGATGAAATATGTTTTAAATTCAAGTAGCAAAGTTTTTTAAATGACCAGGTTGTGATTTTTGGGATTTGATGTGGGAAGATATCTAAAAGCTTATTATTATCTCATTTAATCATTAGAATGTGTCATTTATCTTGATCTATAGACCAATCACACGTTTTGCTATATGGATATCTGGTGGATTTTGGTCAAATCAATAAGCTTATGAATCCAAATCAAGCTTTCCTAAGATTGGTGATCTTAAGATGGCTTCAAATTTCTATAATCAGATTCGTTAAACATTCAAGCATATGATTGTTTGTTCTTTAGCTGAAACATGCTTTTTAGATCACCTTCTTAAGGCAATGCAAAAAACCAATTATACTCTGTTGGATCATGATAAGGCTGGTGCAACCAAATTCACTTCATAGTCATCTTTTGTACTACATTCAAAGGCTTCCGAAGCTGAGCAAGAGATCTTCCGAAAGTCTGAAGAACAGCTGAAGATATCTACTGAAGGCAAAAGCTGAAGTCAACTGCTGAAGACAACAGCTGAAGCCAACAGCTGAAGACTATTTTCCGAAGACAAAGTCTGATGAAGAGCTGAAGACAAAGTCTGAAAGCTTCCGAAGACAAAGTCTGATGAAAGAGCTGAAGACAAAGTCTGAAAGCTTCCGAAGACAAAGTCTGATGAAAGAGCTGAAGACAATGTCTGAGCTTCCGAAGACAAAGTCTGCTTCCGAAGACAAGAAGACTCCAAGCCTCGGAAGAAGCAGTCTTCCGAAGTATAAGTGCCTTCGGAAGAAGTTATTCTTCCGAAGCACTTTATCCTTCGGAAGACATTGCTATGTCCAGCAGATAAAAGTATGGTCCCTAACAGTCCGCTGCAGACCTCTGATACAGCATGGCATCTTCCTAAAGAGCCATGTTGTGACCATACTTTATTCTACTGTTCACCTTTTTATGATAGTACATGTTACCAACTTTAGTTGGTGACAAAAGGTAAGTCAGGGACATGTCCTGACTACCAACTCTCAGGCACAATGTCTGAAAGACCTCACCTAGAGTCTTGTAGTATAGATGTAAGGTTAGAGGTGTCCAGCTGGTATCAAAGTATATCCGGCTGTAGGTAGTATTATATATATCTTCTCCCTGTAACTCTTTATGTAAGCGATTTGAGTCCAAGTGTCTTGTAATCCTTTGAGTTGAGAAGCAATATATAAAAGTACCTTGAAAATTTATCTGCTGTTAGCTTTTCTTACTGCTTGTTACTTGGTATATTGTGATCAACTCTTCAAAGACTGCTTGCCGAGTGTTGATTCACAGTGATTGAGAGAAAAACCACACGAAATCCGATCCTGCAATTGGTATCAGAGCTCCAGGCTCTTGATTGTGAGATCTTACCATCCTAATCAACCTGTTTTTCACTCCTCACCACAATCCACTCACTCAAATGGCTGCTCTCTCCAAGGCTGATATGGAAACTGGTACCTTGACCAAGTCCCCTATGATCACCCCTGAAGACTTTGACACATGGTGTATCAGGATGGAAGGGTTCATCAAGTGTCAAGACTCAAGGATGTGGGACTCCATTGTCAATGGTCCTTTCATACCAAGCACTACATCTGCCACTGGTAATCGCATCATCCAAAAGATGTTGATGATTACTCAGAGGAAGATAGGAAGAGAATAGAGCTAGATCAAAGGGCTATGACTTGTCTCCAAACTACTTCCCCAACTCCGTCTACAGACGCTTCAAGAAGTGCAAGACAGCTAAAGATTTATGGGAAGCTTTGAAGCTGATGTATGAGGGATCCAAGGAAACTCAAGAGAACAAGAAGATCTCTTGAAGCAGCAGTTTGAGAACTTTACTTTCAAGGCTGGTGAGACCTTGACTCAACAATACTTCAGGTATGTTGAGCTAGTAGATACTCTGGCGGATATTGGAGTAGCTCTTGAGAACAGAGACATAGTTAGGAAGTTCATGTCCTCTCTTCCTAAGCTATGGACTCACTACTGTGTTGTCATCAAGAGAACTTCGGACCTTAAGACTCTTTCTCTCACAGAGTTGTATGGTATCCTAAGTGCATTTCAGATGGAGATGAACATGCAGAACTCCTCTGACCACTCCAATAACCAACAGAGTTCAGCCCTTCATGTGGTTGAAAGGGAAAGCATGGAACCACAACATCAGTTGCTATGCTACCCTGACAACTCACATACTGGACCCTTCATCACTCTACCTGAGACTCCAAAGTCTCAAAAGGTTCAACACAACTCCTTTCAGGATAGTGTTGCCTTTGTCTCTGGAAGTGGACACTCTGTGATTTTCATACTGCTTTGATGATCTTGAGTGCTTCAATCCAGATGAGTGGAGTACATGGACATTGTCCAGCAGATGGCTTTTTAATTACAGAGCGAAGAGTTCTTCAAGAGACTGGAAGGCAATTCCCTCAAAACCCAGTCAACAGCAAGTTTGGGTTTGATAAGAGCAAAGCAAGGGTGCTCACCTGCAACCACTTGGTCACTTTGCTAGGGAATGCAAGGCTCCCAGAACAACCCGGGAACCCCACAGGCCTCCACACATCCCACTACTCCCAAGCATGAAGAAAAGTCAACTGAAACAGCTGCTGTTGCTCAGGAAGTTGACTGGAGCTTCATGGTACAGGATGTGACTCCCGCTCAAGCACTCATGGCCGAACAGATGATGATCATATATGAACATCTTTGTACTGCTGCCTGTATTGCTAAAGTTAAATTGTATAAAGATTACATTTCAAATCAGATCTGAGGTTGAGTCTTAAATGTGCTAAAATCTGACTTTAAAAGAGCTGAATCTGACTATCAAAAGAAAATTGATGAGTTAGAGAAAACTGTGTCTCTTTGAAACATGAAAAGACTACTACAAGACTCAAATCAAAGATCTGATCTCCAAACTTTCTGAAGTTCAAGCCCGTTAGTCACAGCTGAGGCTCAGGCCAGGAAGCAAGCTATTGCTGAGCAAAGCTTCCAAACTATTCTTGCATCAACTCCCATTCCAAAATGTTTTATCAAAACAAAGAAGGGTTGGGAACCAGTGAAATAGCTCCACCACACTCTTATGAGTCTATTAGACTACCTAGATGTGGTACTGAAGAGCAAGAGGTTCCAACTGCTGACCCTTCTCCATTGGAACTAGAGGATGAAGTAAAAATAGTGGCCTCCACAGGGGAAAACAGGAGGATACACCCATCTCCACCTGTGATGACCAAATCCTGACCACCAAGGCAAGAAGAAGCAGAGCTAAAGCTGCTAGAAGGACTGCTAAGAAGTTGCAGAGTCCAAGCTTAAGTTTGACCCTAAGCAAAGGGTGTTTTCATTTCTGCCGGTTTCAAGTGGTAGGTACTCCTGATTCAGGAAAGGAGTGTAGTACCAGCACTCCTGTCCTACTGAAGGATCAGAAGTTTAAAAGGGAAAGTTGCTGATGAAGAGAAGAAACCCAAGAAACAGCAACCTGCAAGTTCCAGAAGACTAACATTGCATGCATAATGTGTGGTCTGCACAACCACATGGCTAAAGATTGTTACTACAATCCAGCAAGCACACATTATGCAAATAATGTTAGAAAAGAAGTAGTCAGAGAGGCTTCTCAGTTGTACCACTTCAAAAGGTCCAAATGAGGCAAAAGGAAAGTGGTCTCGGAAGCCAAGTTGCTTTCGGAAGAAACTGCTTCTTCCGAAGGAAAATGGCTTCGGAAGCCAAACCTTCTAAGGTTCGAAGAACAAGAAGGCTCCCTTGAAACCATCTCAGAAGAAGACTACTTCGGAAGAAAAGTGGTGAAGGCTTCTTCCGAAAGAGAGAAGCTTCGGAAGAAGACCATGCTGCAAAAGCTTCAACACGCTCATCCTCAAAGATCAACCAAAGGTGGATTGGAAGATCAAGGAAGATGCAGCCCCAAACCTCTTCTTCAACAATGACCTCTATTGAACCCCACTGCATATCTTTTGGTTCAATTATGTCACTATCTTTGGAAGAGCCCGAGACCTGCAAGGCTTGGGCTTCCAAACAAAACTAACCATCTCATCTTATGTGCAGGGACATCCATTTGACAAGAACAACAATATCTGATTGTAGATAGTGGATGCTCCAGGCACATGACAGGGAACAGATCTCTCCTTCAACAATTCCAGAACTTTGATGGAGGGCCTGTCCAATTTGGAGGTGAGGCCGGAGGAATATTTTTGGCAGAGGAAGTATATCCAATGGCAGAATAAACATTGACAAAGTTCACTTTGTCAAACAGCTTGAACACAATCTGTTAAGTGTTTCTCAATTCTGTGATCAGAAGCATCAGATGCTTTTCACAGAACATGAGTGCATTATCCTCAAACCAGGGATGACAATTCCTCCGGAATTGGTGCTTCTCAGATCTCCCAGGAAAGGGGATATGTACAAGCTGGATATGAACAATGCTTCTCCTATGGGTGAAGTATCATGCTTTCTTTCCAAAGCTGATAGTGATGAGTCAACACTATGGCATAAACGCATGTGTCATGTGAATTTTAAAACAATGAATAAATTGTCTAAAAATAACTTGGTACATGGTTTGCCTAAAAAGGAATTTTTCTGCAAAGAAACTGTGTTGCATGCCTGAAAGGGAAACAACACAGATCATCTCATAAATCCAAATGTGTTAACTCTATCACTACTCCATTACACTTATTGCACATGGATCTTTTTGGTCCCACAAGTATAATGAGCATTGGAAGGAAATCATACTGCCTTGTGATCGTTGATGATTTTACAAGATTTACATGGGTATTCTTTTTAAGAAGTAAAGATGAAACTGCTGAAACTTTAAAATCTTTTATTCTTAAAATAGAAAATCAAATTGATCACAAGGTTAAGATTATTAGAAGTGATCAAGGGACTGAGTTTAAGAACTTCGTTCTTGACTCATTCTGTGACTCAAAAGGGATTGCCAGACAATATAGTGCTCCCAGAACTCCTCAACAAAATGGTGTTGCTGAGAGGAGGAACAGGACACTTATTGAGGCTGCTCGACCATGTTAGCTGATTCAAAGCTGCCTCTAACATTCTGGGCAGAGGCAGTCAGCACTGCATGCTATGTGCAGAACAGGGTTCTTGTAGTTAAGCCCCATGGAAAAACCCCTTATGAGTTATGGAACAAGAGGCCACCGTTCATTGGCTTTCTAAGGTCCTTTGGCTGCAGGTGTACCATACTTAACACAAAGGACAACTTAGCAAAGTTTGCTGAGAAGTCGATGATGCTATCTTTATTGGATACTCTTCTAGCTCCAAAGCTTATAGAGTATACAATATTAAGAATCAACAATTTGAGGAGTCATCCAACATAGTTTGTTAATGAGCACACTCCTTGTGTTAGGGGGAATGGACCTGAGTATATCTTTGATTTAGAATTGTTTCCAACTATTCTAAACCATCTTGTGAGAATGTTTCAGCTGGAACAGGTGCTCAAAGTGATGCTGATGCTGATGCAGGTCAACTATATGAGCTTCCCAGACCTATTCCAAATTCTCCAAGAGCTGAAGGCAACAAGCTTCAACTATTCACAGATCTGACAGTGTAACTATCTCCAGAAATAGTGAAGCTTCAACAAGTGAATCACTTGATCAACCTCAAAGTTCCTCAGGTGATCCACTACAACACCAGGTTGAGGGAAGTAGTATTCTGAAGGAACAGGTAACTGTTAATACTACTTCACAACCAACCGTTGATGATGTTTCTCAATCATTCAATCAGTCCTCATTGAATGACTCTGAAACAGCAGTTGGACAGAGTGATCCAGTTCCTGATCAGAATATGTCTAACCTAGACTTATCTCTGCAATTGGAAGTGATTCCTCGTCTTAGGATTCACAACACTCATCCAACTGAGAACATCATAGGAATGTCTCTGAGGGTGTGAGAACAAGAGGACAAACTCATCATGGGAATGTCTGCTTGTACTCATGCTTCCTGTCTCAGATGGAACCAAAGAAGGTAGAAGATGCCTTAAAGGATAGTAGTTGGTTGAATCGATGCAGGAGGAGCTGCTTCAATTCAAAAGACAAAAGGTCTGGAATCTATGCCCACTACCATCTGGTCAAGTACCCATAGGCACTAAATGGGTATTCAGGAACAAGAAGATGATAGAGGCTTGATTATCAAGAACAAGGCAAGGCTAGTAGTTCAAGGATACACCCAGGAGGAAGGAATTGATTATACTGATGTCTTTGCACCTGTTGCAAGACTTGAGGCAGTTAGGATCTTCCTTGCTTATGCTGCATCCAAGAACTTCACAGTCTACCAACTTGATGTCAAGTGTGCTTTTCTATATGGGGATATAGATAGGGAAATCTATGTGTGTCAACCTCCAGGATTTGAAGACCCACAGCACCCCAACTATGTGTGCAAGCTGGACAAAGCTCTATATAGGCTGCACCAAGCACCTAGGCTGTGGTATGAGACCTTGTCTCAGTTTCTCCTGAAGAATGGATACACTAGAGGTACCATTGACAAGACTCTTTTCATCAGAAAGAGTGGAGAAGACATTTTGCTTGTACAAGTCTATGTTGATGACATCATATTTGGTTCTTCAAACGACCAAATGTGCAAAGACTTTGAAAGCATTATGAAGCAGAAGTTTGAGATGAGTTCCATGGGAAAAATGGACTTTTTCCTAGGAATCCAGGTGAAACAAATGAAGGAAGGGTTCTTCATAAGTCAATCTAAGTATGTCTCAGACATCTTAGAAAGATTTGAAATGAAGGACTGTAAACCAGCCAAGACACCCATACCCAGAAACCATAATCTTTGCCCTGACCTTGAGGGGGAGGATACTGATCAACATCAGTATAGAGCAATTATTGGTTCTCTGATGTATCTCACTGCAAGTAGACCAGATATCATGTTTGCCACATGCATTTGTGCAAGATATCAGGCTGCTCCAAAGGTGTCTCACCTAGCTGCTGCAAAGAGAATCCTCAGATACCTCAAAGGAGCACCTAAACTAGGTCTCTGGTATCCAAGAAATAGTGATTTCAATCTCTATGGATACTCTGACAGTGACTATGGTGGCTGCAACATTGACAAGAAATCAACATCAAGAGGATGTCAATTTCTTGGTGGAAGGATTATCTCATGGCAATGCAAGAAACAATCCTGGTCTCTACATCAACTGCTGAAGCTGAATACATTGCTGCTGCTAGCTGCTGTGCTCAACTGCTATGGATTCAAAATCAGATGTTAGACTATGGGTTCAACTTCATGACTACTCCTATCCATATTGACAACAACAGTGCTATCTCCATTACTGAGAATCCGGTGAAGCACTCCAAGACAAAACACATTGATATAGGTATCATTTCATTAGAGATATTCATGAGAAACAGCTGATAAAGTTAATCAAAGTTGACTCAAATGAACAATATGCTGATTTGTTCACAAAGGCATTTGATGAACAAAGATTTAAGTATCTAATATCAGCAATTGGGATGATAAACATTGAATAACTACCTCTTTTGAAGACCTTTTAAATGAGTAATGTCTTGTGTCAATACAATTTAAGCCCTGTTACAAAAGATCTTTAAACTATTCCAAGTGTAAATTCCTTCCGAAGAGGAACTAACTCTCGGAGATATTCTTGAATATCTTCCGAAGCTAAATCCTCAATGGAAATTTTCTTCTCGGAAGAGTTTTTGGTCTCGGAAGAAGCGATTGATTTTATATCAGATCTACTTCCGAAACTTATACAACTCTCCATTCGGAAAGACAGCTTTACCTTCGGAAGCAATGCCTTGCTTCGGAAGATAAAGTGCCTTCAAACAATTTTACCTTCGGAAGCAATATCATGCTTCGGAAGAAAAATTGCCCTTCGGAAGAAAGTTACCTTCGAAATGTTTTAACCTCGGAAGTAAAGGTTTTTTATATGTAACGGATATCTTTTGGGCCCCACTCTGTAAAAAGTAAAGATTTTGTTGATAATGTCAGATTATTTAAAATTATCCTTGCCGCCAACATCATTTCTCGCCGTAAAAACCACCATAAACCCACAGTACCCCAAACAGTTACCCTATTACCACACCATACCACTATTCACCCTTTTTAAATAATCTTGACTTATCAATTTCATCTTCTTTTACCACTTTACAGCCCAAATTGTTCCCCTTCACTGTCAACCATAAATCTCACTCAAAATTTCAAGCTTCCTTTTCTCCAATGGCGCTAAACCCTCAGCACACCACAAGTCGCATTACTTGACTTGTCAAGGGATGCTGACTTTCACCCAAATCATCACCTTCTCACCGAATCCACCTACCTCACTGCACTCACAGTTAACCCAACCGTATACTCCAACCATATGTCAGAATTTTGGAGCAACGGAGAAACTACAGTGCTGAATGGGGTTCGAGTCCTGAGAACCAGAGTTTGTGGCCAAGAGTTGGTCATCAATGAACAGATCATCAGGGAGCATCTCGAGCTTCACGATGATGGGGCTCCTACTGAGTTCCCCAAGGAACTTGGAAGGCACCTATATCCTCATGGGATATTGAGGCGATGTCAGCAGGTCCACAGTATACAAGTTCAACTTCTCTTACCATGAAGTTCCTGCTGCACATGTTTGCACGCCTTTCCAATAAATCAGGGGGTTGGGATCAAATCCCATATGAACTAGGATGCCTAGTTCATGGTTGGTGAGAGGCCTCAGATTCAACTACTCACGATTCGTGTTGAACAACCTAATCGCCAATCTCAGCAGGGATACATTCTTCATGTATCCCCGATTTCTTCAACACATAATCAACTGTGAGATGGAACCAAGCAAGCTTGTCTGCGCAGCTGCTCTTCCTGTTCCACACATGAGGCCTACCATCTTCAAGACACTGAAGAAGATGTCCACCAACTTCACTGGACGGTACACTCCCTTACCTCCAGAGATGACGAGCGCATAGCTCCTGGTGACATCCCTGTTCTCCCCCACAAGTGATGAACCACACCAGCACATCCACCACAATACCAAACCTTCTTTACCCATCAAAGCCACATATCAGAGACCCCAAACGAACCCTTGTTCAATCTACTCTGATTGAACAAGCTCCTCCTTTTCACACCGAAAGGCTAGAGTGGAATCATGGGCTCCCACTCAGTCCGAGGTCACACCATCCTTCACATTTGACCTCAATGTGGGTTTTGAGTCCTCCTCAGTCTCAACCCCTGAGCCCGAACCCCAAGCCTTTAGCCACAGGGTGAGTCTCTACACTCCCCTGTGCAACTTTCTAGGGACAACCCCACCATAGGCTCAATGCCTGTAGACATTGATCAAGGTCCCGGGTCAGTAGGACTAACCACCCCCCTCTCTTTCACTGACCTTTTACTCCGAACTGATGAAGAGATTACATCTCTCCATGGCCATGAAGTTGATCTACAACACCCACTGAGAGATCAACAGAGCCCAAGAGGGATCCCTTGTCTCTAGCCCCCATCAGAAGCCTGCTACTGAGGTGAGTCCCACTGATGTGGAGGGGACTCATGTAGACTCAGCTGCCACTACTCAGAGTCTCTCATTGAGCTCTCAGGACAGTGGTAACATCATTAGGACTGAGTCTACGGCAACTTTGCCCATTGACATCTCTGAAAGAGATGACTCTGAGCAAAGGAAACCAGGGTGCCAAGAACCACATCTGGTGGTGAGAGTGAGCATACTAGGTATGTTATCTCATCTCCCCATGATTCTTCTCATGAAGATGAGGGAAGTATGCAACTAACACTTCAGTACTTGCTTTCTAAGTCTCCAACCTGGAATCACAGGTGAAGATCTTAGAATCAAGGACTGCCACTCAGCAACTTGAGATTAACTCTCTCAAGGCTAAACTAGCTGAGAAACAGACGGAGAGGTCTGTTAGGCATGTACCAATCCAGGTCTCAATGACTTCTTCCTCTAGCTCATCTAGCTCTCAAGATGATGCTACCAAAAAGGGGAGAAAGTTCAGAGACAAACACCTATGGAACCACAGACCCAACTCATTTCCACCCAACAAATCATTACACTACCTGAGTCATCTCAATCCTTTCTGGAGATTGACTCAAGGATGCTTCAAGATCTCTACAGACTGTTCACACAGTTTGTATTGAGATCATCCCTAGAACAGCCCAGCCCTGACACCACACTTGCATACTTTGGGGCTGAGGAGCTTCAAAGACTGACTACACCTTCTACCACTGTGGAGGAAGTTGGTCAACCTAAGGTCTTCATGGAACCTGAGATTAGCTTCGAAGGGGAAATGGGGACTGATGGCCCAGCAACTGAAACAGATGGGACAGAATCTGTAGCAGTCTCATCTTCCGAAGCTCTAGCTGAGGCTTCCGAAGCTTACATGGAAGCCTCGGAAGAACAAGACAAGTCTTCCGAGGCCGAAATAGAAGCTGCGGAAGGCTTATTTCAGATGTCTGAGGAACTGACCATCACAGATGTCATTGTTGAAATTGCATCTGAGGTGAGCAGGGAGGACATTTCTGAAATACCTCCAACCCAAGCACCAGCTGAACTTCTCTCTCAATCACAGCCCTCCATCCAAGAACCACCACAGTCAAGCACAATCAAAGACAAAGGCAAAAGAAAATTGACTGTGGAAGAGCTTCAGGAGGAGAGAGATTGAGAAGGCCAAAAAGAAGGTCGGTTTCCTACTGAGAAGCTGTTAGCTGCTAGTTCTAAAGCAGCTGCAGCCAATCAGGAAGAAATCAACCAGAGAGAAGAACAGCACTCATTGACCAGCTCATCAATCTAGGAGCTGCCAATGAGGAATACTCCTGCTACCATTAGAGGAGTTGGTGACTTTGGAGAGGTCAACCAGGCTACAACAAGAAAGGGAAGCCAGGTTGGCCTTGGAGAAGGAAGAACAAGAGCAGAGGGAGGCAGCCCTGAAACTGAGAGAGGCTAGAATCAAGTTCCTCCTCTCAAGAGGCTTCAGTCTTCCTGAACTGTCTCCACATGATGATGACATGATCCTGCTGCTCCACAACAAAGAGCAGGATCAAATGGAGAAGGAAAGGAAGAAGGCTGCTAGGGAGAAGTTAAAGGTGAAGGAAGAGGGAGGAAGAGAAGGAGGTCACTGCTGCCAAGAAGTCAACTTACAAAGCCTGGATGAAGGACTACCTCCGGGCTCATGGCTTCTCTGGTAGGCAGGTGGGACCTATGTCCGAAAGGACACTCCAGCGGATAGTCAGTGAAATAAAAGCTGACATCCGTTTGGGGAAAAGGAAGGAGATGTACAGGAGGATGAAGGAAATGGTCTTCACACCAGCCACTCAAACCACAGCCACAACCCACACCAGAGCCAACCCCTTTTCCCATTAAACCTGAACCCACTGATGAAACCTTCACCCCTCAACCCACAACTCTACCCAAACCTACCACATCACCTCAACCACCCAAACTACCCATCCTAAAACCCAAGACTCAACCCAAAACCACTAAACCTAAGCCTACCCAACAACAACCAAGATCATCCCCTCAGCCTCCTAAACATCTCTCCTTTGAAGAGATTAAGGAGTTCAAGACAAGGCTCATCAATTGCACTACCTTGAGCAGTATCTCCTGTGAGGAGAGCTTATCAACATCACCTATGTTGATAATTCTTCAAGCTCCCTCACCCTAGGTCAATTTCTTGAATTGCCTAGAGACACCTTGGGCCAGGCTGCAAGACTTCTTGGTCTCAACTCCGATACCCTCAATGCTGAGGAGAAGAGACTAAGAAGAAGACTGGTGACTCTGCTGGATACCAGGAAAGAGGACAGGATTTCTGGTCAATCTCCTGGACCTAGAAATGCAATAATCCAGTGGAGGTTCGACGAACCTTCTCACAACTTTGTTGTGGAAAGGAAGAATGGTGAAACCAACAGGCTTAATGCCACTTCTCTACTGCATCTCAGCAGATTTGATCTTGCTGAGCTTGCAGAAAAGCCATTCTCCAATCCCTCCAACTCTGAGACTGCTGCACACATCAGAAATCACATCAGCGGTCTCCACTTGGCTGAACGAAGTAGAAGAGCCAAGATTGAAGAAGAGTTGAAGCTGAAAAGAGTGGAAGACAAGGAAAGATCAACCACCAAAGGCACAGCCTTTCTACAGATGGTGGAAGGTCCCGAATTGGAACCAATAGTTTGATGGGAATATGACTATACTTCCCATCAACTAACTCTTTTCAGAGGGCCACAACAGAGGGTACACATAATCCAAGGTGACAGAGTAGAGGTTCTGTCCACCAAAGATTTGTACAAGATTCTCAGCATCACAGCAGGAAAGAATGAAGACACTGATAAACACCTGCTTTCCTTGGTGCTGAGAGCTTTGAGAAGAAGAGAGAAGTGAAGTTTTGGTAGCATCAGCCTAGGGGGAGTTTGTTGGATCATGATAAGGCTGGTGCAACCAAATTCACTTCATAGTCATCTTTTGGTACTACATTCAAAGGCTTCCGAAGCTGAGCAAGAGATCTTCCGAAAGTCTGAAGAACAGCTGAAGATATCTACTGAAGGCAAAAGCTGAAGTCAACTGCTGAAGACAACAGCTGAAGCCAACAGCTGAAGACTATCTTCCGAAGACAAAGTCTGATGAAAGAGCTGAAGACAAAGTCTGAAAGCTTCCGAAGACAAAGTCTGATGAAAGAGCTGAAGACAAAGTCTGAAAGCTTCCGAAGACAAAGTCTGATGAAAGAGCTGAAGACAATGTCTGAGCTTCCGAAGACAAAGTCTGCTTCCGAAGACAAAGAAGACTCCAAGCCTCGGAAGAAGCAGTCTTCCGAAGTATAAGTGCATTCGGAAGAAGTTATTCTTCCGAAGCACTTTATCCTTCGGAAGACATTGCTATGTCCAGCAGATAAAAGTATGGTCCCTGACAGTCCGCTGCAGACCTCTGATACAGCATGGCATCTTCCTAAAGAGCCATGTTGTTGACCATACTTTATTCTACTGTTCACCTTTTTATGATAGTACATGTTACCAACTTTAGTTGGTGACAAAAGGTAAGTCAGGGACATGTCCTGACTACCAACTCTCAGGCACAATGTCTGAAAGACCTCACCTAGAGTCTTGTAGTATAGATGTAAGGTTAGAGGTGTCCAGCTGGTATCAAAGTATATCCGGCTGTAGGTAGTATTATATATATCTTCTCCCTGTAACTCTTTATGTAAGCGATTTGAGTCCAAGTGTCTTGTAATCCTTTGAGTTGAGAAGCAATATATAAAAGTACCTTGAAAATTTATCTGCTGTTAGCTTTTCTTACTGCTTGTTACTTGGTATATTGTGATCAACTCTTCAAAGACTGCTTGCCGAGTGTTGATTCACAGTGAGTTGAGAGAAAACCACACGAAATCCGATCCTGCATACTCATTGCTGGAGTAATCAATTAGGTCAATTTCTCTTGAAAAATTATGGCAATTTTATTGGTTTGATGCATTTGTTATGAGTATGTGATTTAAAAATTGCTTTCGTATAACAAGCTATATAGTTTTGATGTCTTTAAACTTCAATTACCAGATTCATTATAAATACACACTTTATCCTTCTTATGTGTGTTCTTCCATAAAAATATAAGTTAAGGAGAAAAGTAGTAAATAGATTGGAAGAAGAGCTAACGGAGAAGCTAAAAAATAACTAACAAAATACATAATAATTTATTTTTTTACCAAAACTATTAAAAAGTTAATACAAAAAAATAACAAACAGTTTATTCAAATTTGATGCATATTAAGTAAAATTTAATCTGATTGTAAAGGTAAAGATATAATGATAGTTGTAAAAGGTAGCTTGAATATGATTTTGATGATATCCTATAGTTATTAATAACAGAAGATTTAGCTCATTGTTGCGTTGGATCATAGTTTGATTTTTATTTAAAAAACATTCTTATCGGGTATGTAAGTAACCAGCTTTGTTGGTTAATGTTAAATGTCGCCTAATTGTTTCTATTATCTCACTTATCTGAATGTTTCTAATTGGGTATGAGAAATAGTAACATTAAAGTTCTAACAAATGTTCATGAGTAGAGTGAATTGCAATGTGTACTAGAATGTAACAAAAAATAATACGAAAAATAATTGATAAGGGGCACTTTAATGGAGAAAAATGAATACACTACATCGATTTACATAAACCCACATATAAAGGAACTGAAATCTATTACTTTTAATGTTAGGTTGCATTTTTATTAGTCTATTCACACCCATTACTGATAGTTTGCTTTTAATATTAGGTTGCATTTTTATTAGTCTATTCACACCCATTACTGATAGTTGTTCTGGACAGGTTAAGAAATTGAGTCCATATTCGGGCAAGAACCATAAAATGTATAGGTTAATCCTTAGTGCATTGCTTCCCTGTACGGTACATCTTGGTTACTTTCTATAAATATATAATGTATATTAGGTCCTTTCAATTCTAATACAGATTTAAAGTTTTGTTTTTTAGTGGTTGTAAATCATTTCTTCTTAACATGTTTCAATTTATTGGTTATCAATTATGCTTTCAATGTTTTTGCTGTAGTTGTTTCTTTTTGTTTTCTTTTATGCAAGGCTAGATTAGTAGTAGTAAGTTTTTAAGTTTTTAAGTTATTTACACAGTGCTAAACTATACCAAATGTTCTTATGATTAATTGTTTGTTATTTTTAATAGCAGAGGATTACAAGTAGTAATAAACATAAAGTGGAGTTGATTAAAAGGAAGGTTCTGTGTCCTAGGTATCTCTTAGTTCAGATATACGCAAATATTACTAAATACAAGTCCCGCGGCAACGCGCGGGTGTGTTTTCTAGTTATTAGTGATTCTTGTTTTATAGTTTTATACCAAGTTTTATACGCCGGATCAATTGTATATATACCTTGTATATATACTCAAGTAAAAATTTTAATTGCATATATACCTAATTTATTATTATGATAATATTACCTTTCAAAAAAAATAATAAACACTTACACATGGGTATATATGCCATTAAAGAGTTTTAGAGGGAGGAAATATGTTTTAAATTCATTTGCCAATTATAAAGTTTGTAAAAGAAAATTTGACAATTATAAAGTTTTAATAAAAATAAGGGCAAATTAGTCATTACATAAACTACTTTTAATGAAAATGAGTAAATTTACCAATTATGAGGTTTTGTAAGATGATATATGCATTTAAATTTTTGCTTGCGTATATATGCCAATAAAGATTTTTAGAATGAGAAATATGTTTTTAACCCTTATTTGTTTAAAGCGTATAGTTAACACTCCTACGATTTTTATTTCGAACAAAATGTTAATATACTTTGAAATCAGGTTTATTTTTTTAAAGAAAATATATAACATTGTTTCAAATTTTAGATGTTATATTAATTGGATCCATCATTCGTTTTTCGGTCGAGACTGCATCTTAATCACTTCAGAAAAAACCCGCAACTAAAAATCATTGGCTCAACGCAGAGCATTTTTACTTTGAACGAGACTCGTACCCAAGACCTTCATATTTTAATTGTTTTACAAACATGATGAATACGGCATATATCGCTTTCTGATGCTTTCTCCTATTTTATTTCTCTCTAATGTTAAATGATTATATTAATAGTAATTATATTGTATAATAACAAAATTAAAATATATATATTTTTAGATTATCAAATAATATTGATATTAATGGTATTGATCTTGGTTTTAAAACCACATCTATCTTTATAATCTCTTACATTTTAACACATGTTATTCTCATATTTACTCTCTCATTTTGTTTTCCCGTGTAAACTAATTTTTCATTTAAAAAAAATAAATAACTAATCTCTAAAATTTTCTCTTTCACTCTGTATATTATAAGTCTAAGTTCTTATTAAATCAATAATATTAAAAAGACATTTTTCATTAAATAAAACTAAGCATTTAGATAATAAATACACATTTTTAAAAATAAAATTCTCTAAAACTATGATTTTTTTCTAAAACAATGAAACTTTCTTAAATAATGAAATTATTTTAAATTCATTCTTTTTATAAATGAAAGTTTTATATGAAAAATATTACAAAAAAACCCGGAGTTTTTAATAACAAAATTTTGATAAAAATTGAATTTTTATCAAAGCAATAACTTTTTAAAACAAAAGTTTTAGAAATAATATAAATATTTTATCAATTAATTAAAGTATTTACTCATACGTAATTTTAATTATATCTTATGTTAAAATAATGTTTTACAGTTTCTAATTATTCATAAAAATATTTAGTATTTTTTTATTAAACTCGTATAATACATGAGGTTATACCTTAGTGTAGTATATTATGATTATTTTGTAATCTCATTTACTCTTGTAGTAGTATATCTCCAACACAGATTATACGAAATAATTCATATATCAAATTTCGTTCTTTATTGTCTTATATAGCATGTATTAACAATAGTTGAGATCATAAAATAAATATATATTTTTTATTGTGGATGAAAAAGAATATAGGTTGTTAAAACTACATGAAAAGAACTTAAGCTAAGCATGGTACTAAATTGCAAAAAAATAAAAATATAAAAAATAATTTGAATACTGTTTTGTACGAAATAAAAATAAGATTGGTTTTTTCCTGTATTAATAAACTAAAGAGTTAATCTTGATTTTGGTCCATGTGTTTTGCAAGTTGACTCCACTTGAGTACCAACGTTTATTTTGTCTCCATTTGAGTACCAAATTTTAAAAAAGTTGTCTGTTTCAGTCCAAATTTCTAACGATGTTAACATTTTCTGTTAGATTTTTATAAAAAGACCAAAATACCCCTAAGGGCTATAAAAATATCACCATCTCCACCACACACCACATACCACCACCACCACACACACACCACCGCCATCACACACCACCGCCACCACACACCACCGCCACCACACACCACCGCCACCACACACCACCGCCACCACACACCATCGCCGGCACACTCCGCCGCCACACACCACCGCCGCCACACACCACCGCCGCCACACACCACCGCCGCCACACACCAGCGCCGCCACACACCACCGCCGCCACACACCACCGCCACCACACACCACCGCCGACACACTCCACCACCACACACCATCTGTCACACCCCAACCTTGACGGCGGAAACGTCGAGGTGTGAGAGTTAAGATTGTTCACAGCCACATAACGCTATTATTAAATCCAAATATATTATTCATAAGTTTCAAAAGTAACATTACAATCATAAGTTTCAACAATGAACTAATATTTGACATGACATAACAAAGTACAATCAATTGATTTTATTAACTAGGTCCAAGTCCTAGATTATGCCAGCAACATAAGTGCACTTCAAACTTGGGGGTTTTCCTGAAACATGATAAAAATAAAAGGTCAACTATAAATAGTTGGTGAGTTTCCAAGGTTTTCATACATAATATGAAAAGATTACAAGTAGCAACTCATGTCATAGGTTATAAGCTAGTAAGGTTATAGAACACATATCGTTACAACCAAACCTCGACTTGATTACAAGTATAAAAGATTGGCTAAGTGTATTTGGTTCCCTAGTGCACAAGCATACGGCTCCTAGGAGTCGGCAATACATCGACTTTAGCACCAAATAGGCTTGTCAGGCCCAAAGATCTAAGACGTCGCCAGGCTAGCAATAGTTAATGATTGTAAACAAACTATGTATCTCATATAATCACTTACAATACACAAATAACCATGACAAAATATAAAGATGAATTGCAAGTGCTTTACAAGTCTCAAACGTTTATAAGTGTAGTTGTATAAGTATCATGTTTCACCCCAAAAGTGTGAAATAAAGTAAAAAGGGGCAAGGAAAACTCACTTGGATATAAGCATTACAAGATGATATAAAAGATCAAAAGATAATCCAAAGTATTCCTTTACAAGGCACCTAAACATATATTATGAGTTTAAGGTTAATAATAAGATTAACGTTCAAACATGGATTAGGGTTTTGATAGAATTATGGGGGTTTTTAATAAGTAATACATCTTTATGATTATTTAAAAATAATTAGAATATTTGTTGATTAATAACAAATTATTATTCTAAACCATTAATCGAATTATACTTTATAAGGACTAATATTTGTAACATTTTGTGAAATTATAAAATATATAATTTCTACAATTATCATGATAAGGCTTAGGCTTTAATTAATATAATGTCCATTAATATTATAAAGACTTATTGTTTCAAGTCCAATAACTATTTAATTATTTTAAAAGAAAACCATTTAAATATAAAAGTTAAATAAACATAAAAAAATAGTTATATTTTTAGAAAGTAACATTTGGACCAAAAGATTTATTTGTTATTTGAAACATTTAAACTAAACAAAAATTAATCTAAAAGTATTATTGAAAATATAATGTTTTAATAAATAATATTTAAAAATCTATTTGTAAGATAATAAACTAAATGTATATTACTCATCCAAACTATTTAAAGCATTGAAATATTTTATTAAATAAATTTACAGAAAGAAAAAGAATATGGTGTTTTAAAAGTTTAGTAAGTTTGTAATATATTTAGTTATAAAATTTGTAATTAATTAAAACATCAAAAGTTTTACAAGAATAATTTTACAGAAAATAATTATTTAACTTCTAAAATAAAGAAAATTATAAAAGTGATTTTTATAATTTTTTTCAAGAGTTTCATAATTTTTAAAAGCTGAAAAACCTTTAAAAAAAATAGTGAGGGTGCCCGGGTTCGAACCCGGGACCTCACATAGGAAATACGCGCATGTAACCAGTAGGCAAGGGCGCCTAAGCCTGCGAAAATATGGTTTTGAAATCTTATAAACCTAGTTTAAAGAAGTTCCCCCAAATGACATAAACCCTAGATTCGATTAATCCAAATTGAACATCAATTCGGTGTTGTAAACCAAATTAACGTTGGGGCTTTCATTCCCCAGATAGAAACGAGTGTGTGGGTGTGTTTAACTTACCCGATTATGCTCGAATTGAAGTGATTCGACCTGGTTTAGCTTCGGTTCCTTATGCGATGAATAGGGAGTATGAAATCGATGTTTGTGTGATATTTTAGGGAATTGTGGTCACAGAGAGTTAAAAGGGATCGAATGTGGTGATTCCCCTCTGTTAAATATGTTCAAATTAGTCGATTTAGTCCCGAACGGGTTTTGTCTTTGCTTCGGTTGCTTCGTTATGATTCAATGATTAATTGGTTATTAAACTCAATTAAACCACGCATTTAGTTTCGTGATGATGTATCTTACGTTTCTCATCGATTAAACGACTCAATTCAACGGATTTCAGGTTCAATGGTTTGGTGGGTTTCGGTTTCGGTTGTAAGGTCACCATTTATTGTTCAAAACCCGGATTAAAATGTTCCCTCGAGTTCGAAACGCTTCCACGAACGGTTTGGTATCATTTTGCCTTGAAAAACAGGGTGAAATGGCGGTTTGGGGTGGCCGGAGCTCGGCCGGAAGTTGGCCGGAGCTCCCGCCGGGAATACGGGTTAAGGGGGCGGTGGTTTGGGTTTTTACAGGATTACCCCCTGTAGTTTCAAAAGTTATCATTTTATGCATAAAACCTTTATTTTAAGTTTTAAAAATGACAACTAACCCCCCCTAAGTTAATTAGTTCTAATTTAAGATCATTAAGTTTCTTCTTATTATTATTTTTACTATTAATATTGTTGTTAATATTATTATTTTATTATCCCTATTATAACTTGTATTATTATTACTACTATTAATATTAACATAATTAATATTATTTAATTTTTTTTTATTTTTAACTTTCATATAATAAAAGCTAGTGATAACCAAAAAGAATAAGATATGAGTTTCATAATTGTCAATAATGACCCTTATAAGAATAAACAAAGTTAACTTTTAATTTAATGAAAATACGAGATGTTACACCATCGCCACCACACACCACCGCCGGCACACTCCACCGCCGGAATTAGGGTTTGGGGCAAAAAGAAAAACTCAGACGATGAAGAAATGAAGCAACGGATGGTATGGAAGTTTCCGAAGGGTGGTTGACCCCCTCCGTTGCTTATGATTTTCCATTTTGCCCTATCATTTAACCGCCCTTCTGCTTTCGATCTATATCTATACACACACATACATACATACAAACATATACATACGCATAGACACATAAATTATGGATTTCTGTGTAGTCGATCGACGGATCGGCTTGTTTGTAAGCAATCTCAAACGCCACTTACCACCGTCAACACCACCGCCAACACCAACAATAACATATCATCCTCAGGTACTATTCGTGTAATTAACTCTTTATAATAATAATAATAATAATCGTGGCGATGATGATGATTTCTAGTCATCTGAGTGAATCGGTGGTTGAGATTTACCCAATCTTGGCGGGGCAATTTTCCAGCCGTCGATATATTCGATGCTGTTGTGTGGTGCGGTGGAGTGTGCCGGCGGTGGACAGTGCCGGCGGTGGTGTATGGTGGCGGTGGTGTGTGGCGGTGGTGGTGGTATGTGGTGTGTGGTGGCGGTGGTGTGTGGCGGTGGTGGTGGTATGTGGTGTGTGGTGGCGGTGGTGTGTGGTGGCGATGGTGTGTGGTACTGTGGAGAAAATTGAAAAGTGAGATGATGATATTTTTATAGCCCTTAGGGGTATTTTGGTATTTTTACAAAAATCTAACAGAAAATGTTAACAGCGTTAGAAATTTGGACTGAAACAGACAATTTTTTTAAAATTTGGTACTCAAATGGAGACAAAATAAACGTTGGTACTCAAATTGAGTCAATTTACAAAACACGGGTACCAAAACCGAGATTAACTCTAAACTAAAACCGGATGATAAAAGTATTCAAAGGATGTGCATCACAAGTCACGAGCAATGTTATATATTGTTTTCTTTTGTTTTTTTAAAGAAAATTAGTTTCGTCTTTTGGATGGTCCAAAGCTAAAGTGGTGGGCCGCCAACCACCCTTTACAATAAAATATTATAAGTTGTTTATACTATATATTTTTTTTAAAAGGGTAAGACCTAAAAACCATTTAAGATTTATCGAAAAAAAATTCGAATCTAAGTATTTTAAGGAAAAACTCTGATGACTTATAATTTAGTAATGGCGTTCTTGGATTTCCAGTCACTTTAAATCTGCTTCTTATTTTATTCTTATTAACGGATCATCATCCGGATAATTTCACTTTGAATGAGATGTTCAATAGAAAAAAGATCCACTATCATTATTTATCTTTGTAACAGTGATGGAGGCTTTAAAACGTAGCAATGGGAACATGAAAAGAACTAGACTTCTTTCATGGCGTCAAAATTAATCACTCATCATAATCTGTCTTCCATTTTATTACGCTGAAAGCTGTTATATTTTTGGTTAATTTGTCAATCACTCATCATAATCTGTCTTCCTTTCTATCATTTGGCCTAAAGTTGAACTGGAACAATGGAACAAAAGCCATCTCTATAGTTATGGTATTATGGAGTACACTCGTCACATGTGACAACTATCCTTGATACTCAATTGTCAGATCGGCTCCCTTCCATTTACTTACCTCGGTCTGCAAGTTGGGGCCAACATGATCAAATCCAGAAGTTGGCAACCAGTTATAGATAAATTTACTAAATAGTTATCATCATGGAAGCTCCAACACTATCTTTTGATGGGAAGTTAATTAACACTTTTGAAGGTGGTTCTTGATAGTTTTTCTCGATTATCATTTTTTCTTGTATCGTGCCCATTGCAAGTGATAACACACTTTGGAAGTAATAAGGAGTCGTTTCCTCCGGGAGCATCGTCAACGGAGAAAATATCACATTGGAAGCATGGGACTTGTGTCTTGCCCCAAAACAACTTAATGGCCAAAGAATTGTCACCTTTTAGATTCACATTCAAGAAATATAAAATGCAAAAGCGGTAATGAAAAACATTGTCTGTTTTGGCATGACAGGTGGATCAAGAATGGATTGCTAAAGAATTTATTCCTTCATTATGCAAAAGACTCAAATAAAGTTACATGGTTAATGAAAAGCTTGGCGATTATGGTATGTTATGGGATTGGTTCTCTACTCCAGTAATGGTCGAGGAGATTGACATGCTCAATCAATGTGACAACTTGAT
Organism: Flaveria linearis; assembly: GCA_024085815.1. Taxonomy (NCBI): domain Eukaryota; kingdom Viridiplantae; phylum Streptophyta; class Magnoliopsida; order Asterales; family Asteraceae; genus Flaveria; species Flaveria linearis. The sequence goes on from CM044016.1 coordinate 47,956,524, forward strand.
AAAAGGTTTATCGATTACAAACAGCGAAAACAACAGGTCATAGCCTGAAGATTCCTTTAGTAAATTCATTATCTGTTTAGGCATGCCTACTTTAACGTAATCAGTTTCAACCACCCCAATGTATTTCGTTAGTCATCATTATTTAAAAGGTTGTACATGGATCCAAACCCAATTCTCCATTTGAGGTAAACAAAGTACAATATAAACATGTGTATTATCTTGTTGATTGAATATATCCTAGTTGGACTACTTTTGTAGAACCGTCTACTTATCCACAATGTGATAAATGTATAAGGTTCAACGCAACACAAGAAATGACAAAAAAGAACGTGGAACAAACTTTTTGGTCCTAAAAGCTCAGTGGGCTATACATTGACTCCTTATATGGGCAATACGTCAGTCTAAAATAAGAAATATAATGTACCTTGCATGCATTATTCCAAACATTGGAAGCAGAATTCCTCTTCCAACATTTAAAACACATTGATAACAAGACACATGAGTTAGGTTTATGAGAAAGTCAGCAAAGTTTCTATGATGTTCTACCTTTGCGCAGTCTCGCTCCACAGTGACAGTGGAAGGCTCCGCACCTGAGCCTCGTTAGACTCAGCAGAAGTGTTGTTATTATAAACATATTGTTTCAAGCACAATTTGATAGTAACCACACTTGAAAACCTTCAACCATCGTTGTCATTTCTTCAGATGAGGGAAGCAAGTGTAGACGTCAGCTTTCGGATGTTTTGCTTCGGCATGTTCCCTGCATTTCACCTCTGAAGTGGTGCAAATGAAAGTTTGCATGCACACCTTGCACTGAAATTGAACACAAGTCACATGATCAGATTCATAAGCCCCAATCAGATTCATAGCCCTCAATCACCAAAGAAAAATAATCCTAAATTTGCAACATGAACACAATTAATAAAAGTTGCTTAATATCTAGGCAATTTAACATTGGTGTAACCTCAACTGTTCTCTTCTTGTCAACTACAATTCCGTTTTCTACAAGAACTCACTTTTTACAAATAAAATTCTAACAAATTCTGGCGGACAGTGGGTCAGCCGGCCACGTACAAACAACCCCCCCCCCCCCCCCCCCCCCCCGGGGGTTCCACCAATGTAGGCAAACAGACAACAAAACTATATGCACAACTAGGTAGTAGCCTCCTGAACTAAATGTTAAAAGATCATCACAGTTCAACTTTCTTGTATGAACATATAGTAATTACCATTTCACTTTGTGGTTCATCCTACATGGAACATAGCAAATAACTACAAAATGGCAATTTTACGAAGCAATTTAGAGGAATGGAACATTTCGACTTTTCTTCCAAAACACCCCCAAAACAGCTTAATGGCTTTTAAAGATACGTGAGGAAATTTCTTTACAAAATTCCCCTAAAAGAATGAACATATAAACGGAACCCAACTAAGGATCAAATCCCCTACTCAACCACCTTACAATGCAAATCAACCACTATTTGTGTACCTACTACCTAAGATCTTACACTAGAAAATGGTTCTAAAATGCATACTGTTTAAGTTAAAATGTAAAGTAAACCAGCAGAGAGCCAAGTAAAACTAACCTAACAGCAAGCAATTCAACAAAACCTACTAACAAACATCACAGATCTACAACAATACAACTACTAAGAAAGAAATTCATCTTCCACAAGCTACAAATCACACGATCCATCAAAAACCCTAAACAGAACAATTCATGACAAACCCAATTATCAAAAAACGATCATTTTAGCTACTGACAACTTGAATTACAGTCATACAACACCACCACTGGTGATGGTCAACAGATTAAAAGCAAACCTGTATTTTCATCGCTTTTTTGTTGCTTCAAGCTGACTCCCTGCAGAAAATTTAAACAGATGATCAATTGTTGAATTTAGATCAAGAACAGAGATCAAAGAATGCAAGTTTATTCAATAGAGAAGAAAAAAGGTAATCCCCGAATGGGTCTGCAACTACATTTATACACTCACAATTAACTAACTCTAACTAACTTCTAACTTTGACTAAATGACAATATTAACCCTTCAACTATGAACTTGAGTCACTAACTCATTACAACTATAAAACTAATATACCAACAGTAGTTGATGTACTAGCCACAAACTAAACATATAAACTTTCATTAAAACACCATTACATATCCAACAATCTCCACCTTGGTGTTTAATGAAAGAAAAAATTCAGCTAAGCAATATGTAAATCATCCAAGCACTGCACAACTTGGAACCAGGAAGTATCTTTGTTAACATATCAGCAGCATTGTTCCTGGTATCAATATACTCCACCTTGACAGCCTTAGAGCACAAAACCTCTCTAATCCAATGTAGTCTCACATTTATATGCTTTGACCGTTCATGAAAAACTTGATGCTTAGACAACTGAATTGCACTAATATTATCACAATGCACCAGTGCATCATTAGTAACAATACTCATCTCATTCAAGAAACCTTTTAACCAAATAGCTTCTTTAATTGCTTCTGTCAATGCCATATATTCAGCTTCAGTAGTAGACAAAGCTACTACATGCTGCAAACTGGATTTCCAACTTACAGTTCCTCCAAAACACTAAACACATATCCAGTCACTGATCTGCCCTTATCCAAATCTTTTGCAAAATCAGCATCCGCAAAATCAGCATCCACAAAACCACTGATCACAACTGACTGATCAAGGTTTCTACCAAATACCAAACCTTTATCTCTAGTGCCATTTAGATATCCGAAGATCCACTTTACACCTTCCCAATGTTGTCTCCCTGGATCACTGAGATACCTGCTCACCATGCTTACTGCAAAACCAATATCTGGTCTAGTACAAATCATCAAGTACATCAGACTACCAACAGCATTTGCATAGGGCACACTAGACATTCTCTCCCTTTCATCATCATTCTTAAGAGAATCTAAACTTGACAACTTGAAATGCATGCCTAAGGAGTAATCACTGGCTTGCTACTATCCATGAAGAAATTCTTAAGCACCTTGGTTAAGTAAGCCTTCTGAGACAGTTGTATTGTTCCAACTGATCTATCTCTCACAATTTCCATGCCTAAGATCTTCCTTGCTTCTCCCAACTGTTTCATATCAAACTCAGACATAAGTAACCTTTTTGTTCTTTCAACTTGAGCCTTGTCATTACAAGCTATGAGCATGTCATCAACATAGAGTAGTAGATACACAAACTTGCCCTGACTATACTCCTTGTAATAGACACATGTATCATACTCACTCCTGTTGAACCCATGTGTAACCATATAACTGTCAAATCGCAAGTACCATTGCCTAGGTGATTGCTTCAATCCATACAAAGATCTCTGAAGCAAACACACCTGATTAGCCTTGGTTTTTACTTCAAAACCTGGAGGCTGTTTCATGTAAATTTTCTCATCGAGATTGCCATGTAGAAAAGCAGTCTTGACATCTAGCTGCTCCAATTCCATATCAAGCACAGCAAACAAACAAACAAACAAACAAACCCAGTATATCCCACTCAAGAGCAGGGTCTGGGGAGGGTAGGTGTAGGCGAGTCTTTCCTCTATCTTGTTAGGTAGAGAGACCGCTTCCAATGAGACCCCCGACTCGATAGCAAAAGTCATACTGTTAGCAAGATAACATACAATAAAACATACAGCACATAGCATACAGTATACAAAAAGCCATATCGGCAGCAGGACATCATACCATAAATCATACAACGCATATCCTACAGTACACAATAAATCATACAACACATAGCATACATAAATCCTAGGTGCATGTAGAATCATCGTTAAAGGGCAGATATGGGCTACTTAGGCCCCGAAACCAGACGTCAAATACCCTTCCTGCCTATAGGTCACACTAGAAGTCCTTAATTTTAATTCTACGCCTCCACTCAGTCCTATCCTCGATCATGTGCTCAGAGAGGTGCAGGTGTATCATATCTCGCCTAATTACCTCATCCCAAGTCAATCTAGGTCTTCCTCTACTCCTCCTACCCTCTAAGATGATGTTCTCTACTGCTCTAACTGGTGCCGCCATTGGTCTCCTCTTGACATGCCCAAACCATCTTAATCTTCCCTCTCGTATTTTATCTGTGATACAGGCCACTTCTAGCTTCTGTCGATACACTTCGTTTCTTATCCGGTCAAGTCTTGTGTGACCGCACATCCACCTCAGCATTCGCATTTCCGCTACCTCTATTTGTTTCTCGTGCGATTTCTTTATGGCCCAACAGTCTGTTCCATACAACATAGCTGGACGTACTGCCACTCGATATAGCTTTCCCTTTAGTTTTGCTGGAAACCTCTTATCACATAGGATCCCTGCTGCTGCTCTCCACTTGTACCATCCAGCTTGAACACGGTGCGCTACATCGCTGTGTATCTCTCCGTCCTCCTGCAAGTACGAGCCCAGGTATTTGAACCTAGATGTTTGTGGGACCGCCATACCCTGAATAGTGATTTGGATGTCCTCTTCCGCCTCGCCACTAAAGTTACAATGCATGTATTCTGTCTTTGAGCGACTTATCCTTAAACCTTTGCGCTCTAGTGCTGCTCTCCACTGTTCTAGCTTGTCGTTAAGCACACTTTTAGACTCCGATATTAAGACAATATCATCCGCAAAGAGCATGCACCACGGAGCTGGCTGCTGTATAGACTTGGTCATCTCATCCAACACTACTGTGAAGAGAAATGGGCTCAGTGCCGATCCTTGGTGGAGTCCCACTTCCACTGTGAATGAGTCTGTGTCTCCGATCGGGGCTCGCACACACGTTTTTGCCCCATCATACATATCCTTGATTATTTTGATATACCTCTCTGGTACCCTTCTAAGTCGTAGACTTTCCCAAATTAGTTGACGCGGAATGCTGTCATAGGCCTTTTCTAGGTCGATGAATACCATATGGAGGTCCCTCTTCTTTTCTCTGTATTTCTCCATTATCCTCCTTATGGCGTGTATTGCTTCTGTCGTAGAGCGTCCTGGCATAAATCCAAATTGGTTTGACGCTATCTGCGTTTCTCGTCTAATTCTCGTGTCAATAACTCTTTCCCATAATTTCATCGTGTGACTCAATAGCTTTATTCCCCTGTAATTTTCGCAACTTTGAAGTATGTTTGACTACAGGTGAGAATACTTCACTATAGTCAATACCAGCTCTTTGTGTAAAGCCTTTTGCCACCAGTCTTGCCTTAAATCTAGGCTCCTCCCCTGGTAAACCATCTTTAATCTTGAACAACCACTTGCAATCTACCAGTTTCTGATTCATGGGCTTGTCAACTAACACCCATGTTTTATTCTTGAGTAGAGAGTTCATTTCCTCAACCATTACTTCCTCCCACTTTGCACTTTCAGAAGATGCAATGGCTTCCTCATACGACAAAGGCTCATGAGAACTCTCCTCCTCTGCTACATGAAACACATAGGCTGAGATATCATCTCTGTATCTTATAGGCTGGACAATCTGCCTCCTTGGTCTATTAGCAGCTATACTTGACTTAACATGAGATGGAGTATGAGAGCTTAGAGGACAGTTAGCACCACTAGTATGCTCAGATGAATATTTATCAGAGAACTCCACCTCAATTTGACATTCATCACCTTTTATATTCCTTTCACTGGAACTTGACATAAGATCCTTGTACATGATACTTTCATCAAAGGTTACATTTCTGCTAACAACCACCCTGGGACTCACATTATCTAACCTCCACAGTCTATACCCCTTTACACCATCAGGGTAGCCCAACATAACACACTTCTCTGCCCTGGGATCTAACTTTCCCTGATTTACATAAGAGTATGCCAGACAACCAAAGACTTTGAGATTACCATAGTCTGTGTCATGGCCTGACCATTTCTCCATTGGAACCATCATGTCAATGGCAGATGAGGGTGTTCTATTGACTGTGTAGACAGGTCTTCAATGCTTCAGCCCAAAAACTCTTTGGCATGCCAGCTCCATTCAATAGACACCTTACCCTTTCTAATAGGGTTCTGTTCATTCTTTCAACAAGCCCATTTTGTTGTGGGGTACCAGGTATGGTGAGATGCCTATCATTCCACTTCTTTTACACAAATCATCAAATTCCTTATTGCAGAACTCTAAGCCATTATCTGTTCTCAGCTTCTTAACCCTTCTTTCAGTTTGGTTCTCCACAAGCACCTTCCACTCTTTAAACTTCTGAAGTGCTTCATACTTGTGCTTTAATATGTAGACCCATACTCTTCTTGAGTAGTCATCTATTAAAGACAAGAAGTATGATGCACCACCAAGTGAAACACTCTTTGTGGGACCCCAGAGATCTGCATGAATATAGTCTAGAATACCTTTTGTGTTGTGAAGCCCCTTTGAGAACTTTACTCTTTTGGTTTTCCCCATGATGCAGTCTTCACATGAACCAAAATCACAATTCGTCAGACTATCAAAGTTACCTTGTTTCTTCAATTCTACTAACCCTTACTGACTTAAGTGGCCAAGTCTCCTATGCCACAGCATAGCTGTTTCTTTTGCTGGTGTCACACTGGCTGACATGGCCTTTGTACAAGCTTGCCCATCTAAGACATAGGTATTATTCACAGTTCTTGTACCTGTCAGCACTACAAGAGAACCCTTACTCACCTTGGTTCTTCCTTCTTTGAGGCTTACATGGTACCCTTTACTTTCAAAGGTGCCAAGGGATATCAATTCCTTCTCAACTCTGGGATATACCTTACTTCATGAAGGTCTATTGTGGTATCATTGTTGAGCTTGAATGATACTGTTCCAATACCCTCAATTCTGCAGGGTCTATCATCCCCTAGTTGAACTACCCCATAATCCTTCAGTTCTAATTCATTGAAGAACTCTCTATATGGTGACATGTGATACGAGCATCCTGAATCTAAGACCCATACCTGATTAGATCCATGCTTACAGACCACCAATACCTCAGCACTCTCATAGCCATCAGCTACATCTTCTTGAGGGTTCTTTTGTTGGTTCCTACCCTTTGCATATTCAGCCTTCCTTCTTTTCCACTCTGGGCACTCCCTTTTCAAGTGCTTATCAGAGTTACATACAAAGCACCTATACCGGGGCTTTGATTTTGATCTTGGTCTAACTGTCTTGTTCTTGTTGGGCCTGGTTTCCGATCTTCCCCTTACAAGAAGGCCATCTGAACTCTCCTCCTTAATTTCACCTTTCTTGTGCAATTCTTTGGAATTCATGGCTGACACCACTTCTTCCATCGATAAACTTTCCCTACCAAACATTAAAGTGTCAACAAAATGTTCGTAGGAGGCTGGCAATGATGACAGGAAGATAATTGCCCTATCCTCATCACCAATTTCCACTTCGATGTTTTCAAGATCCAACAGAATCTTGTTGAATTCATCGATGTGGTCTTCCAGTGACTTACCGGCGGGCATATTAAAGGTGTACAACCTCTTCTTCAGGTACAGTCGGTTTGCCAGCGACTTGGTCATGTATAGACCTTCCAGTTTTGACCAGATCCCTGCAGCTGTTTCTTCTTTGGAAACTTCCCTGAGTACTCGGTCTCCAAGGCTCAAAATCATTGCACTATGTGCCTTCTCCATCACTTCTTTCTTCTCCTTATCGGACATCGCTTGTGGCAGCCCTGTTTCCCCTTTCAGAGCGTCGACGACCCCTTGATGAACTAGCAATGCCTTCATCTTCAACCTCCAGAGGCTGAAATCATTCTTGCCGTCGAACTTCTCGATGTCGAACTTTGCGGAATTCACCATTCTTTGATCCTCTTCGGAAGAGTCGAAAAATTACTCTCGGAAGGGATTATTGTCTCTGGGAAGAAATTGAAATTCAGCTTATACGAAGGAACTTGATCTAATTGGTGTTAATCGAGCCGAGGCTCTGATACCAATTGTTGAATTTAGATCAAGAACAGAGATCAAAGAATGCAAGTTTATTCAATAGAGAAGAAAAAAGGTAATCCCCGAATGGGTCTGCAACTACATTTATACACTCACAATTAACTAACTCTAACTAACTTCTAACTTTGACTAAATGACAATATTAACCCTTCAACTATGAACTTGAGTCACTAACTCATTACAACTATAAAACTAATATACCAACAGGTAGTTGATGTACTAGCCACAAACTAAACATATAAACTTTCATTAAAACACCATTATATATTCAACATCAATTGATTGCAAAGATCAAAGAATTCATAAATCATGATGCCATACGTTTCACCGATCAGAAATTGGGGCAAATACGTACCTTTGGCAGCAGCTTTAGCTTTCTCTAAGTTCATCTCACGGGCCATTTTCGACTTTTGAGCGTTACCACCACCCATGGTTTCTTGATCTCTGCCTCTGTAACTCTTCTACCTGTGGCTGTATAGAAATTAGAAACCCTAATTGTACAATTTGGGGCAACTTCTTTGGTGAAAACACCAAACAGGTTGTATTTAATATTTATACTCTTAAGATTATTTCATTATTTTAGAGGTTAGTTTCCGTTTCTTCTGTTTGTTTTTATTGTAAGCTTTATAGGACGAGTGTTATACCGCATGAAAGTGAAGCAATGAGAGCGTCATTTTAGCTCACACTCACAGGAACATCATGTCGTTTTTGTGCGACAGTTCTGTTAATGATGGGTGTTTCTGTGAGTGAGTTCAAAAGCATAAAGCAAATCTGACTGATGTAAATTTTTTATGTAATGAATAATATTACAAAAATAAATCCACTTGGGCCATCCTTAATGCCACCCGGAGCATGATCGGTGAGCTGATTTGGAGGTCATGGCAACGCCGAAACACCGTTACAAGGTTGTGACATGGCGATGCTCAGTGTGGCATGTCGATGCTTGTTGCGCACCTCCCCCCATTTCCCTTTTTAGTGACATGATGATGTGGTGTGGTGAAGGCATTAAGAGGTGTTGTGAGGATTTTGTGGTGCATTGATGTGACGCTGAGTTAAAATTGTTGTATCTTGTGGTGTTTTTTTTTGTTTTTAAGAAAACCTCTTCCCCACCTCTTCATCTGCGCGCATGCAGACGCGGGAAGAGGTTTTGAGTGCGCAGACTGTTTGTTTTTTAGAAGACGTTTCATTAAAAAACGTCTGCGCGAGGTCTTCTTGGTGCAGACATGGACTAGTGTCTTCATACGGGAAGAGGTTTCATCAAACCTCTTCTCCCCAATTTCAAAACACAAAACACAAAACACTTCCTCCCACCTTCACTCACACAAATGGCTGATGAAGCACACTACCCATCCGGCGGTGACTCCCCCACCGCCAAACGCCAAGTACGAAGACGCCGGACCTCCGCCTCCGCCGTCCTCCGGCGCCGAGACTTTTTACCCGACGGAGTTCGAAGGAATTTCGATTCAAAAACAGTTCTGATGGTGTGGAAGATTATGGGATTCATGGGTCTAGTGTTTCTCCGGAGAAAAGCAGCAAACTTTCATGGAATTTGAAGGATAATTGTGAACTGAATGATGGATTGGATGTTACTAGGGTTTGTTTGAGCTCTGGTAGCGTTGGTAAACGGTTAACCGAAGAAACGAATGGGGATTCGTTGAATTCGAGTGCAATTACCAGTTTGAATGCTGATAGGAGTGTTAATGATCGGTCTGTTACAGTTGATTCGTCGAATTCTGGTTCGAATTTGCTTTTCGCGTTGGTTCGACTAAATGATTTGAAGAAAAACTGAAGCAAGCAGTCGAGTGGCCTTTAAAACATTCTGTAGCATTTTCAAGGTTGGGTGTGTCGCCTATCAGGGGGATCCTTCTTCATGGACCTCCAGGATGCTCAAAAACTACTCTTGCTAAAGCAGCTGCTAATGCTGCTCAATCCTTTATGTCTGCTTCTTTATTGGTTCCTTCTTTATGTCTGCAAATGGGATGGGGGTTGCTGTGGTCTGCTTTTGTTGGTTCCGTTTTGAGATTATTGGAACCCATTAACAAGATTCAAAGTTTTATCAGCAAAAATATAATATATTTTTTTATTATTTTCTTTTATTTAAAACGAACATATCATGCTTCGGAAGTTCTCAAAATAAACAGACAAAGTTCAAGCTTCGGAAGTTTTAAAGAAGTTGAATTATTTGGAAAATAAATTTATGAATATTATTATAGTGTTGTATGATTTTTATTTATATTTTAATGTATTTCTATGACTTTTTTATATATTAATGTATTAGTTGTTTTTAAAGTTTACAAAATAAATTTAGTTTAATTACAGAATATTTCATCATTCTGCAGATGTTAACAAAACAAACAGTCTTTTTCTTGCAGACTGCAGACATTTGGTCCACCTCTTCTGCTGCAGATGTCTGCAGATGTGGTCCGCAGACTGCAGACGTTTTCCTGCATAAAAAACAAACAGCACCTAAGAATAATCTTACTACTTACCACTCACTCACCATAACAATCATTGAGTGAGTGATTAAGTGTTAGAATTGTCTGCTTGACTCTTACATGCATTACTCACCACTAACTTATTGTAACACATGCCCTTATTAGTAAAATTAATTTTATGAAATATAGCTGTAACTTAGAATAAAGCTTGACAATAGACCACATTGGCAATTCCTATGATTTCAAAGAGTTTGTATTTGAATTTTGAATTTCTTGAATAAAAAAAATGATAAGTGTAACGCCTAGAAAGTGTTAAGTGTATTAGGGGCTGTTTGGTTAGATCTGAATCATTAAGTGCTGAATGGTTAAGAGGTCTGAATGGTTAAGAGGCTCTGAACCAGTAAGTGCTGAACCAAAATGTGCTGTTTGGTTAAATCTCTGAATGACTGTATAAAATAACAATTTTACCCCTCTGAATTATTTTGGGCTAAATAAAATGTATCTGTTTGGTTAGATGTCTGAATGACTGTACGTGAATGATCAATAGGTTAACAAAATACAACATATTAAATTCAAACTCAAAATATTTCAAATACAACATACTAATATCCAATTACAAAGTAATTCAAATATTAATCAATTGAAACTAATTGACTAGCTATCTCATCACGCAAATTATTCATATAATTAATGCTTTGTGAACCCATTCTATATCATGAACAAACTGATCATCATTGTTACCACCTTGTGCTTCTGCAAACAATGTGTTCTCGTCGTATGCCATAAACAACTGATCATGAATATTGCATTTCCGTAAAAAGTTATGAACGGCGAAGTGATACGCAACATTTTCGTGGGTCTGAAATAGTATAACTAACAACATTTTCGTGGGTGTTTGGTGGAGGATACAACAGAGGGGCAGCACCAAGAGCTGTTTTCCGGCGAAACAACGGTGGGTTGATGGAGGCTTCCGGCGGCGGGTTCTGTGGTCGAAGGTGGTCGTAGGTCGAATGAAATCGAAGGTCGAAGGTGAATCGAAGGTGAATCGGGCGGGATGGCGCGCGGGATGGCTGGCCGACTAGGGAGGTCGTCGGCGCCGGTGCTGGGTTGAGGGAGGGAGATGACGGGAGAAGATGAAGATTGAAGATGAGGGTTTGTGAGTTGTGAGGGTATTTGGGTCTAGAACTTCATTCAGCGTCATTTCAATGCTGAACCATTCAGCACTGAATGGTTCAGTTAAGAGGCCCCTTTTTTTCGAAACAACACTCAAGCTCTTAACGGTTCAGAGGTAACCTCTTAATGGAACCATTAAGAGGCTACCAACAACCTCTTAGTGTTACTTGATTGTTACATGCATATATAATATATAATATTGAATATCAGATGCCACATAATGTATAAAGATTTACTAGTATTACGATATTGATGCTTAGAATATGGGCTACCCAAACGCATGCACAAAGTGGTTTGGAAGTACATTATAAATGAAAATTTAAAACCTGGGGTTGATTTGATAACATTTGTAATGATTTGGGAATTACAAGAGTAGATTTATAGCTATATTTTTACACTTAAAGTTTTTTCCTTCGATGAATAGATGTTTCATTGTATTAACATTATAAACTTAGGGGTGAGTTGATGTGATTTTATATCTAAAATCAACATCTAAACGAAATGTTTGGATTTTAAACTGCTTGGTTAACATAATATGAGAACAAAACACGAACATTACTCATATTTACAATTATTGTTTTTAGAGTTTGTAGTCTTCTAAAATGTATTCTTTAACATCTTATCAAAATTTGATTTCAACTTTCTTCTATTTCATGTTTTGCAAGGTCAACTTTCAAACACCACAACAAAGCAAATTAATAGGTTTTCTTTATGGTTTTAATTTCAAAAAAATCAAGGAAAATGTTAAATAATAGATAACGTTAAATAAAATCTAATTAAAGAGGATTTTTAGGGCAAACAATACCTCGTTGTCGAGAGTATGCACATTCCACTCCGATTGTCATCTTATCGTTCGCAGTCGTCATGAAGGTTGTCGAGCTACAAAATGACAGGGAATTAGCGGTGGTGGAATTCAGGGAAGAAGAGAGTACAGTCGATGCTGATGGAAGATAAATTGTGATCAATCAGCGTAGACAACTACTATGGTGGGTTTCATCTTCTTCTCCATCATTGGCGTCGTCAAGCTCGTCCCTTCTTTCTCTTTATTTCTCTTAATGGCGTCTTCTTTTCCTTTCTCTCTCTAGTGATGGCGGTGTATCCTGAAGAAAAAGACAATGATATGACATTTATTGTTCCTAAGACTATCCCCATCGCGCGCCCATGGTTGGCCCGTCACCGACGTGGACCGCGCCCGCTGGAAGGGCGGAGATGGGGAGCGGCGCCCGTGAAATGGTTGCCCGTCCGGAAGGGCAGGGGAAAGAAGAGGGCTGGTGGGCCCCACCACCAAAAAAAATTTTAAATTAAAATGTTTTTAATTAAAATATTTTAAAATCTTTTAATTAAAATAAAAATATAAGTATTAAGTTTTAATTAAAATGAGTTAATTAAATAAAAATATTTTAATTTTTTTACATTTCTAGTATTAAAGTAATTAGTTAGAGTTAATTAAATAATAATTTAAAATGAGTTAATTAAATAATAATTTAAGTATAATATTTGAAATTTTTTTACATTTATAGTATTAAAATATTTTAAATTTTTTTACATTCATAACGACTACTTTTTTTATTTTTTTTCATCACGGCTATTTTTTTTGTTTTTTTCATAACGGCTACTTTTTTTGTTTTTTCATAACGGCTATTTTTTTGTTTTTTTTTCATAACGGCTAGTTTTTTTTTTGTTTTATTCATAACGGCTAGTTTTTCTTGTTTTATTCATAACGGCTAGTTTTTTTGTTTTATTCAAAACGGCTAGTTTTCCTATTATAAATATGTATTATTCAGTTGAGAGTTTTGCTCAAATCACACTTCATCATCTTTCAAACATTATAACTCTCTTCTAAACACAATTCAAAATTTAATTCTCAATGGATCCAAGAGCCCTATTCTCTTTCACATAAATGTTAAACGATAAAACCAATGAAGAATACCCACATCAGCAACCCGGGTTCTCCCAATATCAACACCCTGGGTTCTCACAACTCCCACAAACCGGGGGATTCCCATATCTTCAACAATCTGGGGGATTCCCACATGTTCAACAACCTGGGGCATTCCCATATGTTCAACAACCTGCCTTCTCATAATTTCCACAAGTCGACGGATTCCCATATCTTCAACAATCTCAATCTTCGTTGGAAGACTAACAACAATATCAAGTATGGCTTAAACATAAAGAGCTTCAAAAAGTGCAACAAACTCAATCACAATCACATAATGAACAACTAATTGATGAAGCACCTTCGTCACCCAAAAAAACACCAGCAAAGAAGAAAGGAAAAGGAAAAGGAAAGAAAACGCTGAGAAGTCCGTTCGTATCAAGTGGGCCGCTGATAATGAAGTCTTGTTAGCTAAGGCTTATGTAGCCATTTCAAAAGACCTAATAATTGCCAACAGTCAAAACCAACAAGCATATTGGGGGAGGATAGAACAACATTACAATGTTGGGAACCCTTAAATTCCAAGAAATGCTCACAACCTTAGAAGTCATTGGCATATGATCAAAGGAAATGTTGCTCACTTTAATGCATCTTATGTTCGTATCAAATCATAATACAAAAGTGGTTGGTCAGAAGACCAATATATAAGTCAAGTAAAATATGATTACACGGACACTAATAATGCTGCCTTCACATATGAACATGTGTGGAGGATAGTTGAAGACATTCCAAAGTACTCTGGGCCTATAAAAGTGTATGGTCATCAAGCTTCCAAAAGAACAAAGACAAGCGGCACAGGGGGTATGCCTCTTCTGCTTCAGATGCCAACTTTGGCAATACTCCCGAATCAACTCAAGAGTGGGAGGTATCACTTGATGATGATAATAATGATGATGATGTTCTTGCAATGCAACAAAGAAGATCAAGAGAAAGAACATCTAGAAGAAGAGTCTCGAGAGGAACCTCCAACACGTCCAATGGGGATTGACAAGGCAAAGAAGTTGGCCAAAATAAAGGGTAAAGGCATGACTTCTTCTTTTCACTTGCTTACGAAGCAAAGAGACTAAGTCTCGTTGAAGACTTGGCCGAGACGACAAAGGCAAAGAAGAAAGCTATCCACATTTCGATAAAAAAATTGACAAATTCTTTGAGTTGGAAGAGAAGAAGATTCTTTTCATCGACATAAGTCATATTGATCCATTCCAGCGTGCCGAACATAAAGAATTGTGTAACGAGATAAGAGAGAAATATGGAATGTCTCGTCGCAAGTAATAATTACCCTATAAGTTTAAAAAGCAAGTAAATGAACAGTGTCATACAATTGGTATTGCCTGGCGTACAAGGCTCTTATGCACAGGGTATAACCCTTTGTATCTTAACTTTTACCTTCTATCCTCATGTGTTGTTTACGGAGATAGAGGCTGAGTAGGTGAGAGAGAAGCTTTGGGCTTCATGGTGGTCACCGGCTTGCATAGGCCAAACAGATCCGATGATGGTGAGGTGAGAGAGAGGTTTTGGGGTTAACTGTTATGGCGGTCATGATAGTCACGACGTTGGCTAGGGCGCAACGGTGCCAGATCTGGCGAGCAATTACCGGCAGTTGCCGCATGCGGCTTTCTCCCTTGGTTGTGCAACTGTTATTGCAGCGTGTACAAGTAATTTTTGCATGAGACACTCTGTCTTCATCTAACCTCTTTTCTACATCAGCCCCTAAACTGTTGTCGGAGGATGCCTTGGCTGACCGGCTTTTAAATGGACGAGACTCTTGGTTTCTGATTTTTTATGGCTTTTAAATGCATATTGTTGTTCGGTTTTTTTGATCTGTGTATCTTGATATTCATGTTTCTCGACCGCTTTTGCTTCTAAAGCTTACAGTTCTTGATACAAGTGCTCATTAAACTTTAGTGTTAGTGTTGATTATCATGTTCTCGGTTCTGGCATGTAGCTTCATGGATGATGTTAAGATTCTGCTTAAATGAGACTGATTTATGTCTATTATTATCTGATGGTGGTGACTTTTGCCCCTAATTTGCCTATGGTTGTTGATGATGTTTATAATAGTAGGTATAAACATGACTACATGAGAATGATGATGTTTATAATAGTAGGTATAAACATGACTACATGAGAATGATGATGTTACTGTCGTATGATTCTTGGTGGTGTAGAGTGTGATGTCGGGTTGATGATGATGGCCATTAGCTCATCTGAGACATAAATCTTGATGTTTTGCAACAGGTCGGTGGTTTTCAGGTCGATGATGTTGAGTTTATGCTCATCTGAGTCGCATCTAAAAGTGTATTTTGATGCAGTCTTCTGTTGAGATTGTGAACTGTTTCCGATTTGTTATTTGTGGCTGGTTGTTTGTGCAAGACGGGTTTTTCTGGGTGACGTTGAGGTAGTTGCGAGCTATTAACATGTACTATATTAAATCCGCACAAGGCCATGACGATATTAAATAAAACATTGTTGTTTGGCGTGGCACCACTTTTGGTTTGCAACCATAGCGGTTCACCTATTCTAAGTCTTCGGTTGCTATCGAACGATTGTGTTTTCGTCAACTGGGGATGTTGTCCTAGGCGTTAAGGACTCGCGCAAAGCGCGAGTTGGATTCCTCTAGTTTTAGTTTAATTTGTTGTTTTAGTTTATGTTGTGGTTTTAGTTTAATGTTGTATTAGTTTAATTCTCTATTTTAATGTAATTTTAGTTAATTAATGATTTTTTTCTAATGGCTAGTTTTTTTTTTCCTAACGGCTATTTTTTTTGTCTTTTTTCTAATGGCTAGTTTTTTTTGTATTTTTTCTAAAGGCTAGTTTGATTGTCTTTTTTCTAACGGCTAGTTTGATTGTCTTTTTTCTAACGGCTAGTTTGATTGTCTTTTTTCTAACGGCTTGTTTTTTATTGTTTGTATAAATACCATAATGTACATCACAATCACTACAACACTTAACTCATTTTCCACACGAATACTTTTAAAGATGAGCACCGATGATGATAGAATACCCATGAATATTCCTCAAATGCTCACACAAGAATTTCAAAATCTTATTTCCGATGATATCGAAGAGCTTGCTAATCGATTGTTTGAGCTTGACCAAGAAGAAGAGGGAAGTTCTTCCCGACAACGTAAGAAGCGCAAAGAGATAGATAGATGTCGTAAGGATGGAGACGCATGATTGTGGAATGATTACTTTGCTCCAGAGCCGGTGTACGATGAGAGTTTTTTCAGACGGCGGTTTAGGATGCGCATTGGTCTTTTTAATCGCATCGTAACAGATTTATCTGAACCAGGTAAAACAGAACACTGGAAATATTTTACACAAAGATATGATGCTGTAGGTAGAAAGGGTCTGTCACCAAGACAAAAATGCACAAGTGCCATTCGTCAATTGGCATATGGCACAACAGCTGACCAATGTGATGAATACTTACGCATTGGTGAAAGACTGCTATGGAATGTCTACAAAAGTTTTGCAGGTCTATCGTGGAAATTTATTCATCTGTGTATTTAAGAAGACCAACCCATATGATGTTGACCGGTTAGTAGCTGAACATGAAGCCCATCATGGGTTTCCTGGAATGCTTGGAAGCATTGATTGTATGCACTGGAGTTGGAGAAACTGTCCAACTGCATGGAAAGGTCAATATACTCGTGGTGATCATGGGCATCCCACCATTATGCTAGAAGCGGTTGCATCACATGACCTTTGGATTTGGCATGCATTCTTTGGAGTAGCTGGATCAAAAAACGATATCAATATGCTTAATCAATCCCCAGTTTTTAATCAAATCTTAGAGGGGAATGCACCACAATGTAATTTTACAGTGAATAGGCATAACTACACCACAGGGTATTATCTTGCAGATGGTATTTATCCAGAATGGGCAACACTTGTAAAGAGTTTTACATATCCACCGGAGATTAATCTGAAAATGAAGTGGTACAAAAGGCGTCAAGAGTCTGCAAGAAAGGATGTAGAAAGAGGCTTCGGTGTTCTTCAATCTAGGTGGGCAATGATACGATCCCCAGCAAGATCCTCAAACTTACCAGTATTAGGTGATATAATGCATGCATGTATTATATTACATAATATGATTGTAGAAGATGAAGGAGGTTCCATAACTAATTGGTCGCGTGAATAGAATGATTCAGAGCTAGAAAGTTACAATAACGGGTCACCACCATCATTTCAAACACACCTATAGAGATTTAGAAGCTTACGTAACCAGGACGCACACCATACATTGCGGAACGATCTAATAAAACATCTCTGGGCGAATAGGGGATTAGAGAGTAGTTTTATTGTTGTTTCAATCTATTAATTTTGTATCGTCGTTTTTATTTTTGTAACATCTCATATTTTTCCGTTAGTGTAAAGTTACCATCGTTGATTATTTATGCTTACCTCTTAAGTTGTCTTTAATTTTAAAGTTAATAAACTAACTATTCGTAAAAATTATAGTAATAATAACATTAATAATAATAATAATAATAATAATAATAATAATAATAATAATAATAATAATAATAATAATAATAATAATAATAATAATAATAATAATAATAATAATAATAATAATAATAAAACTTGAATAGTTAACATGTTAGAATAAAGTTTAACCAAGTTAAGGGAGGTTTTTATGTTAATTTTAAAACTTAAAAACAAAGTTAAGCATAAAATAATAAAAGCTGAAACCACAGGGGGTATTTGTGTAAAATATATCAAAAACTCAAATTAAAACCCCTTTCCCTCACGGTTTTCGGCCACCGGACCGACCGTCTCCGGCGAGGCGCCGGCAGGGCCAAAACCCCTCGGAAATAACTAATTCGTGATACCGAATCGATCCAAATCCTTCCAAGTACATGTTTCGAACATGGATGCATCAATTAATCAAAATTTAAACGCCGATTACGAAGCTTAATCGAGAGGGTAACCGTAGCCTTGAACTCTCTAGCCGTTCGAGCATTTACACATCATAATAGTCCAATTAAACTCAATATAAACGGGCCTCTATCAACCTTTAATTGAATACTCCACTCAATTTCACCTAAAACAAACATCAACACCAAATTCGACTACCCACTCCCATCGTGACCTGCCACAATACGAACACCACCATCAAAGCTTCAAAACTCGAAATTAACCGAGGGCTATCCATGCTTAATATCATTAGAAACTACCAGTACAACAAATTTAATTATCATCGTCGTTTGGGTATCAAACCAGTGATACATGGTCGCGATTTGTTCCTCTACTCGTTCTCCATTGAAATTACATCAATTCAGGTAATTAAACGCATACACAAACTCGATTTTACATGTGTGATCAAAGCCCTAACTTTGATTCCATTAACTTGTATGATTCGATGTTCAATTGGAAATCGAATTGCATTTAGGGTTCTTATGAATTAGGGATTATTTGAAGAAGGATTCTTATTAAATAATTTGTATTTTAAAACAAGATCTGGGCTTTGGCCCGCCGGTTAGCAGCAACCATAAAACATGGGAGGTCAGGGGTTCGAACCCTGCCTCTGGCATGTTTTTATTTTAGTCATTTTCTTATACATTTTAAATCAGAAAAATTATTATTACAGTAATAAATCTAAATAAAAATTATTTTGTTAACTAAAACATTTTAGAAATTATTAAGTTAATTTTTAAAGATTTTAAAACATATAATTCTTATATTTAATTGTTCTTTTTAAAGAATAAAAAGGGTTATAAAAAACATTATTAAGTCATTTATATGTTATAAATATATTATAGATCAAATTTGGATTATTTCAAAACACTTTAAACCTATATATTACAAATACTTTAAATAATTAATTATACAAATGATTATTTAAATGATTATTTAAATGATTATTTAAATAATTAATTATTCAATGATTTATTAAACCATGTGATATCATAAATAGTTAATAAATTTATCCCTCACACTTTTATTTAAATTCTTGAAACTTATAAAACAATATATCATACTTTGCTCTTATTATTAAAGTTTTGTAATATAAGATCTTTATAATAAATCATTTAAAAGTTCAAAACTAATTTTAAAGTCATTTAATAAGTATCCAATTAATTACCTTTATCAAATCTTAAATAATTAATTATTAAATTAATTATTTCCTTATACTTTATATTTAATCTTTATTAAAACCATAAATTAAATTACTGAATCATTCTTAATCATTCTCATTCGTAATTGGTTCATATCATCTTTATTATACCAAAACATAAGCGATTCATTATTTTACTTAATTATTTAAACCCCTAAATTTCAATTGAAACCCTAGTTCGCGCCTAATTGTTAATCTTATTATTGAACTTTAACCTTGTGATAAATACGTTTAGGTACCTTGTAAAAGAATTTGTTGGAACATTGTTTAATCCTTATTATCGTCTTATACACATACATCATGTGAGTATTTCTATACCCCTTTTATTATTTTTACACTTTGGGGTGAAACATGTTACTTTATAAAGATTGCACTTGTAAACACGTTTGATTCTTGTAAACTTATGACATTTCACCTGTATGTTGTGGTTAGTTGACCTTTGTAGCTACCATGTAATGTCGAATATATGTACAATCATTAACTATTGCTAGCCTGATGACGTCATAGATCTATGGGCCTGACAAGCCTACTTGGTTTATCCAAGTACACTTAGCTAATCGTATATACTTGTAAACGTTTGAGACTTGTAAAAATCTGTCAAGGTTTGATTGTGCATTCTGTCTTACATCTCTAGTTACTTTGTTATCTAACTTAGAACATGAATTGCCATCTTTTATATACTTATGTATTGAAAACTATGGAAATCTCACCAACATTATTATTGACCTTTTATTTTTAACATGTTTCAGGAAATACTCAAGTATGATTACTACTTTGAAGCTTATCACATCTAGGATTGGACCTAGAGAAATAAAAGGATGAACTTATCACATTTAACTTTTATATCATGATGTTAGCTTTATTTGAGACTTATGTTTGTAATGTTACCTTTAAAACTTATGAATAATATATTTGGATTTAATAACAGCGTATGTGGCTGTGAACGATCTTAACTCTCACATCTCGACGTTTCCGCCGTCAAGGTTGGGGTGTGACAAATTGGTATCAGAGCCCATAACTATAGGGATCTAGGTTATTAGAAATGGTGACCTAGACTATAACGTATGCATGAACCTTATAGAATCATATTTCTATTCTTGTAAAAATTCATGGTTTGCATGCTACATAATGCTATGCCTTCTTACGTGTAACTTGATGCCTTAGCATAGGATTGCCTTTATGTATGCTTAAACTTTGTTACCTGTCTCCCCTAAATTTAACTTTGACTCTTTGATTCTCCCCGACGAATGAACCTTCTTAAACTTACTCTCGATGACATGTGGAATCTACACTTATTATCGTGGGTTTAATTCCTTAGACTCTATGTGTAATCTATGAAAATCACATCAAGGTTTTGATTTCATGAACCTAAGAAATTTGTGTGACCTATAGACACCTGTATTCTGGATTTCCTGGCAAAAGGCCTTCGGGCTAAGACAAGCATATTGTATAAATCTCATTGCGAGAGCAGTTATGCTTACCTGGGGATTTCTGGGATGAGTGATAAACTATGGTCAACATACATAAGTTTCTAAGGCAAGTGGGTCAACTCACCTTGACATGTCAACATGTCCAAATGGTAATGCGTTACCAAATGGAACCATCCTATTTGTATTTTAAATATAAAAATCATTGATTACTTGAACTGGTTTATCACCAAAATTATAATATTTTTTATTCCTATCTTACAGAATGTTCCTGTTAATAATAAACTTGTTTTACCTCTCAATCTTATGTTTAAACATCGTTATACGTTATGTGCCTCATGTAACTATCTTGTTACCTTGACCAACGTGTACATGGGTCTTAATATATCCAAGGATATTGGGCCTCTAAACCGAATGGTTTTCTTATGGTTTTCAATTCTTCTTAAAGTATGTCCCATAACTGAAATCATTCAATGCTGAAAAGTGGAATACTTGCATCTCAGGATACCTTGTCTAGGAAAGGTATACACATTAATCTGATTCGTCCGTTGGATCCGTTTATCTGACCTGGAACTCATGAGATGAGTGTTTGCTTATAGGTACGCGTGTCTTCAGTAAAGTTGTGGTTGACGTAACACTTTGAGAAGTCAACGCATTTCCCTTTTATTTCGAACCGAATGTTTACATCGCATTGTTGTGTTGAAACATTCCCGTCATTTATCTTGTTTTCCTAAGTTAAACCATTCAAGATTTGAGAACCTATCACAATTAACTCTGTTATCCCGAACTTTAACCTTAACCATAGCAAGCATGATTTTCTGTTCCTGTTAATGTTACATCGATGTAATATGAAGTTTCTGAATTTCTAGCCGATATTCTCTTCGTTTACTAAGTCAAGCTTTGTAAAATCTTTTAACCGTTTACACCGTAGGCAATGCAAGAGTCTGCAAGTCAACTTATGACTAAGGACACTCATGTCTCCTAAATGAACCTATCTCGTCAAAACAGGGGTGAATCCCTTACTTTGGTGATGATTTCCATTCGTCATTATAGTTCTTATGAAATTTCATCATCAAGACAGGAGTGAATTCCTTACCTTGATGACCATTTCTTCCTTTTGTTCTTGTGAACTCGTATCATACCAATGGAATTAACTCCTTAAAATAGGAGTAAAATTTCGTACATCGATGATGGTTTTCAATTTCTCTATTGGATGTTTTATTAAATCTTATCCCCTGGATCGGGGTGATTTCCTTATCTTGTGGATAGATTTCATTCATTCTTCTCTTGAACTTGTATTTCATGAATGAAATGACTTCACCAAAATAGGATTGAATCCCGTACTTTGGTAAGAAAGGTCAATTCTCGATTGTTTTTCTATTGTTATGAAACTCAATCATCAAGATAGGCGTGAAATCCATACCTTGATGATAATTTCACTCGTTTAAAAATTTATGGATGATATTTCCCTCAAATGAAATGACCTCATCAAAGTAGGAGTGAATTCCGTACTTTGATGAAGCTTTCATATTGCTATATTTTTATTTCTATAAAATTCACCGTTAAGATAGGAGTGATTATCCTTACCTTAATGGTAAGTTACATCTTGTGGATCCTTAACAAAGAGTTAGGATCAAGCTTTCGCTTGGTAGTTAAGAGTCATACCTTGGGAAATACACCACCAATCTAGGAGTGATAACCACATCTTGGTGACTAATCCCATTTCTTGATCTCAAACTTACCAAGAGTTTTAGGACTTCAATTAACAAGAAACATGTAATAACTTGAAGGATGAACACCATTATCTGATTTATCAACGATAGTGTTCCAGCCAGTCAAGCTAAAGCATGAATCTTGAACTCAAAAGAGGCCGTTGTCACTTTAGGGTGACCCTAGTTCCAAGCCTGGAACATCTAAATTTTTAAATCGATTTTTTTTCTCACGCTGTTATGATTCAATGTGTCGTTTGATCTAGCTTCATGAAATCTTTATTTCTTACTTGTTGATCTTCATTCTGAGTTATTATCAACACTTAATTGCACGATGATGACACTCCCAAAACAATCCTTCGTACAAGATAAAATCCTTATAAATCTATGTTATGCTTTTCTGGCTATACCAATATACGGTTATGTTCATGGGTTTGATGAACCTCGTGTGCAAGTCGTACTGATAGCTATCCGTGATTGGCTTTATCATCGATATTCTGAATTATTTAAATTTTAATCCGATCATGAAATACATCTTTGTTTCATTCTTTATCCATAATTAAGAATGTAATTCCCATTATTCTGGATAGCCTTTGAACTCCTAATCTTGAAAATCTCTAAATCTCCATCTTGATTGCGACTCACAAGACTTGTTATTACATTCATTCTGATGTGGACAAAAAGGATCATGAATTTTCGCGATTGGTATTCATGGTTCGGTATAAAGGAGATGTGGACATAGCTTGGTATATGTTCAAATTACCTTGTATTTCCTGATGTCATTTGGTGCATTACTGACCGATTGGCTAGTTTCGTGCATTTCATGTTGACTCATGTGAGATAACGAGTCGAGAAATTGACTCGTACCTACATCTAATAGTCGGTCATCGTGGTGTGTCGTTAAATATCGATCGTTATTTCTGATGATCGATTCACCTTCTGGTGTTAACAGTGTCTCTAATCATCTTTGAGAACCCAGCTCAAAATCTCAACCTATCGTATCTGACGGTTTGACCGAAGGAACAATACGCATTCGTAAGATATGCATGAAGCTTGTGTCATTTCATATAGTGGCACTTGGGATTCTTAAATTCCGTCGGTCAACCTTTCATACAATTACGGGACTTTTTCATTGACTTCAAGACGTCACCTTATTACATGATTTCATTCTAGATATTGGGAGTAGTGTGACTTATAAGTCTAATATACCTCAGGAACTCATCATCGTATTCCAACGTTTCGTATGTCAAATCTCAAAGAGTTAGTTGTCAATAATAACTTTCACATTCCACTTATAAGTCAAAATTTGCATGCATTGTGTCAAGCACCCTGTAAAATTCCACAATTCGCGAGGCGAAACATCTCTCCCGTAATCAAACGTCATTCACAGTCCGTTTGTACCCTTATCTTTCATCATAAGTCTCCTGTTTGTTTAAGTTTCATTCTTAATTTCGGGACGAAATTCTTTTAAGTTGGGGAGACTGTAACATCTCAAATTTTCCCGTTAGTGTAAAGATACCATCCGTTGATTATTTATGCTTATCTCTTAAGTTGTCTTTAATTTTAAAGTTAATAAACTAACTATTGGTAAAAATTATAGTAATAATCATTACCAATATGATAATAATAATAATAATAATAATAATAATAATAATAATAATAATAATAATAATAATAATAATAATAATAATAATAATAATAATAATAATAACTGAATAGTTAACATGTTAGAATAAAGTTTAACCAAGTTAAGGGGGTTTTATGTTAATTTTAAAACTTTAAAACAAAGTTAAGCATAAAATAATAAAAGCTGAAACCACAGGGAGTATCTGTGCAAAATATATCAAAAACTCAAATTAAAACCCCTTTTCCCCACGGTTTTCCGGCCACCAGGCCGACCGTCTCTGGCGAGGCGCCGGCAGGGCCAAAACCCCTCGGAAATAACTAATTCGTGATACCGAATCGATCCAAATCCTTCCAAGTACATGTTTCGAACATGGATGCATCAATTAATCGACATTTAAACGCCGGTTACGAAGCTTAATCGAGAGGGTAACCGTAGCCTTGAACTCTCTAGCCGTTCGAGCATTTACACATCATAATAGTCCAATTAAACTCAACATAAACAGGCCTCTATCAACCTGTAACATCCTTATCTTCGTATAAAACTTTATGTTCATTTTTGTCATTTATTTAAGTGCGAGAACTCGTTTGAAAAATTCTAATTCATTAAGGATTAATAAGCATAATAATAATAATAATAACAATAATAATATTAATAATAATAATAGTAGTAGTAGTAATAATATTAACATTAATAATAAAAACATTAATAATAATAATAATAACCATAATAATACTAATATTAATAATAAAATATTGATAATTGTAGTAGTATTAATGATAACAATAATAATAAGTAATAAAATAAACAAGTTAAATTGTTAAAAAAAAACTAAATACAAAGTTTCAGGGGGTGTTTTGTAAAACTTTAAACTTGGAAAACAAGGTTTAAAACTATTTAACCAACAGTCCAAAAATCAGGGACTGAAGGTGTAAAATTATTTGGAAACGGGCCTTGCCCGAAATTCCGGTGGCCATTGGCCGGAGCTCCGGCCGAGCTCCGGCGAGGCCCCAAACCCGTTTTTTTGTGCCATTTGATCGAAATAACCGGCTCAACCCCCTCGGCCCCATGATTCGAACTCAAACACCAACTCAATTGGAGTTTCCCGCTCGTACAAACCTTTCAAATCGAAACCGAATCAAATCTTTAAAAATTCGAATCAAATCATGTTCAAATTCACAAAATTTGACCGAATCAATCAATCCTAAAATTAATACGCGGTCTAACAATCTAATCAAACAATCAGTATCACAAATTAATAGCTCGAATCTCACAATTTTGGTAAACTCAGACGCAGCTTCAAATCGAATGTGTTATGCCCGAAACCATGAAATCAAGTCTATAAATTGGGGGCCTTTGATTCATTTTGAAGTTCCTAAACACTCCGAACCCTCAATTTCACCAGAAACCCTCTCAATAAAAAAGCTCCAACTCAAGAACATCCGAAACAAAGTCGAACTCGAAATCACCCAAAACCTCATCAAAACAAGTAATTAAAACCTGTTTTCTACTCGTTTTTGTTCAAAGATCATAAGCCCTATGATGATTTAGGTGATTAACACCGAATCAAGGACCGATTTTGATTCTGTTGAAACTAGGGTTTATCGAATTGGGGGTAAACCGGGAAACTAGGGTTAAAAGTAAATTAAACTGATGTGAGCCAAGGCCACGACCCTGGTTTACTGGTCCCTAAGCCCCATGTTTCAGGGGAGGTCCCGGGTTCGACCCCGGGCAACCCCCCCCCTTTTATTTTCTTTTATTCTATGTTTTTCTTTATTTATTTGTTTATTTATTTATTTAACCTTTTAAATTCTAAAAATTTCTAAAAATTATTTTATAAAATGCAGAATTTATTTAAACTTTTGTTTGACTATTTTGTGACTAAATAATTTTTTTTTATTAATTTGGTCGTCTTAGTTATTTTAATTTGTATAAAATATTGTTATAATTCCAACAAAAAAATGTGTAAATATAATACTTGTATATAATATATATATATATATATATATATATATATATATATATATATATATTTTCAGACAATTAAATTCTTTAGTTACTTATACATATATATGTATATATATATATATATATTTTAATAGTTAAATCACATATTGTAATTATTATATACAACTTTTATAAATCGGCTTAACGTACAATTAGATTGGGTTCTCTTTATTTATATTATTCTTTCTCATACGCGCAATCAATTAACTATTTCACGTGTAAAAATCCATTCATTCCATTAACCCGATCGCATTATTTACATGTAATAATACGAATAATTATTAACTCCTATTTGATCTACAATTAAGAACCTTAAAACATAACAATTAATCATCAAACCTATTATAACGCGTTACCTTATTTTATTTAGGTGCCTTGTGACGTTTGTGTTGAAAATCTTATTCGTGATTATTCTTATTTCATCTACGAGTCTCCTATTATTAAGCATGTGAGTTCTTATGCCCCGCTTTACGTTTATTTCACACATTCGGGGAGAAACATGTTGCTTATATAAACTTACTCATACAAGCTTTGATACTTATTACACACATGCAATTCTTTATATAGTCGTGGATGTTTGTATACGTTAAGTATCATATTGTGTCATACGTGTGCAATCATTAACTATTGCTAGCCTGGCGAAGTCTTAGATCTTTGGGCCTGACAAACCTATTTGGTGGTAAAGCCGAGGTATTGCCGGCTCCTAGGAGCCATATGCTTGTGCACTAGGGAACCAAATACACTTAGCTAATCATGCTTATTCATATTATTCAGTCGAGGTTTGATTGTAAC
The DNA here is from genome assembly GCA_024085815.1 of Flaveria linearis. NCBI lineage: Eukaryota > Viridiplantae > Streptophyta > Magnoliopsida > Asterales > Asteraceae > Flaveria > Flaveria linearis. The sequence goes on from CM044016.1 coordinate 47,983,647, forward strand.
TATGCATGTTCTATATACTTACTATCTTGTGATCATTGACTAGAATTGCCACATATTTTTTATACTTTTTATATTTAAAACCATGAGAACTCACCAACTTGTTAGTTGACTTTATTTTCAACATGTTTCAGGTAATGTGTAAGCTTAACGATGATTAAAGAAATGCTTAAACCTAGAACATGGACCTAGACTTAATAAGGACAATTGGATTCCTGTTTTTGTTTGTTTTATTATTCATGAGACTTTGATGTATGTGATGTTTGAAACAATTGATTAATGGCATTTTACATTTTAACATAGCGTTATGTGGCTGTGAACAATCATAACCCTCACACTTCGACGTTTCCGCCGTCAAGGTTGGGGTGTGACAGATTGGTATCAGAGCCCATAACTATAGGGATTTAGGTTATTAGAAATGGTGACCTAGACTATAGTTTATGCATGATCCTTATAGAAAAGTATTCTTATGAATACATACATATTGTTTGCATGCTGCCTAACGCTATGCCTTCTTATGTGCAATGTGATGCCTTAGCATAGGTGCCTTTCAGCATGATTTCATATTGTTACCCGTCTCCCTAGACTTATCTTAGACATTGATTCTCCCCGGCAATTGCCACTTCTTAAACTTATTCTCGTCACCGAGTAGAACTTATTGATAGGAATTCCTTAGACTTTATGTCTAATCTTATAAATATCTCATCAAGGTTTTTGATTTCATGAACCAAAGAACTAGTGTGGTACATAGACACCTGTATCCCGGTTTTCCTTGCAAAAGGCCCTCGGCTAAGGTAAGCATTTCGTATAAATCCTACGGGACCAGTCATGCTTACCTGGGGAATTCTGGGATAAGTGATAAACTATGACTAACATACATAAGTTTCTGAGGCGAATGGGTCAATTCAACTTGACGTGTCAACGTTTCCAAACGGTGATACGTTACCAAATGGAACCATTCCGTATGATTCATGATTCTTACTTTAACTGTCTATCCTTATTTCCAGCATGTCTTGCAATCACGGAAACCGAGGAAGATCCGTCCGTAAGCTTGCCGCCATGATTGCCCGGCAAATGGCAGCGGTCATCCCGACTATGGTGGCTGAACTCAGCAGCACCATGATCGCCAACGTCGCGAACAACAGCAACGGCCAAGGGGAAAGTAGTGCAATCCAAGGCCGTAACAACCAGTCTTGCACCTTCAAGCACTTTAGTTCATGCAAGCCTCCTAGTTTCAGTGGCAAGGAAGGTGCCACCGGTCTCTTAGAATGGTTTGAAGGGATGGAGAACACCTTCGTCTACTGTGAGTGCCCCAAAACACTCAAGACCACTAGTATGTTGCAGCAAAGGGCCTTAATGTGGTGGAATAGCGAAAAGAGAAACCGAGGCCCCGACGCAATCTTGGCCTTAACTTGGGAGGAATTAAAAAACATAGCCATCGCCAAGTTTTGCCCGAGAAGTGAAATCCAGAATGGAATTATTTTATTTCAATGTGAGCGCAGTAATATTGTCATTTAATTCATATTATAATCATATAATTATTAATATGATTATAAAAAAATATAAAATTATATTAGTAATTACGAAGCTTAGTTATGGAATTTGAAAATAAAAATAAAAAAACTGTTAGGACCGTGTACGTACGGAGTACTAACTGATTCTTCGTTGTACCAGACCAATAGTGCGGAATCCTATTTGATTGGCGATCCAATCAGTGAGAACGAAATCAGGATCAATCCTAACGATTAAAAAACGTTATGAATTGACTCGGAATGATCTGAAACGCTCTATGAAGTTGGAATGGTCGAACAACACGTTCTGGGTCGATTAGGGTTTCTAATATTCGAAGTGTCACATTTTTCCACGAATTAAGTGGTATTTATAGGTTAGGGTTTCTCATTCGGGCGACTGAACCATTCGGATGGTTCAGTCGTGCGATTGAGATATGCGTATGATCCATACTCACGACTGAACTTTCAGTCGTACGATTGGATCAATCTCATGCTTCAGTCTTACGACTGATCCAGTCTCCTGGATTAATCGTGCGACTTAGCCATTCGCATGAAGTTATTCATGCGTATGGTCCATTCGCATGGCCCATTCGCATGATAACTACATCATGTTAAGTTTGAATGTGTTAATCATTACAACATTATGCATACCAATTCAAACAAAACCAAACCTATATAATTAGTCATTACTTAACCCATTAATGAAATATATAAACATTATAATATAAACAACCACATGTATTTCATTAAGCATCATTCAATTACATATAGTCAAGACATTTTACATTCAACTCAGAATCTAGGGACACATGTATCAACAAACTCCCCTTGGACCTAGATTCATCTAACGTCTTACTTGACCCATAACCTCTTCAAATTTCTTGTACTTCTCCTCTCTAGTAACTCCTGCATTTATTTCAAATGCAAAGCAGAGTCTGATCACGTTTTGGAATTGGAGGGCTTGTACAATATCTTGAGCATCATAGAACAGTGGCCACTTGTAGAGTGTGTAAACATCATTAGCTGACAAGTTGGTGAGCCACATTGGGTCAAATACCCGGATGACATCCATCTGTCCATCTCTGTTCAACACTATGACTGCTTCAGCTGTTCGCCAATTATAGTACCACCATTTGAAGTGTGGAGTGATGTCCTGAGGCATTTCCCTAAGAGGGATCTTCGACATGGTGCGCGGTGGACGCCACTTCAACACTATATTTGGTCTCCCGGTTCGTGAATCCACCTCAGACCTCCTAACATACCTTGTAGGTTGCTGAGGCTTGAAGTTAACCCACCGGGTGTGGTACTCCCTTTTCAGGGCAGCTTCAAACCATCCTGACATCTTTCTAGGATCAGCGTAAAGCAACTTCAGCTTTGCCAGTTGGTTTAGCTCACAACCAGGTAGAGTTTTTAGATCGTGTGGAAATCTAAAATACTCAATACCTTTCTCTCTCTTAACCGCATAAGCTTTAAGATCGTCAAAATAAGCCCACGATATAATCTTGCCCGACACCTTTTGGTGTTTCTTCACTCGATACAGCTTTGTGTAGACATTTGACATTGAAGCATTTTGTTGGGCTCGCAGATCTTCAAAACATGCAGCCCATTCTGCCCTTTTAACTTTAGCTTCCTCCTCTGTGGCTCGGGCTATCCCCTCTTGTTTATCAGATTCTGCTTCTAATTTATCCAGAGTTTCGAAGGTCTCACTGACCAAATTGTCATCCAAGTTTGGAATGACATAACCTTCGGTGTCTGTGTACTTTGGATAATGTTGATCTGTCACATCTTCGATTTCGATCTCATCAACATCATGCAGTTCATTATCACTATCTCCTTGGACTTCCGGAGCATCGTTCACTATTTCATCGGCATTTAACTGGAACATTTCGGCCAACTGCTCTTTAGTGAAACTGTGGATTATCTCTCCCTCTTCAGGAGTGTATTCAACTGATCTCCTTACAACTCCCTGCAGATCAAGAATCATTGTTAACTGAGTCTTGACCTGCTGAAGGGGTTCAACATCGTATTGGTCTCTTTGAAAATTTGGATCTGCTTGATTTAAACATGCAACACGATACTTGTTAGTAAATAATCAAACACTGTCATTAACATAAGATATAAACATTCATTAAATAAATGTAACATAATTTGAAATACAAAAGTCTGTTAAATACATAAACATGACTAACTAAACAGTACTTTTATCTTGAATTTCCGGAGTTTCTTCAGTTGGAGCAGACGAAGAGGGTCCTTGATCATGTCGGCGTTTAGAACACCTTTCGCCTGCTACATTATCGCTTTGATCTCCGGCAGTTTCTCCTCCTTCACCTTCATCATCTTTCTTCTTCTCATCATCATCATTACTTTCATCACTACCATCATCATCATCGTCATCATCCTCATCATCTTCATCATCGTCTTCCTCATCCTCACCATCATCATCATCATCACCAGCACCTTCTCCAATCTTGAGGGGCTCACTTTGAGTCCCTTTGAGCTTAAGCAAGATCGACTTGTTTGCAGCTTCTAACTCCTCAAACTTCTTCTCCGACTCAGCTTTGTGCTCGAGGAGACCTGCGATCTGAGCTGTCTGTTGAGAGATCAGCTGGGCCTGAGAAGAAGTCAGCTCTCTTAACTGGTGTATTTCAGCAGTCTGAGATGTACTCAACTCTCTCAGCTGCTGTAGCTGAGCCGTGTTTTCTGCATCTGACGCCATCAGCTTAACTACCATGCTGTTTAGTGCAGCTAGCTGATCTACTACAGAAATTGGTGGGATGAACGAGCTGGATGGGAACGGTGAGGGACCTGTTTGTTGAGTGGTGGTGGTGGAGGTGGCTGTGGTGAATATAGGGGAGGGAATGAATGATGTGGTAGGCTGTACAGTGGTGGTAGTGGTGAATAGGGGAGAGGGAGTGAATGAGGTGGTAGTCGGTACAGTGGTGGTGGTGGTGGATGTGACAGTGTGAGGTGAAGGGATAGTAGTGGTGGTTGTAGATGTTTGGGATGATGTAGAGGTGGTAGCTGTGGTGAACCTTAGTCTCTTTCCTTTCTTACCATGCGGACGCGCCATGGTCTTCTTCCTTTTACCCGTTGACAAAGGTGCTCCTCCTCTGTTGCTGGAATCATCAGGGGCATACGAGGGATCAGACTCAATGCGTGTGTCCCCTGATGTACCAGACTGTCCACCAACATCTCTCAGTCCTCTCTCGGTGGCAACCACTTTGCTGCCAACCCTCCGGGTCAAACCTTCTTCTTCACTTTCTTCCTCATCATCGGGTGGGCAAAAATCGGAAACAAACCCAGCAGTTGCCGTGTCTGTGTGTGGTGATGATGGATGTGCTGTATAAGTAAAGGGTCCCTCAGAGGAAACCGGTCCAACGTCTCCATCATGACTATCATCGTCATCTGAATCAACAGATGATATAGTAATCATCTCAGTGTCAGAATCACTGTCGTCATGACGCCATTTGCGCCTCCTTGGCGCCACGTAATCTTCCCGGGCCAGATGCCCTATCAATCTCTTCAACACGGGCTTCACCTGCTTGCCCCTATAAACCTTCATTCTGCCCAGAGTAGTGTCATCCATGATCTCCAACACCACTGCATCGCTCTTCTCTTTGGGCAACTCAGGCAACTTCTCATCGAAAATGAGCTGAAGAAAGCGTGGATACATGCAGAAACCTTCTTTTCCCTTTGCCTCCAAGTTCTCAATCAGATAAGAAAAGATCATGTTGGAGAAGCTGAAAGGGTGGTTTAGGACCAATGCAACATATGCATTCTGAATTTGGTCCGATAAGTCATCGAACCCACCCCTCCTAGCAGCAATGCACTTTAGGATGACATGAGCTAGGTATTTGTACTGGGGACTCAGGTTGCTCTTGTTCAGCACACCCGTGTTGATGTCCCCGCAGTATCCAATCCTCATAAAGCACCCACGAACAGTCAGAGGATGCAGCCTAACTGGGTGATCCTCATCTTCTCCAAATCCCAAAACTCTTCTGATATCTCCCGCTGTGATCTCTATTGCCCTACCAAAGATGGTACTTCGGATGCGGTAGGGTTCCACAGATCGGTCTACCGAAGCTCCCTCCCAGAATGATTGGTGAAGGGACTGGTAGGGAGTACAGGGTGTAGATATGGCTCTATAGATCCGTGACCTCCTCAAGAAGTCGATGATCCCTGCAAACTCCCCACCATTCCTAGAGGTGGAATCCAAGTTAGCACAAATGTTGTGCTTTGGATTAATGGACCAACGATTAGCCATATTCCTGTAACAAAATAGCAAACGTACGTTATAAACTTGAACACAGAGTTTTACTAAATTAGAAACCAGTGTAGTTCAATCGTGAGAATGAACTATGCGACTGGGTTTAGTCGAATGATGTATTTCTGCGATTGAGTTATCCGACCGAATGAACTCATTCGAATGACTTATTCGGTCGATTGAATGAATCACTTCCTTCACTCGGGCGATTGAAGTTCATTCGGGGCAACCAATCGTATGGCAGACTCAACCCATTCGCATAATCCATTCGGCCGAATGAATGAGTCTCCTTTTTCAATCGGTCGATTGAAGTTCATCAGAGAGACCAGTCGCATCGAAGAAACCTGTTCCATTTCAAACTCAAATTTATCATTTTTGCGAATTAGACATTAAGTTCAGGCTTGTTAGACTCGCAATCATGTACGTAGACTACTTAGATCATTGATTTTAACATTGCATGTGATTAAAGCAGTTTATTTTGCCGATTTGTTACAAGTCAACATTTAGGGCAAATGTGGACTGATTAATCATCATATTCTACGTTCTGATGCATCCTTGTGTTGCGTATTACCTGTGTCACAAATCCAAATGGTCAGAATGAGTATATCACACGTATTAAAGATCAAACGAAAATTTTGCAGAGTATCGGTGCGAATCGGGAGTATTAGGGCGAATGATGTCTGCGATCGACTTAGGGGGCTATTTATAGCCAGACTCAGTTCAATCGGCCGACTGAACTCATTCGCCTTTCTCATTCGACCGAATCAGAATCAAGAGATACGATTGAGTCTAATCGCATGACTCAATCGTGTGATTGAACTTGAATCGTGCGATTCGCTCAATCGACCAGTTTCATTCGATCAACTCACTTCCATTCGCACATTTGACCTAGTCGGGCACATTCAATCTGCCGATTGGGTTCATTCGCATGGTCCAATCTTACGATTGTATTCAATCGTATACCCCATTCGTACGACTGGATCATATCAGATTCAGTCGAGCGATTGGGCTATACTTGTGCCATTTTTGTCAAGATATGAACCAACACTTAGTTTATTTACCAATTGATAAAACATTATGTGCAATTGATCACCTCAGACATGATCCATTTAACCACCCGATCACCTCAGACGTGATCCATTTAACCACCCGATCACCTCAGACGTGATCCTTTTAACCTTTCAGAAACAATCAGTTTAGATAAACATTAAGCACCTTCAGTGACATTTAGCAGATAACAGTATACACAGTCTGACATGACACATTATACTAAGACTAAACAAATCTTAACCTATGAATAGAAAGACATATTTTTGTGATTTTTGTTAGGGCAGGCTTGTATAGCTTATTAGCATTAACATTTTATCCGGAATGGACTCTCGTGGAATCAGACAGGCATATACACCATCACTTGGAACATTCAGTGCTTATTACACTTTGCATGATACAATTGCACAGTTTTTCACTTATGGAAGACTTCTAAGATCTAACTGGGAATCATGTTTGAACTAATATGTAATTTTTATTGATTTTGAACATCAGGCGATGCAGCCACGACGATTGTCAGTATGTTTGTCCACTTAAATCCATACACAGACGTTTGACACACATCAGCGATTAATTAGATGAATTAGGTCAAACCATATTTGTGTATTCCACAGGTATATGGTAATCAATCGTCCTCAGGAGATTTTTGAGCGGTCTTGGACTTAGAAGATTTGGTTCTAAAAATTGTCAAAGAGATGCCAAGCCTCAGGTCAGTGCCATCGCACAGCAGAGAGGCGCAAACAACAATGAATTCTTAGAACGAATAGGTTATGCTTAGCCTCAGGTCAGTGCCATCGCACAGCAGAGAGGCGCAATACCTATTTATCTCCTTAGAGCAGCATATTTGCATATACATTATTTTAATGACATTTGTCATCTTTTGCTCTGTTTTGCAGGTCTTTGCTCACATTTGTGGCATTAGCTTGCTCCTCACCCCTTATTGGACATTGATTGATTGTGCAGACCAGGGATACCATGAGAACACACAACTGGTTGAGTAAATTTAGTTTAAGCCAGTTCACTGATGATGTCTAATGGTCTATTGTGTTGAATCTACTGACACATCGTATTGTGTACTTACACCACCCTAGATCTACTTTCTCCAAGTGATTACAATACCAGTCAAAACTTCTATCATATTCCCTTTTTGTTAGGCTTAGACTTCTCTGATTTATGATTTTTATTTTGAAACTGAAAACCAATTTGATGTTCCAAGTAACTCGGTGCCTGTGTGCTATCACTTTCTAGTTTTATCGAGTCGCATTTCCAGTTTATTTGTCTGTGCCTTTTCAGCTTAACTTACCTCCCCCATTTTTTTTTAAGTAAATGCATACTGAAATAAATCTCCCCCTAAAATTCTAAAACAAAAATCTTTTTGTGTTTTTGGATTTTATACGACAAGGGAATTAAAAAATAAAAAATAAAATAAAAATGAAGGAAAAAGAAAATAAACAAATAGACACGAGTCGGACTATGTATCTGCTTCTTCAGCAATCACATCACTTTTCTTTTTAACGCCGTTGACCTCTAGCAGATATAAAAATCTTGGTTTATCAAACGGTTTGGTGTAAAGGTCAGCGCGCTGAAAATCCGTGTTAATTTTAATCACATCAATTAATTGTTTTTCATAGCAATCGCGTATAAAATGATATTTAATCCCGATGTGTTTTGTTTTTGGGTGTTGAACAGGATTTTTAGTGACAGCTATGGCAGCAGAATTATCAACATAAATAGGAGTGTTAGAAAATTTCAAACCGTAGTCTCGCATTTGCTGTTGAATCCAGATGATCTGAGAGCAGCAACTTGCAGCAGTAACATATTCAGCTTCACAGGTTGATAGAGCAACCGAGGTCTGCTTCTTGCATTGCCACGTGACTAACCGTCTTCCAAAGAACTGACACCCTGCTGATGTAGACTTGAAATTCATCTTGCAGCCACCGTAGTCTGAATCGCTGTATGCGGTAAGCTCGAAGTCATCATCATGAGGATACCACAATCCCAGTGTTGGAGTACCCTTCAGATAACGAAAAATCCTTTTCACCCCAATCAAGTGATTCACTTTTGGCTTCGCTTGATATCTAGAACATAAACATGTTGCATACATTATATCTGGACGCGAGGCAGTGAGATACATGAGAGATCCGATCATCCCACGATACATAGTGGCATCCACCAAATCCCCATTCTCATCCGGAGCCACATCATGATTTGTGGCGAGAGGGGTACCGGCAGCAGACGCATTTTCCATGTCAAATCGACTGAGAATATCGCCGACATATTTGGACTGATGTAAGAAAATGCCGGTAGGTGTTTGGTCCACCTGTAATCCTAGGAAGAACTTCATTTCTCCCATTGCACTCATTTCAAACTCTGCTTTCATCACAGATTCGAACTCTTTGCACAAAGCTTCATTTCTAGATCCAAAGATGATGTCATCCACATAGATCTGCACCATAAGCAAATCACCATCCTTTTCTTTGATGAATAATATACAGTCAATTACACCCCTGCGAAAACCATGTTTCAACAAATGGGTGGAGAGCTTTTCATACCAAGCTCGAGGAGCCTGATGTAGCCCGTACAGAGCCTTGTCTAACTTGTAGACTCTGTCCCGATGATACGGATCTTCGAATCCTTCGGGTTGACTGACATATACTTCTTCACGGATTTCCCCATTCAAGAATGCACTCTTAACATCTAGTTGATAAACTTTGATCTTCATGTAAGAGGCGTAGGCTAGAAAGATACGTATAGCTTCCATTCTAGCTACGGGAGCAAAGACTTCATTGTAGTCAATTCCTTCGACTTGCCTGAAGCCTTGAACGACCAACCGTGCCTTGTTTCTGATAACAACACCCTGGTCATCCTTCTTGCACTTTAGTACCCATTTGGTACCAATTACCTTGACTCCTTTTGGCCTGTCAACTAGAGTCCAGACTCCTAGTTTCTGGAACTGGAGTAGCTCTTCTTGCATGGCATTGACCCAGGCCTCATCTTTCAGGGCGTCACAGACATATTTAGGCTCGATTTGTGAAACAAAACATGAGAAAGCCCCGTCATTGACATAACCCTTTTCCATGACTGCTGCATAATCAGCAGAGTACAGCTGATTTCGTGTTTGCACACCGGATTGAATGTCCCCAATGATAGACGAGGGGGGATGATTCACACTGATCCTAGTCACTGGTGTGGTAGGAACCACAACCTCAGAATCCAGATTGGTGACTGCTGGTTCAGTGTCCGGATTTCCTGCAGCTGGTTCAGCAGCTGTTGACTCACTATGTTGATTAGCTGTATGTTCAGGGTTAGAAGCAGGTGCTTCTTCATCACCTGATGAATCATTACTCTCATCATGAGTAGGAGTCGAAGAGCTTGAGGCACCATCAGTAGGTGTGATGTTGCTTGAATCCAGATTCGGTGAGATAAGAACATCATACATCATCTGGGTAGTAACATCATCCTCTGAATCAAACTGTGGAAGATTAAAGGATTTGAAAAAGCCATCATAATCGAAGAATGATGATGGACCTTTTCCAGCAGGAGGTGTGATGTATCTCTGAACATCCACGTTGCACCACACCTCTACCTGACCCGTCGAGTTATTGTAAACTCGCTTGTCTGGGATGCTGTATCCTAAGAATATTCCTTGATCAGCTTTCTTGCTGAACTTGCCATCCTGAGTCTTCTTCAGCAATGTACATGGAGCTCCAAATGGTTCCAGATACTCCAAATTTGGCTTTCTCTTCTGAAGTAGCTCGTAATAAGTCTTGCCATGTCTTTTGACTACTAACACACGATTAAGTGTGTAGCAGGCATTTGCAACCGCCTCATTCCAGAACTGAACTGGGAGCTTTGAATCAGCTAACATGGTTCGTGCAGTCTCAATTAAGCTCCGATTCTTTCGTTCTGCAACTCCATTCATCTGTGGTGTGTATGCGGAAGTGAACTGATGAACAATTCCCTTTTCCTTGCAGAAAGCATCCATCCACTGATTTTTGAACTCTGTGCCATTGTCAGAACGTATTCTTCTCACCTTCAGTTTATAGAGTGACTCCAAAGTCGTGACGAGCACCTTGAATGATTCAAACGTTTCTGATTTAGCTTTCAGAAACATCACCCAGGTGAATCTTGAGTAGTCATCAGTGACTACAAAGCAGTACCAGTCTCCTGCTATACTCTTTGTGTTGACTGGACCAAAGAGATCCATGTGTAGCAACTCCAAAGGCATCTCAATTTGTTGACGTACTTGGTCTTGTGAGATTTCCTGGTCTGCTTTCCCTTCTTGCAAGAGACACAAAAATTAGGAAGTTGGAAGTTCTTGACTGTAACTCCCTCAACAAGGTTGTTGTGAATCAGATGATTCATCTTCCTTTGATTTATGTGTCCCATCCTTCTATGCCATGAGATGGAGTCCTTCTCTGTCGCTTTTGAGAGGAAACATTGAGCTGTAGATTCAGAGGTAGAAGCATTAGACATATCCAAGACATATAGATCATTGTACCTGGATGCAGACATCAAAACCTGCTTCTCTGGAATTTCCATCTCCTTTTTCAGTATGTAACATTTTCGGTTGTCAAACATAACTTTAAAGCCCTTGTCACATATCTGAGACACTGAAAGTAAATTGTTTTCTAGTTGTTGAACAAAATTTACTTTATCAAACTTTACCTTCTCATTACCTACTTCGCCTTGAGCAGTAATGTATCCTCCTTTGTTCCCAGCAAAGGAAACATGTCCCCCTTTAATTTGTTTGACATTAAAAAGAAGAGACTTGTTTCCTGTCATGTGCCTGGAAGCTCCGCTATCCACAATCCATGTATTTGTTGAAGCACTGTAGCGGACAACCTGCACATAATTGAAAACAATCAGTTAAGGAGGGGGACCCAAGCCTTGACTGGCTTGGGTTTCCCAGAGGAATCAACCATCATGAATTCGACCCACTGTCCTTTATCAGTGGGTGGAATCTCAACTTTCAGATTGTCCTGGCTTTCAGACTCACCAGATGTCTTGGCTTTCCATAAACTATCCCTGTGAAAGGATTGTTTATGATAAACTTTAGACTGATTAACAGTTTGAGCATATAGTTTAGATTCAGAAACAATTTTTTCGCTGGTGTCACAGACCTGTCGGGGACTTGTCTGTTTTGCCTTTGACGTGGTGGGGACGAAAACGACTTAGAAGGTGTTTTATGCCTAATGGGTGTTTTCGATCTAACCGGGGTCTTAGAACGCTGTTTTGAATCTACTTTGACTTTGTCGTTTAGCTAAACTTTAATTCTTGGTGTCTGATAGCGTGGACAATTAGTTGAAATATGACCTCGCTGACCACAAGTATAGCAGGATCTCTATTCATCAGGACTAGGAGATCTCTTGTGGGGCGGTGAGTAAAGCTCAGGAATGGGTCTTTTGGTCTCAGTCTTTGAATATTTACCCTCTTTAACAAATTTAACTTGTTTAATATTTGGATTAATTTGTCTTTGAGGCTGAATATTATCCCTTTTAACTGGTTTAACTTGAGTGGATTTAGATATCTTGGTTTGTGTAATATTTGACTTTGATTCCGAACCAAGAGTTGTTTGGACATTTGTTTCCACCCGTTTCTCAACATTGACCTTGCTTGATGTTAAAGTTTTCTGATCATCATCCAGAGAAGCAGACTTAACTGCTATGTCCGGATCACTAACCAACGGAGTTGTCACCACATGATCCTTAATTTGATTGTTATTAATTGGACGTTGTTTTGTGTTCAAAAGGATTTCATGTGGTGGTGGAACTACCTTGTAACCCAATCCCTCCCCATTGTTGCGTTCTTTAACCAAGTTTTTCAAAATGTGCGAAGAACTCGCTAGACTATGTAGTTTTTGTTGCAATGACTCATTTTCTACCTGTAAGACCGCTTTGTCCTTTTTAGTCTCTTCAATGGTCTTTAAGTAGTATTTAATGTCATTTTCTTGGTTAAAGACAACAACTTCAGTTTCCTTTAGTTGCTTCTGCAACGCATCTAACTTCTCTTTATAACTGCTCTCATTTTGTTTTAAGACACGATTAGCTTCTGAGCACACTTTTAAGTCATTTACTAAGTTATCATTGTGTTCTAACAACCTAGCAAATTTTAGATCAATGCTTTCTCTAAATTTATCACATTCGACACAAACATGTTCATCAAATAATTCATCTTTAGATTTTACCTGTGTAGATGTCGACGTGCCAGCCATGAAAGCATTCTGAGACGTGGGTTGAGCTTCAGATTCTGAATTCAACTCATTCTGGACGATTTCATCAACAACATCAAATGTCTCTTCCAAATCAGCAGTATCGACTTCAGCTGAGCTTTCCCCTTCACTTGCAGAGTCTTCGTTCAAGTCTCCCACGGATGCTATGTTAGCTTCATCAGACACAAATCGAAAGGACCAGTCTTGTCCTTCATCTCCTTGTGCTACCATAGCTTTAGAATCACTTCCCGTGGACGCTGGTTTCTTGTCTCTATCTTGCCTGTTGAACGAGGAAAATGGATTCCCGTTCCCAGTCTTCTTAGGCTTTGAACACTCCCTTTTAAAGTGGCCATTTTCTCCACAATTGAAGCACGTGACTTTAGACTTGTCAAAACCAAAAGTTGTATCTTTAGTAGCCACGAGATTCTGCCCTGTTTTCTTCACAAATTTCTTGGCTCTTCGGACAGCGCTTGCAAGAGCCCACATGATGTCCATTCTTTCCAGCTCATTCTCATCTACTTGCTCATAATCTTCATCAGCAAGGTGGCAACTACCAATCTTGCCCGCCACCAAACCATCATAAGAATACACAACAGCAGCCAGAAGATCCATGTGCTCTTTAGCAACCTCCACTGTTACCTTTCCCAGATTTTCTGTTGTCAACTTTGCAGACTGAGTAACAATAGGGCTTTGACTAGCTCCAGATGCACCAAGAGACTCATTTGCAGATGATGAGCCTTGTTCAGCAGTTGAAGATGCATTGGACACGAAGGCTGTTTGCAGAGGTGCACCAGAAGACTTTGCAGCAGGGGTGGAAGTAGAAGGAACATTGTAGAGAGAGGGGTCTTGAGCATAAGAACCCTTCTTAGCCTTGTATTTTTGTCGCACTTCCTCCTCTCTCAGTTTTAGAATAAAGTCATTGATATCCAGGGTTTCTAAAACTGAGTTGTATCGCAGAGTAGAAATGAATGAATCCCATTTTGCAGGTAGACCATCTGCCAAGCTTAAAACCTTGTCTTCCATTGACGTCTTAACACCATGAGTGTGAAGTTCACTCATCAATGGTAAAACCGATCGATGATTTCATCCAAGCTTTCATTCCCTATTGCCGAGAAATTATCAAACTCCTTCTTCAACGCTTTACCTTTCAGTGCCTTTAAGTTTGAATTTCCATCATACCTCTTTTCAAGAACTTCCATCAGTTTTTTACTTTGTTTGTGTTCTGAGTATTGATGAAAAATAGGCTTGGGAATGGACTGAGTCAAAATAGCATAGGCCTTCTTCTCTGCATTGTAAGCAACCTTCTGTGTATCGGTGAGTCCACTCAAAGTCAAAGGAACACCGTCAGCCCCCACGGGTATTTTATAGCCAACCTCAATAGAGTTCCATAAGTTAGTATCTACGCCATTAAGATAGATCTCAAAACGTTGTCTCCATTGTGGAAAATCCTCTATTGTCAATAGTTTAGGTGGCTTGTTATGGTTCCCTATCTCATTCTCCAGTAACAACAAGTTCTGAATTCTCGAATCCTTTCCAGCTGACATGGCATAATTTTCTGAGTCCATCCTTGAATTAATTTAACTTGAGAATTTAACTGCTAATGCGATTGGGCTGTATCCGATTGGACTCAGACGTACGGTAGAATCGGCCGACTGAGAGACTTAGACGACTGAACAGACCGAACGACTCAGACGTGTGACTGGAGTGGGCGATTGACTCACTCGGGCGATTGACACAGCGACTGACTCAACCGGGCGAATGGAGTGGCGACTGACTCAAACGTGCGAAAGACCTAGGCGAAAGAGTTCAGTCGTACGATTGAGATCGTGCGACTGGGTCGGCTGTAAACGCGATTTTTGAACACTTTTGACCTAGAACGCAAATATTTGCACCCTAGACGGCTGAAACTCGAAAAACACTGAATTTTCAGAACATGCACACGTAAAGACTCAATTTTTAGCCAAAAGAATGGATCCTTTTGCGTAAAAACGTAGACTTTTTCACAAAAACGATTGAATCAACGAAGAATCAAGAGCCAAAGCTCTGATACCACTTGTTAGGACCGTGTACGTACGGAGTACTAACTGATTCTTCATTGTACCAGACCAAATAGTGCGGAATCCTATTTGATTGGCGATCCAATCAGTGAGAACGAAATCAGGATCAATCCTAACGATTAAAAAACGTTATGAATTGACTCGGAATGATCTGAAACGCTCTATGAAGTTGGAATGGTCGAACAGAACGTTCTGGGTCGATTAGGGTTTCTAATATTCGAAGTGTCACATTTTTCCACGAATTAAGTGGTATTTATAGGTTAGGGTTTCTCATTCGGGCGACTGAACCATTCGGATGGTTCAGTCGTGCGATTGAGATATGCGTATGATCCATACTCACGACTGAACTTTCAGTCGTACGATTGGATCAATCTCATGCTTCAGTCTTACGACTGATCCAGTCTCCTGGATTAATCGTGCGACTTAGCCATTCGCATGAAGTTATTCATGCGTATGGTCCATTCGCATGGCCCATTCGCATGATAACTACATCATGTTAAGTTTGAATGTGTTAATCATTACAACATTATGCATACCAATTCAAACAAAACCAAACCTATATAATTAGTCATTACTTAACCCATTAATGAAATATATAAACATTATAATATAAACACCACATGTATTTCATTAAGCATCATTCAATTACACATAGTCAAGACATTTTACATTCAACTCAGAATCTAGGGACACATGTATCAACAAAATTTTAAATATTTTTAAGGTTTTTCAAAGGTTTAACAAAAAAATATATATATATAATAATAATATTAATAATAAAATTTATTATTAAAAAAACTTAACCCTATTAACTTTAGGGTTAAAAATGTAATATTTGAAACTTATTTATGAAAATTTAAACATGAAATAATAAACAACATAAACCTCAGGGGGCAAAGTGTAAAATTGTTTTAAAAACACATCACCCCCACCGTCGACCACCTTCACCTCCGGCCGTCTCCGGCTGATTCTCCGGCGAGTCAAACCACCAAAACCACTCGATTTCAGCTCAATCAAACACTCCCGACACACTCATGTGGTAGATTCGAACCTGTGCCCCACTTCCATTTGAAAATGTGAGTGCGATTGACAACCAACCCAACCACCTCACTTTCGGCCGAAAGACCTGGTCACGATCGCGCACTAGCACCTATTATAATGCAATTAAATCAACCAAAACAATCGTATATTTAATACTAATCTGTTGTAATACTCAATTGCATCTGAAACCATCAACTATACCACATTTGATCACCACCTTAATCGCGGACCTGCAACCAGCCGAAACCCAACTTCCGAGTGATTTAAACCAAAATTGACAGAGGGATTTTCATCAAAACCCTTGTTCGAAGCTACCCACGAAGTTAATTTGATTATTGTTATCAATTGCAACCGGAACCCTTCACGACATTAGCCGTGACCTGTTCTCATCTGTTCCTCAATGATTTGGTTTCGAAAGTGGTAATTAAACATTGTTTCATACTTGATTTCATTAGGGGATTAAAAGCCCTAAGCTTATTTCTGTTATCATAACCAATTTGATGTTCAATTGGATGGAAATTGGTTTTAGGGTTCTTGATTTGGGAAAACCTTTGGAGATGTGTTTAAAACTAATAGAAACCACGATCTACCATGGCTGCGGCCTTGGTTCACTGGTTCCCCGAGCACTTGGAATCCATGAGGTCCCGGATTCGACCCCGGGCACCCTCATTTATTTTTTTAAAGGCTTTTTCAGCTTTTAAAAGTTACAGAAAATTCCTAAAAATTATAAAAATAATTTTTATAAACTTTGTTTATATTTTTGGGCACCAGATAATTTTCTGGATTATATTAAAGTTTTATCAAATTATTTACAAATATTGTTTGTTTTATAAAATATACTTTAACGAACGGTTTAGAATAATATTTTTCGTAATTATTCTTCGTTAATCATACAGACTTAATTACATGTTGAACTTCATCATTATATCTAAATTCATTTCTAAAACACTTAATAATTCATCAAATGGATTAAAAATATGATATTTGTTTTATAAATTTAATTACTTAAACAAACTCATAAATCTATCAAAACCCTAATTCTTATTCGAACGTTAATTATATTATTAACCATAAACTCGTAAATAATAACTAACATTAATTATATTCCTATTAAATGAAATCCAGGTTAATCGAAACCCTAATCGTTGTACGAACATTATTTCCTTGTTGTGCAATCAAGGTGAGTCTTCACGGCCCCTATTACTTTCTTTCCTTTTGGGGGAGAAAACATGCAAACATATTTTATGAATGGTTTTAGTATTATTGATATCGCCTGTTACGTTAGTGCAAACATACAAACAGTCCTGACATTCTCGAACCGTTAGTAATGTGTAGCGAGGTAATTCTGAGTAGTAGTACTGGGTTTGACAAACCCGCCCGGGCTAGTCGCGCTAGCTTGATTGGAGGTCAAACGGGTGCATTATTGACCTAACATTTGCCACTGTCTGGTGAGACGTGACGGGGAAACAACAAACATATAGGACATGCAAACAGTCAGCTTCGGTTCGAAACGTTAAGTAACATGATTATAGGCTAGCTACCTATCGATATGCTTTAATTACTATACCATTTCGAACAGTTACAAACATTCAAACAGTTACAAACATCAAACAGTTACAAACATTTTTATCTGTGATAAAACCTGTGAACTCACCAACTTTATGTTAACACACTTTAGCATGTTTTCTCAGGTCACAGGGACGCTTAAGCTCATGATGCACGAATAAGGACGCACTCAGGACATTCATTCATCAGTTTCATTTAGTCGCATTAAATATTTGTTTTGGCATAGCATTTCCAGACTTCCAGTATTGTTTACATTTCAGTTTTACGCTTCCGCACTGATGTTTATTTCTTTCATGTTACTCTGATTTAAGTCAAACATTTATTTTAAATTCATATAGTGTCGTTTGATATGACCGTGTCTGAGATCCTGGTATGTCACAAACCTAACGGTAAAACCCCTTTTGTGGAAATTGAGGGTGTGACACATGAGAACTCACCAACTTGTTAGTTGACTTTATTTTCAACATGTTTCAGGTAATGTGCAAGCTTAACGATGATTGAAGAAATGCTTAAACCTAGAACATGGACCTAGACTTAATAAGGACAATTGGATTCCTGTTTTTGTTTGTTTTATTATTCATGAGACTTCGATGTATGTGATGTGTGAAACAATTGATTAATGGCATTTTACATTTTAACATAGCGTTATGTGGTTGTGAGCAATCATAACCCTTACACTTCGACGTTTCCGCCGTCAAGGGTGGGGTGTGACACAACCTTCAATCGAATACTCCACTCAATCTCACCTAAAACAAACATCAACACCAAATTCGACTACCCACTCCCATCGTGACCTGCCACAATACGAACACCACCATCAAAGCTTCAAAACTCGAAATTAACCGAGGGCTATCCATCCTTAATATCATTAGAAACTACCAGCACAACAAATTTAATTATCATCGTCGTTTGGGTATCAAACCAGTGATACATGGTCGCGATCTGTTCCCGTACTCGTTCTCCATTGAAATTACATCAATTCAGGTAATTAAACGCATACACAAACTCAATTTTACATGTGTGATCAAAGCCCTAAGTTTGATTCCATTAACTTGTATGATTCGATGTTCAATTGGAAATCGAATTGCATTTAGGGTTCTTATGAATTGGGGATTATTTGAAGAAGGATTCTTATTAAATAATTTGTATTTTAAAACAAGCTCTGGGCTTTGGCCCGCCGATTAGCAGCAACCATAAAATATGGGAGGTCAGGGGTTCGAACCCTGCCTCTGGCATGTTTTTATTTTAGTTATTTTCTTATACATTTTTAAATCAGAAAAATTATTATTACAGTAATAAGTCTAAATAAAAATTATTTTGTTATTATTAAGTTAATTTTTAAAGATTTTAAAACTTATAATTCTTATATTTAATTGTTCTTTTTAAAGAATAAAAAGGGTTATAAAAAACATTATTAAGTCATTTATATGTTATAAATATATTATAGATCAAATTAGATTATTTCAAAACACTTTAAACCTATATTTTACAAATACTTTAAATAATTAATTATACAAATGATTATTTAAATGATTATTTAAATGATTATTTAAATAATCAATTATTCAATGATTTATTAAACCATGTGATATCATAAATAGTTAATAAATTTATCCCTTAAACTTTTATTTAAATTCTTGAAACTTATAAAACAATATATCATACTTTGCTCTTATTATTAAAGTTTTGTAATATAAGATCTTTATAATAAATCATTTAAAAGTTCAAAACTTTATAAAATATTTCTAAATAATTTTAAAGTCACTTAATAAGTATCCAATTAATTACCTTTATCAAATCTTAAATAATTAATTATTAAATTAATTATTTCTTTACACTTTATACTTAATCTTTATTAAAACCATAAATTAAATTATTGAATCATTCTTAATCATTCTCATTCGTAATTGGTTCATATCATCTGTATTATACCAAAACATAAGCGATTCATTATTTTACTTAATTATTTAAACCCCCAAATTTCAATTGAAATCCTAGTTCGCTCCTAATTGTTAATTTTATTATTGAACTTTAACCTTGTAATAAATACGTTTAGGTACCTTGTAAAAGAATTTGTTGGAACATTGTTTAATCCTTATTATCATCTTATACACATACATCATGTGAGTATTTCTATACCCCTTTTATTATTTTTACACTTTTGGGTGAAACATATACTTTACAAAGATTGCACTTGTAAACACGTTTGATTCTTGTAAACTTATGACATTTCACCTGTATGTTGTGGTTAGTTGACCTTTGTAGCTACCATGTAGTGTCGAATATATGTACAATCATTAACTATTGCTAGCCTGACGACCTCATAGATCTATGGGCCTGACAAGCCTGCTTGGTTTATCCAAGTACACTTAGCTAATCGTATATACTTATAAACGTTTGAGACTTGTAAAAATCTGTCAAGGTTTGATTGTGCATTCTGTCTTACATCCCTAGGTACTTTGTTCTCTAACTTACAACATGAATTGCCATCTTTTATATACTTATGTATTGAAAACTATGGAAATCTCGCCAACATTATTGTTGACCTTTTATTTTTAACATTTTTCCAGGAAATACTCAAGTATGATTACTAATTTGAAGCTTATCACATCTAGGATTGGACCTAGAGAAATAAAAGGATGAACTTGTCACATTTAACTTTTATATCATGATGTTATCTTTGTTTGAGACTTATGTTTGTAATGTTACCTTTGAAACTTATAAATAATATATTTGGATTTAATAATAGCGCAATGTGGCTGTGAACGATCTTAACCCTCACATCTCGACGTTTCCGCCATCAAGGTTGGGGTGTGACAATTTTATTGTTTTACGTTGTTGTTTTTATTTTATTTTAATTAAATCTATTTACAATAATTTAAATATCTTTATTTAAAGTAAATTAATAAAGAAAATATGAGGTGGAAAAATGAAGATGTTTGTGGGAAGGATAGTGTTAGGGGTAAAAATGAAGATGTTTGTGGGAAGGATAGTGTTAGGGGTAAAAAGTGTTTGTGGGAAGAATGGGTGAAAGTGAGTGAAAAACTGATGTGGCATGCTAATTAGGACTGTTTGTGGGAAGGATGACGTGTAGCGTTGGGAACAGTCTAATATCATCATCTGCTTAAAATCTTACGATGTAATATTATTTTATGCAAAAACAGTTGTACTTTATAGTTAAATCACTTGTTTTGGGTTTTCCTAATTTTCTAGGCATGGGTTACTTCAACCCAACAAGCAACAAGAGAATCCATTATAATTACACACATAATAGTATTACACACAAATTTGTTTGTTAACTAACGGCCTAAACAAACAAGAAGATAATTTTTTGTCTTGGTTAGTAGGTTAGATTGGTGCTCTTTTGTCTATTTTTATATGATGTACTCTCTTTGCTAGCGTCTTTTTAACTTTTGTGTTATGCATATATTGTCCTACTAAGAAAAAACTATCCGTCTAAACGAGTCGAATCCAACTTAAGTTAGTCTAATCTCGAGCTTTGTTTTGTTTACTCATTTAGTCAAACAGAGCTCGAGCCCGAGCTTTATTTGTAAAAGCCTTTTCGACCTTGAGTTTGGCTCAGCTTGGCTCCTTTATTGTAATTTAATATATATAATTATTTATATACACCAATAACTATATATATATATTATATATATACATATATATATATATTATTTTGTTACTTTTATCTTAATTATTTTGTTACATATTATATTAAACAAAATCATTTATTTATATGAACATTAGGCTCGTTTATGTTGCAGCCTAGTCAAGCTTGGAATAAAAACACATGTCGATTTTGCAAACGAGTTTATATTTAGACTCGAGCACATTTTAAGATTAACTTCATTCAAGTTTAGAATGCTTAGACTACTCTCATTTACAACCCAACCCAACCAAAATATTCAATAAAAATTTATTTCACTCTCTTCCACCTACACAACACAACTAAATCAAAATTTTCACTCTCATTAGCAACCCAACCAAAATATTTTTTTATTAACAAACAATTATTTATGGTTAACGTTTATTCTATTTAAATTTAATATAAAAAATAAAAAAATGATTTTTATTTTAAAAAAGTAATTTATTTATATTAATATATAAAAGTATATTAAATAAATACTCCACATTCATCAAACATACTTAATATAGTAAAAACTCATGTTACAACCATAGCATGAAAATTAAAAGTTACAATACTAGAACATAACAATTACATAATTATCCATCAATGCTAAATTTTTGCCATATATGCTCAATCAGATCGTTTTTTAAAGAGTTGTGAGCTTCTCTATTACGATATGTGCCCTATTGATGATATAAGTGGATAAGTCTGCAATCGTTGAGGAGAGTATTGAAAATGTTGTTTATTATCTTCAGTAGAACTTCTTCGTTGTCGGTTTATAGGTAAGTCATTTAAGAATTCGGATGGATCATAATAGTTAAGGTATGTGTCTCGTTCATCTTCAACGATCATATTATGCATGATGATACATGCAATCATAATTTTCCCATCATATCCTTGTCCCACACAAGACAAGGTCGTCGAAGAAATGCAAAACGAGCTTGTGGAACTCCAAATGCTCATTCAACATCTTTTCTAACGGCTTCTTGATGTTGAGCGAATAACTTGTGTTTCTGGAGCTACGGAGTAGTTATTGATTTGACAACGGCAGCCTATGAAGGATATATGCCATCAGTGAGATAATATGCCATGTTATATTCTCGACCATTCACGATGTAACTCATATTTGGTGCTCGACCTGATAATACATTATTAAAAATAGGAGATCTATGAAGGACGTTAATGTCATTGCACGAACCTGGAGTTCCAAAGAATGCGTGTCATATCCATAAGTCATATGATGAAACAACTTCTAAAAATATAGTTGGTTTACCGCTTCTACCAGCATATTGACGCCCAAGTAGTGGGACAGTTTTTCCATTCCCAGTGCATACAGTAAATGTTTCCTATCATACCTGGAAATCCAGTTCTTCCCCCGCATGGAGTAATCTTGCTAAATCATCTTCATTTGGTCGTCTAAGATACTCTTCACTAAAGCATGAAATGATATCTTCTACGAACCTTATAAGAGCATCTTTTGTAACTGTTTCACTCATTCTTAAATATTCATCTTGTGCATCTGTTGATGTCCCATACGTCAACACTCGTATAGCTCCAGTACATTTCTGTAATGGTGAAAGACCTTTTCTACCTGTAGCATCACGTCTTTGTTGAAAGTGATGTGGTAAATAATTACACAATTTTATATAGATATCTCCTGCACTTTTCGGTTATTTTTTGGTTGAAATTTACTACTAATCGGGTCGTATTTATATTTTGATGATTTTAGGAGACAGTGTATATAAATAAATATTATAATTAAATTTGAGATCATCTAGTGAAACGTTAAAACAAAATTTGTATAATTAGTATAATTATAATTTCGTTTTTTACGTGGAAATTCCAAATTTTCTAGTTCAAGTAGTATAAACATAATTGATTTTTGGCATCCATTTAATTGTTCTAGATTGCAGGTCACGTGGCCTTTAGGAATGGATGTCCAAATGAGATATCATTAATTCATAAATTTTGATGACATGAAGTGGAGCATGGGCTCTTGAATTAAGAATAGATGCAATGTAGACCAACGTTAATTTTCAGAGCTAAGATTTAAGGCCCATATGAATTTATTAAATACAAGCCCATGTGAATAAACGGAGGGAGGCGGTCACGATAATTTATGATAAAAGGCAGAGAAAGGGATGAAGAGGGGGCAGCCTCATATTGAAAAAAAAAAACACAGTAGGAAAAAAATCATTCTTTAGGGGATCCAACTTGGAGCTTTTGAGTACGATTAAAGAACAAGATCGGAGAGGAAGGATTGAAACATTCGAGTATTGAAGATCGTTCGGTTCTATTTCATTTTCGATTATATTTCTTTGTTTCGTCAATTCTCTTGTTTATGCTACTAAAGTTTGCAACTTTATTATCGTTTTTAATGTTTATAAACGTTATGAGTAGCTAACTTTTTAGTACTACCTAGGTTTGGTTAAAAATTATTCATGTTTTGATTAAATATTTGGTTTTGATTTCGTATATTGTTTATTAATCTTAGAACTTGATTACTTTCTCAATTAAATATGAATATGTGTATTGTTTTATGCTTGAAGGTTAATGACATGCTCGTGTATGTTTGATCTTGATTGATTACGTGACATCTAGATTAGGTTTCCATGTTAAAATTAATTACTTTGTGTTTTTAATTTTAATCTTTGATTAGAGATAATCTTAGGAGTTTGACTATGATTTTGATAGTATTTACAACGTGCTACCTTATCTAGAACCTAGGGGTGATAGATATTGCTTAAAACCTCCTATCCATTGCTTGTTAGGTTTAGATTTCACGAGAGCGTATTTTGCCTTTCACTCGTGGTGTTAGTGTTTTAGGGTATTTAATTAGATTTAATTAAGTTGTCCTTTGTCTTGAGGTTAGAAAATATAATCTCAAAGATAATGTGGTAGAAAACCTAGGGGTGATCTTCCATTAGACATTTTAATAAATCACTCTTGTGCTTCACACGTGTCTTTGGTTTTCTTAGGGAGTAGCAACATAACTAGTCAACATTAAATCCATATTTTTACAGATAGCCATATGAATCATTACCTTTAGGTCATCATATGTTAGTTGGATTCCTGCCTAGGTAGTTATTTCACATATTTGATTGCATTCAAGTTTCCAAGTTTGAATTCTTATTTGTTTATTTTCTCCGTCGTGTAAGATTAATTAATTTTAGTTAAATTTTTATTATTTATTAATTAAAATAACCCAATTAATTAGGTTAGAAGTCGATAGAGGTTTAATAACAAAAGCCGCCAAAAGTGTCCACGGATTCGATATTCGGACTTACCTAAAATTTACTATATCACCACCGGTACACTTGCCGTTTGTGTGAGGTTTAGTTGGGAATTTTCAATTTTAAAACTAATTTGTGAAAATAACATTTTCAAAATAAAATAATATATATATTTTTCACACATCAGAAAGTATATGTCATTAGTTGTAACAGCATCCACTATACGAAGGAATAATGGTTTTCGCATTCGAAATCTACACTGGAAGGTTGCATCAGACGTTCTTCGCCCTTCCCACGTTCCCGATTACAATACATCCTTTTTACTCTAGGACGATCTCCCATGATCATATCCGGCATGCTTCTGAGTAACTCACTAATGATGTTATCAATTTGTTGGTTTTGCTGACCAACCCGTGCTTCCCATTCATTATATTCCTGATCAAAATATAATGAATCGGAATCCCCAATATTATTTTTATTCTGAGACATTTATCAAAGGTAATACATGAAAAAGTCGGGTATAGATTGGAAAGAAAGTATGTTAATGACCCTAGTTATTTATACAAGAAAATAATGATATCTAGCATTTTTTTAAAATTAAAGATAATATTTAGATATTTTATCAAAATAAAATCCAAACTTCCAATAAAAAGTTAACACGTGTAAATGAAGATAGTGTCAGATTTACTAGACGATAACATAAACAACAAAATTACTTACACAATACAAACATACACTGAGCTAAATAAACTATCTTGAAAACCATGAAATACACCGAACTTTGGTTAGTTTCCATAAAACTTCGACATTAGATATCGTTTCATATTTCTTCTTCAGGCGACAACATGTTCTTCTGTAGCAGTGTGTTCAAATGTAGAAGCTGCATTTTCATTAGCTTTGTTTCCTTCATGTTTTGTTCTCTTTCTTTCATATTTTGTTCCCTTTGTTGATCTAATTCAATTCTTTTTTCATGACTTCTACTTCACTTTCTCTAGTAAGTCTTATTGCACGAAGTTCTGAAACAATTTCATTTGAAGCCTTACCTTTACCCTTTTTCTTAGCTGCATCTCTGCCTAGCAGATGTTGAATTGTTGAACCATCACTATTTGGCGTTTCTGGGGTGGAATAGTCCCCCTCTACAGACGTCCTTGATCTTTTTGTGCTTGTGCCACTATCTTCTTCCACTTCAAATTCAATACGGGAACTTGTTATGTCACGATCTACTTGTAATTCCTACTTTGGGTGTTTAGACATAACTTCATTAAAAACAATGGAATCGTTAAACTTGCTCCCACCATTGGCCTCGTAAATTTTGTGAGCGTCATTCTCAACATCTTTCAAGCTCATTCCACTTCGTTTTTGGCGATATGCTTCACGGTATGCAATAACCCACTTTTGGGCATTTTCGTTAAGGCGTTTAAAACGACCTCTCATTTGATCTTCATTTCTCTTACCAATATGTTGAGGATTTTCTGCTTGAGTTGCGTCATACAATTCCTTTACTCGTGCCCACAACGTGTTTTTATCTGGCTTTTTCCATGAATATTATCTTTGCTAGCCTGCACCATGCTGACATTAGAGCAACATCTTCAGCAGCATCCCACTTGTTACAACGTACATGTTTTTCAGTAATTCGTGAGGTTTGAGGGTTTTCTGTGATAGGTATTTGATTTGAAATCGGAGAGAAAGTAGAGTTTCTATAGTATTGAGTACTTGAATAATCTTCCGCATCTTCAAGATTAAAGCAAAAATTTGGATCCATGGTTGAAAATAAATAAATCGAAAGTGATTAGGAGTAGAGAAGAAGTGGTATGTACTATGTCAATATTATACTCTATAAATAGAGAAAAAAGTTATGATTTTAGTATTTAATTTATATTTTTAATAAAAGTGATAGGTTCCTGATAACAAATTTTATCTACAAATATAAATTACACCAATACTAATTTTACATGTGTCCATTTAATTAGTTTCTTTTAATTTTTTTGAAAAAATAACATTTTAATATTCAAATTGATGCATTGGTTTGTGTAATATTATCTTGTATTTTATATTTTATTGAATGAACTCACTAAAATGTTTAATAAGGTGTTGCATCTTATGTTTTTACTTTGAACCTAAAACTTTTTATCTTTTCTAATTTGACATCACAATATTTTTTATTTTCAACTTTAATCCCTTATAATTTTTATTTTTTGCAAATTTCCATTTTTCATTTCATTTTATGTTTTGCAAGTTAACACAACGCGATATGCATGTGTAGTTTAATATTTTTATCTTTCGCTTTACGTTTTGTTCTAAAGTTTGTGAGTTAACACAGTGCAATGTCGCAACGTGCATGTGTGGTTCAACGTTCTTACGTCTATTTTTCCCGTTTGACAGGTTCGTCGCAATGCGCGGGTTCTAGATTAACTTAGTTAAACTTTTATATGTTTTACGTTTCGGTCTAATTTATCTGCGTTAACACATGCAACTTTAGTATTGGTGGTCGCTGGCAGTGGTGTGACATTTTGGTGATATTTGGTACGGTTTTACGCCCCTGTCGCAACGCGGGGGGCTTAATTTTAGTTTTTTACTAACTAAAAATTATTATTGATTTGTGTTTAAAATTAAGAAAATAAAAGATTATGAATTTTGATACACTTTTTGAATAAATAATATTATATTTCTATATGATAAGTTTTATTAAAATAAAATACACTAAACCAATTCCAAATTAAGTTTTGACATATTTTAATAGAAATGCAATAAAAAAGTGGGGAATGACCCAAAATCAACGACCGAACCTTGGTCGGTCCACCAACCCGGTCACAACACATACATGATTTGTTTATTTTCTTTAATTAATTTACCACCAACCGACCGAACGATATACTCTCGATGGGAGTAGTCTTAGATGCTTACCTTATTTGCACCTCTCTTGTGCATTCATCATATACACACCGAAAATCATACTACACCTAAACTTTAAAAGACGAATACACAATACAATATCTGTGAAGTTAAAGACAAGTTAAGTTCATTAAAACACTTGCTACTTACTAGTACACGAGATAATAAAACTGGAGTACATGATTAATGAAGAAAACCATCCTTATTCTAAGTCA
The DNA here is from genome assembly GCA_024085815.1 of Flaveria linearis. NCBI lineage: Eukaryota > Viridiplantae > Streptophyta > Magnoliopsida > Asterales > Asteraceae > Flaveria > Flaveria linearis. The sequence goes on from CM044016.1 coordinate 48,011,312, forward strand.
TTACATCATCTTAATTCTTGTCTCCGGTGTTGTGAGGACCTCCTCCTCCATACCCTTTCCCTCCACCAAAACCACCACCAAAGCCGCCACCCGAACCGCCAAGTGACCATAACCGTAGCCTGGACCCGTCCGAGAGTCGAATCCACCACGACCACCGGTAAAACCTCCTCTCGAACCATAGCCCCTACCCACAAATCCTTTAAATGGTTTTCCTCCATAGCCATATCCACCCCAGTTGCCCGGGCCTGACCCAAAACCACCACCTCCGCCTACATTGCCGCCACCGCCACCGCCACCATATCCAGCACCAAATCCACCTCCACCCTTACCACCTCTACCACCACCAATTCCTTTACCCGGACCCGATCCACCAGCAAAACCACCACCTCCACCTATATTATCACCAACGGAACCACCACCACCTCCACCCACATCACCACCACCAGTAGAGTCACCACCTCCACCCATATTACCACCACCACTTCCACCAACATCATCATCACCAGAATCATCACCTCCACTCATATCACCACCGGCAGAATCACCACCTCCACCCACATTACCACCAGGAGGCCCAAATCGACTACCGCCACCGCCCACTCCACCCCTCCCCCCGTTACCATAACCACCCTTGTTCTTTGATCGGTTTCCCCTCCCTCCGCCGCCACCACCACCACCACCACCGCCACCACCACCACCATATCCAACCCCTCCACCACCATCGTTTCCACCATAAGCCGCCACAGTAGTGTTTTGATCATCACTTCCAACATCTAACCCGTCAGTCTGATTACCCCACAAGCCCCCTAATCTAGCAGCTCCAACAGCTACATGATTATCAAGCCCCCACCAAACAGTAATAAAAACATAGAAACAACAGAACACAACATATTTTCCTTCCATAATCCTGTTAATGACTTTAACTACCTCGACTATTTTGTTAATTAAAATTAATTACCTGATTACCTTGCTAATGACTTTAACAATGCCATTACGAACTTGTTAATGCCATATCGTTGGATAATCGAGAGCACGAAGACTATGAAGCATGAATATATATCAAGTAAATTTGTGAAATTTCCTTGTGTTGATCTTCTATAAGTACATTTTTGGTTCATTGTAGGAAAGAAGACTAGATGCATTATTGGTGCAGTGCAATAGGCGTGATTTTGGCTAAGGTTAGTTTGGTAGCAAGAACAATTTGCATGATGCTAAAGAGTTTGGGAGGATCATGCTAATTGCTATGGTGATTAGAATTGCTCAACGAACCTGATATCTTAACTTGTTGGCTACCACCCGCATTGAATTCGATCAAGTCTGGTTAGAAATTTGACTTTAGCATGGACGGACATGGTATATAAAGGGCTAAGGTCAAATGATTGTGCAACTTTATTTACATATATTATGATTTCTCAACCGACCCCAATGTATTTTATAGGCAACCATGAGAATTTTAAAGTTGCTTAAAAAAGATAAGATCAACATATATATGTTACATTTGAAAAAAGAAGTTAGCAAAAAGATGAGTACTCAATCTTATTAAGTTCTTTAGTAATTCAACTATTCTTTTTTAAAGGGTCCTTTTAAATAGACACCCCATTATTTTAAATCAACACCCCAAAATTTCTATACGGTTCGTATAGCCCCATACGCGTCGTATAGGGAGGTCGTATAGCCCTATACGGGGCGTATAACCCCCTGACAGCCCCCTGAATTTTTCCTCGTAGTCAGTGTCAAAATTAGCTATACGCGTCGTATAGCCCTATATGTGTCGTATAGGGGGGTCGTATAGGGCTATATGGGGCGTATAGTTCTCTGACACCCACCCTGAATTTTTCTCGTTTTCAGTGCATTCGACCCTATACGTCATGTATGGACCCATACGCGACGTATAGGGGGTGTCGATTTAAAAAAGTGGGTGTCTGTTTACTAGGACCCTTTTAAATTGTTGTTAAAGAGTGCATTATTAGTTGCAATGACCCCCGCCCACACCACTATCCATGACCCCCGCCCACACCACTATCAGCTGCTACCAAGCTCCAACCATCACCTCCATCGACCTCCGCACCAACTAGCATGCCATTTGTCGAGCCACGATGGACAGGGCCCCCGACCCCAACTATCAGCCTTCATCCTACACTGCTGACAACCCAAAACTATTTGAAGTCATCGCCATTCGCCAACCTTCGATGGTGTGCACCCTCTACCAAATATCGACCGCCCCCACCATCGACACCTGACGCAAGTTGACAGTCGCCATGCTCATAGACGCTCACGACTAACACCTAAGCGTCACCACTATAAGCTCATGAAGGTAAATTGTATTAATCAAAAGGTGATGTTTACAGAATGCTTACAACATATTATATAGAGATACATGGAAAGAGGAAAGTATTTAAAATGAATATACACGCATGATTTATGGCCGAGAATTATGGCCAGTCAATCAACTTGATTATTTTTAAATTATCTTGGTAATAATTGGTGGACCATTTAAATAATATGCAATTAATGTGTGGTGTTGATACGCCCCCGCAAGATGGAGGATCCATTGGAGAGTCCAATCTTGGACCGAAAATTCAGGAAAGGTGCTCGTGAAAGCGGTTTTGTAAGAACATCCGCAAGCTGGTCCTTTGAGCTAACATGAAAAACTTTAAGGTGTCCTGAGTTAACTTGTTCCCGTACGAAGTGGTAGTCGAGGGCAATGTGTTTCATGCGCGAGTGATAAACAGGATTTGCACACACATAGGTAGCCCCGGTATTGTCACAGTAGAGAGATGGAGTGCTCGCAGGTGGTAAACCAAGTTCTCCAAGTAGATTTTTGACCCATGAAAGTTCAGCTGCTGCATTGGCAAGAGCTTTGTACTCAGCTTCTGTGGAGGATCTAGATACCGTTTTTTGCTTTGTAGATTTCCAAGAGATGATGTTTGACCCAAGGTATAAGATATATGCTGTAGTGGACCGTCCCCCATCATTAATACCGCCCCAATCAGAGTCCGAAAAGGCCTGCAAGTTAAGGTTAGTATTGCGTTTCAAGAACAACCCATGATGGACCGTTCCTTTCAAATAGCGGAGTACCCGTTTGAGAGCTTGCCAGTGTGATTGTTTAGGTGAGTGCATAAACTGAGATAATTTATTTACTGCAAAGGATATGTCGGGACGAGTGAAAGCGAGGTACTGCAAAGAGCCCACCAGTTGGCGGTAGGGAGTAGGATCGACTGGGGGAGTGGAGTCAACAGGGGAAAGTGGTTCGGAGGTACTTAAAGGAGTGAGGACCTCTTTGGCACCATCCATCTTGAAGGTAGTTAGAATATCTTGAATATGATGGTGTTGGGAAAGAAAGAGACCATGGACCGTAGGAATGACTTCAATGCCTAGGAAATGGTGAAGAGAGCCTAAATCTTTGATAGAGAATTGTTTGCTTAAGGCTTGGACAAAGGAATCCATAAATGAATTGTTATTGCCGATGAGGACAATGTCATCCACATAGACGAGTAGGTAGCATGTGATACCGGTGGAGTTATAGACAAAGAGGGAGGTATCGGATAGGCATTTTTTGAAGCCAAATCCAATGAGAAAAGTGGTGAGCTCGATGTACCAAGCACGTGATGCTTGTTTAAGGCCATAGAGAGATTTTTTGAGCTTGCAAATGTGGTTAGGGAACTCGGAATTTGTGAAACCGGGAGGTTGGATCATAAAAACATCTTCATGTAGTGTCCCATGAAGAAAGGCGTTGTTGACATCGAGTTGACGTAAGGACCATCCTTTTGAGAGGGCAATGGAGAGGACGGTGCGAATGGTGACAGGTTTAGTAATGGGGCTGAAAGTGTCATGGTAATCTTTCCCATATTGTTGGTGAAAGCCTTTGGCAACAAGACGGGCTTTGTATTTGTCAATCGTGCCGTCGGGTTTGCGTTTAATGCGGAATACCCATTTGCAACCAATGGGGTGTTGGGTTGTGCGAGGAACAAGTTCCCATGTGTGGTTTTGGATTAGTGCATTGTACTCAAGGTCCATGGCATGGCGCCACTCCGGGTCTTTCATAGCTTGGGTATGGGTTGAGGGTTCAAGGGAAATTGGTAGAGGATGAAGGGTGGTAGAGTTAATGAAATTTGGATTATAGTATTTTGGGTTGGGTTTGGATTGTCGACGAGAGGGTTGCGAGGGAGTGGTAGAGTGATCTGTAGTGGGTTGGTCCTGGGGAGAATTGTGAGTAGTGGGTTCAAGGGGTTGTGGGTCGAGGGAGGTAGGAGGGGAAGTAATGGGCTGTGGGGACAGTTGGGTCACAGGTGCGGTTGGGCTGGTAGAAGCCGAAGGTGTACTGGAGTGGGCCGCAGGTTCTGTTGGGGCAGAGGGGACAGGTTGGTTGGGCACAGTGTGAGTGGTTGGTGAGGAAGGAATTGGGTTTGGCTGAGGATGTAAGGTGGGAGATTCGGTGGGTAAGGGTGAGGATGGTGAGGGAGACTGAGGTGTAGGAGGGTTTATTAAGAAGGTGTCGAAGGGAGTATTTAGAGGGGTAGGGTTAGTGGCTTGAGATGGGAAGATATGGGTGATGAATTGAACATGTCTTGAGTGGTAGAGTTTGTTGTTTAATAGGTCATAGCATTTGAAGGCGGATTTGGAGGATGAGTAACCAAGGAAGATGCATGCCATGGAGCGTAAGGATAATTTGGAAGTGGCATATGGTCGTAACCAAGGGTAGCAAAGGCATCCAAAAGGTTTGAGTTTGGAGTAATTGGGGGTGGAGTTGAACAACATATCATAGGGTGATTTGTTGTTGAGATTTGGTGTAGGCAACCGATTTATAAGGTAGGTAGCGGTTTGAAAGGCATGGGACCAAAAATGTTGAGGTAGGTGGGAGTGATGAAGTAATGCAAGACCGGTTTCAACGACGTGTCGGTGACGTCGTTCGGCAACACCATTTTGTTCCGGTGTATGCGGTGGTGTTGTGTAATGCGAGATGCCTTGGGAAGCGAGATATGATGAGAGGCCGATATATTCACCGCCATTGTCGGTGAATAACGCAATAACGCAATTATATTGGTTTTGAAAAAATTTTCAACAAGAGATTTGAATTGTGGAAAAAGGGTTGTAACATCAGATTTTCGTTTAAGTGGGTATAACCAAATATATTTAGAATAATAGTCAACGAAAATTATATAGTATTTGAAGCCATCAATTGATGTTTTGACAGGTCCCCAAACATCTGAGTATATAAGTTGTAGGGGTTGAGTTGCAACAAAAGAATTTTGGCCAAAAGGTTGTTTGTGGCTTTTATTTAACGAACACGAGGTACAATGAAAAGACTCATGAGTCACCTTATTACAACGAAGTCCTAATCTAGAAATTAAAGACTTGAATACTTGAAGCGCTGGGTGTCCAAGTATGTGGTGCCACATGAGAAGAGAGTTTGTTTGAGTGGTGTTGACTTGAGGGGATGTGGTGAACGGTCCATAGTAGACATCATTAACGTTCACTCCCCGCATGAGACGCGCCCCCGTGCGTAGATCCTTAACAAAAAAATGATATGGAAAAAATTCAACAGAAACATGATTAGTACGACAAACTTTAGCAACGGAAATGAGATTATTTCGAAGATTAGGAGCAATTAAAATGTTATTTAAAAGAAGTGGACGAGAGTTTGTAGGAATAGTTGTTTGAGCAATGTGAGTTATAGGAAGAGTGTTACCATCACCTAGCACGATCTCATCGGGTCCTCCGTATTCGGAGAGAACGGGAAATTGTTGGTTGTTGTTCGCGGTGGTGTTGGATGCCCCGCTGTCCCACATCCAAGGTGGGTTTGTAGCCGTTGGTTGAGGAGTTGTGTGGTTGATCACTGGGGTGTTGTTATTTGGTGAAGAGACATTGTGTTCTCTTAGAAAACGACTTAGTTTGCGGCAATCCTTAGTGTCATGACTGGGTATGTTACAATAGTAACAGTGGGCGTTGTTGTTGCGGGTTGGGCGATTGGAGGTAGGGTTGGTGCGAGCGGAGTATTGGTTGCGGGTTGTGGTTGAGTTTTGTTGGCGATTGGGGCGCTGGTCATAGGTGTTGGGTTGCCGACTTTGGTTGGTGCGGGAATTAGTTCGGTGTGTGTAGTTCACTGTAGTTAGAAGTGGAGCAGTAACACTTTCCGTGAGAGTTCTTTCATGGTCTAGGAGTTTTTCAAACAAGTCAGGAAAAGATATAGTGGTGTCACGGGTCCGAAAGGAAGCGACTAAGTTGGAGTAGTCATCTCCTAGTTGGTTCATGATGTGGACGACAAGGTCCTCTTCAGACATGGGGCTTTGAGCAATGGCAAGTTCATCAAATAGAGATTTCATTTCGTGTAGGTAGTCGGAAATGGAGCGGTTCCCTCGTGGGTTTTTGGCGAGCCGGGATTTGAGGGAGATGATTCGGGAACGTGAGCGACTTGCATAGCTAGAGTTGAGCAGTTCCCAGGCGTTGCGGGCTGTTTTGGCGGAGGAGACAATGGGTTGGATTTGTTCGGAGCAACTGCCAAGGAGGGCACTGATTATCATTTGGTCTTGGCGAAACCAACGGAGAAAATCGGGATTTGCTTTGGTGGTTTGACCGTCGGGAATAGTTTCAGCAGGGGTTTGGTCGGGTCCAATGATGTGGTGGTCAAGTTCGAGACCAATAAGGGTGGCTGTGACTTGGGTGCGCCATGTGGGGAAGTTTTGTGGTGTTAATTTGATGGGAAAATGTGTTGCAGCGGTGATTTGGACTGTTGGTTTGGCCATTGGATGAGAAGGGTAATCGGCTGCTGGGAAGGGAGGCTTGCTGATCAGAAAAAGAAAATGGCAGAGGAGGATCGAGAATGCTCACAGGAGCTTAAAGGCTCTGGATACCATATAAGCTCATGAAGGTAAATTGTATTAATCAAAAGGTGATGTTTACAGAATGCTTACAACATATTATATAGATACATGGAAAGAGGAAAGTATTTAAAATGAATATACACGCATGATTTATGGCCGAGAATTATGGCCAGTCAATCAACTTGATTATTTTTAAATTATCTTGGTAATAATTGGTGGACCATTTAAATAATATGCAATTAATGTGTGGTGTTGATAACCACCAACAACCAATCATGGTTGGTGGCGGTGCTCGATTTTGCGTAGAGGTGGCAATTGTTAGTTATCGGCAGTAGGAAGTCAGGTGGTATCATTGGTTGTTCGGTTTTTGACAGCTGGCATAGTCGGCGATGATGGTCGTTTGCATATGGCAATGAGCGTGGTTAGCGGTGACAATCGTTTGTCGGTGGCGGGGTCACAGTTGGCGATGGCGTCGATGGTGGGCGCAGTTAGCAGTTGAGGCCGAGTGTCATCGGTGCACGTGATCAATTGTTGGCGGTAATGGAAGCGACGAGGTACGGTTAGTTTCCTATAGCGAGCGTGTTGATGACCATAGTTTTTTCGTCGATGGTAGTAGCGACAGTCGATTGTTAGCGTTGGTTGGTGGTGACTAGTTGAGTGTTTACGATGGTTGGTGGCCGGGGAAGTTGTGGGCAATGTCGACAGAAGGATGTTGGCGGTTAGGGCAAAGGTCTAATGTCGGCGCCAACATTTAGTGGTTGGTGGCACCGGTTGGTGGTTTGTAGCAGCGGTAGTCGGTAGTTATGTTGGTGGTGACGGTTTGTAATGGGTGATAAATTCCAATTTATTTATAACAGTTTTGTCACTAAAATGCATTTAGAACTTAAATTACTATGATAGAATTCAATCCTTTTAGTTTTCAAATCCTTTAGAAAACATAGAATTCCAAATCTAATTACTTTGATAGAATCCAATTCCTTTAAAGAAAACCTGACATGTGTCGACTAAGCTTACAATTATAGAGTTATAGGTAAGAAGCCGGCTAAGCTTGCCAATCAGAAAGATATGGGCTTAGCCTGAAAACTAATTACCGGCTGACCCTAAGACCTAGAAGCCGACTTAATTAGTCTAAAATTAGGATATAGGATGACCCTATGAGTCTTGAAGTTGGCTAAGCCTCTCAGGATATGAGCTTTAACTTGTAACTTTACATGTGGCATACCTTGTAGTCCGTCACTTGTGGCATACCCTGTAGTCCATCACCTATGGAATTTCTTTAATGTCCAAGACGTTGACTTAGCGTATAGCCTGTAAGTTGAAATGGTTGAAATAGACGACTGATATTGGCTGGATCATACATGATCATAAGAGTTGTAGGCTGAAACTTCATTTGTAATCATGGCCATTTTGATTAAAAAAATTGTTCAACTATGACCATTTTGGTAAAGTTACCCAAATACAATACCTACATGATAATTACACAACTAGTTTAGATAGATGTGTTCTGTTACTTTATCTCCTCCTTTACCACCCCTTTCAGATCAGCTTTATCCACCCTTAAAGTTTAACTAATTTACCCATTTGGTCCTTTTAAGTTGGTATTGTTATTATCTCCACAATAACCTAAACACTAAGATCATACTCGTAAATCTTACAACCTCAAAACCCAAATCAAGGTGATAAATATGTTAGTTGAAAAATCTCCATAATCATAAAGTCGTGAACATCCCTATTTGTCGCTTTAAAGAAAAACAAATTATAACATTTAATTCGGTGTCATGCAAGCAGATAGATTTTTGGTTATGGTCACAAAACTAGTTTTATTATATTTATAATTATAATTAAACTCAGCTTTTTACCAAGCAAGTGACAGTTATATATATGTTTTCTTAAATGTAATAGAACATAAATTTTCAGTTAGTTCTGTAATTCTATTACCCCTCAAATGACGCCCAATAAAATACTCAAATGTTTATAGGGGTCTGGACTACTTGTTATACCATAGTGAGTATGAACAGAGGGTGTTGTCACGTAGTTATCATGTAGGCGCCGGGTGTGATAACACTCATTAAACATGCATAATAGGTTAGCAAGTTTTTATTAATTCGTTTTATTAATCATAGAGAGCTTTGGTTGAAGGAATAATAAATGGTATGAAAGTGGTTGAAAGAAACACCCATGTGGGTTATGACGTTAAGATGGGCCACACCCCTCTCACGCCAAAAGAGGCTGTGTTTCAATTCGTATTTGTGAGCTGCATACTTGGCACTTGCGCCTACCACTCATCGTGGTGACACATTGCCTCAATGGTGTCTACTAAAGTTTTCTAAACCTATAATTATCGTAATTTTTTTTAACGTCCAACGAATAATTTTTAAGCCCGGTCACTCGGGTAAACCCATTGGCGAAAGGCCACCCACGCCCGCGAACTCAGACAGCGCTGGTAACCCGGCTCGCTTACCATTCCAAGGGAAACCCACCACCCAAAGGCTCACTATGGTAAAACCCTTGGCCCACTTGGAGCATATTGCACCTAGTGAAACTCCAACCCATGACCTCCACTTTGGAAAGTCATAGGGTGCATCCTCCTAAACCAGTTGATCTAGGACTCATCGGCTATAATTATCGTACTTCCAAACATTTTTGACACAAATCTCTTGACAAATGTTTTTCGCATTCATGTGAATACATGTATCTCTTTGCATAAGTTTTATCTTAGAAAAATGTATATTGTTTCTGATACTTATATTACCATCCTATTGTTATAATATTAAAATAACAAATTGAAGTAGCTATAAGAGTTATACTTTTTTGCACTTCGTTATATATACATCACTGTTGATGATTTATGTTATTGTTAGGTGTTGAGTATGTAACTTTTTTAATGTTTTTTGAATCAGATTGGACTGGTTGGACCGGATTTCGAAGGTCAGATCGGTCCGATCCACCATAAATTGTTGTACTATGTGGATTGAAATGTTAATATTTGCTTTTAATGTATAGTAAAATGGACAACACCTCATGTAAAAATGAATTGATAATTATAATTATATAAATCATAAACTACAACATATATTATGTTTGAGTCAAGTCGGTTTCGAATAAAACTGATATCAACATATAGATAAAAATAAGCACGTTACGATGATGTATTTGGGATTTTATAAAGCTTTATATTTAAAAAAATAAGACAAAAATAAAATATCTTTAAAACTAGTTGTAATACTAAAATAATAAGCTAAAATAGTATTCTTTATGTTTCATGCACTTGTACATCACTGTTCATCTTTTCTGTTATGTATATAGTATATAACTAGGTTATTAACCCGTGTATTTGGGATAAAAATAAAAATTCTATTATTAAAACTAGGAAATGAACCCGCGCGTTGCCGCGGGGTTCTTTTATTCGGGTTATTTTTGTTATCTCTATGAAGTCGAATGGACAAAATAAACTTTTTCCAGTCTAAAGTGAGTCGTGGTGGTACTGTATTAATAAGGCTCAGACAGATGATGTCATGATAACACGTGGTGTCGTGGTGGGGAAAAGAACAGGATGGTTGTCGATGTTACTTTAAAAGACAAAACGATTAATGCATACCATGATGATGTTAAGATCCTCCTGTGCAATATGCTCCAAAGAAACTTGCTTTATTGCAACAAAATCTCCATTCTCCAAGTCCAAGCCCTTGTATACTCGACCATATGCTCCTTTCCCAATCTCATCTTCAAGCATCTTCCAAAGTCCAGAAATATAACACATGTAAATTCAATATGCAAGAGAAACCATGCCAAAAATACAAAAAAGTAAAACCAACCGTGATGCACTGAGGACAAACTTGGTCTTGGTACACAATATTCCCCCTTACAATTATGTTAGGTACCCTAATAATCTTATACTTACAAAAATACTCACTCCGTCACTCGTCGTTTCTTTTTGAAGTGGCAAACAACCACACTAGCCCTTATTTCTAAAAATAATCAAACTTGCAGCCTACGGGCCATAAAGACTGGTTTGGGAGAGCACCAAAAAGATTCAACGCCCTGATGCTACACAAATTACAAGCATATTCCAACCACCCCATTATGCAAATAAATATCGTAGTACCACAAAACCCAGCTATGATATCTCAAGTGATATCTGGTTGAGTTCTACCTATTCAAACTATTTTGCCAGGCTACATTGCTAAGCTCATAAACCAAGTCAATTCTACAGATTTGATACTTAGTTTCCAAACACATACTACAAAATCAAATAAATGCAGCCCCAAATTGCCAATTTACACACAGTACTAACCACGTCAACCATTCATACAACTTCTCTAGAAATGGGTCAAAATGGTTTCATGTTAAGTTGACTTGAAACCACGTTTTTGCTATTCTAATAAATTATTAATGTGTTAATATGATTTAGGGGGCCGTATGCTTGTGTGTGTTAAAAGTATAAGTGGGGCGACTTCCAACCCATTTGGTTCATTTCCATTTAATTCTTTCTCTGATTTGACCTATTTAGCTTAAAACACAACCAAAATCAACTCGTGCACAAGTAAATGGGTTAGAATTTCCACCTTTTTAAAGTACTGACGAAAGGTTCACATACAAAAATTGCCACCTCAACCCATTCGGCCTGTTTCCCTTTTAGCAAATATTTTATTTGACCTAATTAAGACAAATACAACCCAAATTAACCCATTACAAGTGAATGGTTGAAGTTGCCCCTTAAGAAAAATTGACAAATAATTTTATAAATAGGAATTTAAAAACCTTCGAGGTTAGTAGTATTAGAAAACAATGAAGATTCAAATACTTGGCAACAACAGCGGTTGCACGACAATGATTGCTTTGAATGCCACCAATAGTTATTATGCAATCTGCTCCTTGTGCAACTGCATCTGCTAGCAATAATTCAAGTTTCCTTACTTTGTTTCCACTCAATTGCATACCTGAAAGATCATCACGCTTACATAATGAAAAAGTTTCTGTTAGTATAGATCAAGAATTCAATTAAATCATGAAAGTAAACAATATCATCATAGATTCAAACATGCAAAATAAACAAAAATGTCCTAAACCTATCTCAAAACAACATTTCCAGCAAACTTTGATATGAACTGTTGTAATTTTGATGTTAACAACATCTCCAATCAAGTTTCAACTTCAAGTTCAATGGAAATAGCATTTCAATAATATTCTGATATGATTATTGTAAGCTTGAGATCATAAATTCAAGAGGGAGAGTGTCAATTTGTAAGTGTAAATAATTAAATTCCTTATCATCTAACTAATGGATTACTAATGACTTCACATCATTGTGCTATCCAGACATATTTATAAGCATATATTTCTAATATTAATCAAAAACCCACAATCACATCAACACAATTATATAAACATCTAAAGTCAATTAAAATCAACACACAAGAACTAACATGATTCAACCCGTTTACCTTAAGCCAAACTTCAACCCATTTACCTTAAGCCAAACTTCAGTATCTTTCGGCAAATTAGGCAGATTCCACCTATGAATCGGAGTTGGAAACTGAAATTAAACAAAACCCACAATCAAAAACACAATTTTCAATTTTTCATCGATCGAATTGTGGGGAAATGGACCTAACATACATGTCCAAGATTGAAAACGCGAGAAGGAATCGGATTGAGTTTAGAAGCCCATGATGGAGGATGATATGGTCGTAGTGTCAAGAACTCAGAGGTCGATTGAAGTTGTTGCCGATTAAGCTCCAGCTTCACCGGATCCGACCCGTGGAGCAAATTTATAACATCATCAGCATCCAAGGTCGGCCTCACCGCACCTCTCCTACGACCACCGCCACCCGAACCCCTACCTCCTCCATCCTTACAAGATCCCGCAACCGTCAACCGAGAGGAAAAGAGGAGATAGAGATAACGGTGTGTGGGTTTCCTGTTGATGTAGCAGCAGCAAGCACTCAAGCAGCCAAGCAGCAAGCTGCGATTGATGTAGCAGCAGCAAGCAGCCACCACCGAGAACCTCCTCCTCTGCACCGCTTGCGACCACGATTTCCCCGGTGAATCGTCGGTTTCCTCCTTCCACAATCGTTTTCCCGTCGATGAGATCACCGGTTGCCCTTCTGTTTACGAACTCGCTTGTGGGTAGGGTTTTGTTGGTGATGGTGTGTATCAGGGAGCAACTCTGTGGGTAGGGTTTTCTTGGTGATGGTGTCTGGCGCACACGTGAAAGACACGTGAAGAAACCCCCAAAATCCACCGACATCTTAGATTAATAGTAATAGAAATTTGCAAAACAAAATTATAATAAAAATGCAAAGTTACATATACAATACACAAATCTACAAAAACTTTTTTGCATTTGTATACATCATCTTTCAGAGACTTTCAACATACTTAGAAGTTGAAAAATTGTCTCCTTACGTGGATTTTTGTATGAGTAAACATGACTTTTCTTTTAAACACTTTTCGGACCGGGGAAACCATTTTTTCAAATAACTTCCTTGAATTATAGTATCCTACAAGCAAAAAAGATATGAACATATATATAAATATGTACAAATAATAAGAGATAAATTTAAGGTTTAAAAAAAGTAATACATTAGAAATACCATCTCATTTGCATCAAGTAAGTTTCGTGTTTAAACAAAGGTTGCCTTCATAATCTTATAATTCTAACCTTAATGTTATAATCACCTTTCAATATATCAAGGATGTTAAGAAAAGGTTCCTTTAATATATCAAGGTTGTTAAGAATGGTTATTCCTATTGGATCCATATATCTATCATTAAACAAAAAAAAACAGCAGAATTTTTCAAAATATAAAAGAATAAGATTGAAGATATAGATATCAAATTTGATATGTTAGTGTTAATGTTTCACTTTTTCCTTCAACCATACGAACTAAAGATTCAAATACAGTAGAATTTTGAAAAATACAACACTAAAGTTATAAAACTATTATTTTGATTTGTAAATAAAATTCAAATTGATTTATTCTTTATTTGTTTTTAATTTTTTCTTAAAATATTGTATAACATTGTCTTATGGATAGAAAATAAAAATAAAATATAATTTAAGAAAACAAATTGTAAATGATTAAAAGAGATGCTAGTTCACAAAAGAATCTCATTTATAAAAATCACAAATAATTTCACATATAATGTCAAATAAAAATAAGTTAAATGACCTATCATTTGAATTCATCAGAAGAACAAATAAATATAATATGGAAATCGAGAATTATATTATTAGATTTTTAATATATTTCCATAAGCATATTATATGAAGATGATACTTGTATAACGTTGTACACTGCATATTATTGAATAGCATTAATATATTAATAAAATTGTTACAGTAACATCTATGTGAAAATGATTAATGAGAATACAATATTATATGAACTTACTTAGAAATAATACTTCGATCAATACAAATGCATAAACCGGAAATTGATAATCGATAGTTCAGAGAACAGGGCATTTGGACGTGGATGAATGAATAATATAATATTATTAGTAGACTAAATAAGTTTGTTGGAAAAATTTCAAATACAAAGGCAAAATTTCAAATACAAAGGGAACATTATATAAAAAGTGTGAGAAGCAATCGGTGAGTGATATGTGGCATATTTTTAAAAATGGAAGGATGTGTATTTTAGGAAGTCTAATTTATTAAGATGAAGGTGTGAGATATATTGACTTTTTCTGTACGATTGAGGTTTTTAAACGATCATCGAATTGATCTTACATCAATTTCAATCGTTGAAGATTTAAACGTACGAAGTTTCAGCTTACATCAATTTCAATCGTTGAAGATTCAAACGATCGAATTCATCTGTTGAAGATTGCTTTACATCAATTACTTCGCCGATGTCGACGATTGATCATCAGTTTGGTACGTATGAAGACGATTATATACTGTAATTAAAATAGTATGTTAATTTTCGCACCGTAATTTTGTCGTTTGGATTATCCTTGTGTCTATACTGTCTGATTTCTGTGAATTTTGATATTGGTTGACATCATCATTGTGTCATAGATATCATCATTGTGTCATAGGTATCATCATTGTGTCTTTTTGTTCGTCATTATGTCTTTTGTATTGTCATTATGTCTGGATAAAACAGTTATTGTGTCTATACTGTTAGATTACTCTGGACATTATCAATATATTGTCGAACATATTTTATAAATATCAGGTGAGTCTCTATATGTTGTGTCTTTTATGCTGTTGTGTTTGTTATATGAATTTTGTTATTGATTGACATCATCATTGTGTCTTAGATATCATCATTGTGTCTTTTTGTTCGTCATTGTGTCTTTTGTATTGTCATTGTGCCTGAATAAAACAAATATTGTTAATCAATTGGTTACGAACAAAGACGAGTTGTGTTTTTATCTTGATTATTTGAATAGTTACAAGTCTAAGGCTGATGAAGTTCAAATGATCGCCCCACCTCCAAGCAGGAGAGATAGGTTTGCAGAGTTAACCGGAGGGAGCGAACGAAATGAAGCAAAATTCTGTGTACCTGTTAAGCAAAAGACAAAAGGTAGGCCGAAAAGAATGAAGTCAGCTCACGAGTTAGCTATCGAACAAGCAGGAAAAAAGTTGAGAAATTGTGGGTTTTGCAAACAACCTGGTCACATTATACGCAATTGCAGTTTATATCTTCAAAGCATTAAGGATAAACAAGCTTCAAGCACATCAACAGTTGATTCTATGTCTATTCAACAATAGAATTCATTATGTCATAAGATTAATTGTGTCATTATATTCATTGTGTCATTATATTTATTGTGTCATAAGACTCATTGTGTCATATTTGAAAAGTTTTGTTTACGTTTGATTTTGACGATAAAAACAAGTTACCAAAATACTATTGTGTAATGTAAAGCAACATATAGTAACAAATATTAACATGCCAACACATAGCAAAATATAACAACATGCCAACATACCAAATTAATATTGTTTCAAATTAACATTGTGTCAAATTACAATTGTGTCAAACTAGCATTGTGTCAAACTACCATTGTGTCAAACTGATGTACGGGGTTTGGAATGAGGTTTATCATGGTTAATTGGTTAACCTTAATGTATTTAATATGGTTAAGTGTAAGAGATTGTGTTGAACAAGTTAACTACGATGATTTGATGTTTTGTAGGTTAAACGCAATCATTTGAGGGGTTTTAAAGAATGCATATAGATGATAAGTGAAGAACATGATAGATGAGATGAAAGGGGATTTAATTACGAGAACGTGGCCACAAACGGGGAGGAAAACGGAGTTCGAACGAAGAAGTTATGAAGAAAACAAGAATCGGACAAAGCTGATTGGCCATGACCTACGGCGGAAACATGACCTACGGTGCAACAGTTCAAAACAAAACAGAATGGCCCTGACGTAACTTACGGCAGAAAGCTGACTTACGGTACAGAATGCGCTGAAATCACTTATAAGTCGTGAAAATTAGGTTTTTGATCATATCTTTCATTCTAAGTCGTCCCCAAAGGTGAAATTCGTCCCCAAGGCTTCCCAAAGGCTCCCGGAGGCGATTTCAAGGCTCAAGATCTTATTTTTATCATTCGGTTTGAATCTTTAATGTTAGATACAATGTTTACCTTCGATTTTGAGTTGTTTTTCGTTGCTATGTCCGGCTAATCCACCCGTGATCTTCTCCGGGTGATTAGGGTTTATCCTATGACTTGTTCTTGGTTGTTTCTTCTTAATTTTAATGTTTGAACACGGTGAATTAAACTGAGTAACATTATTAATCGTTTTGAGATTCTAAAATACGTGTTTTATCTTCAATTCAATTGTTATGTTCTTGATTGTTTTAGATTTCTTTTATCTGTAAACGTCAATTGTGGATGGGATTGGGTAAAACAAACGTAGGGTATGATTCGGATAAGTGCGTAGACACAGTTTCATTCAATTCATTATCTTAAAACGAGTTAATCTGATTATGTCTATGTGACCCGTTAAACTAAAAGAGCAAGCCTGAGTCATAAACCTTAACCCCGGAGAGGATTACTTCTCTCACCATTGTTTGCAATCAAAATTTTACATTTTAATTTCAGCACTTTTGCAATTTAATTAATTTACAAGTATTTTCTATAAAGCTTTAAACTTTACGAGTTAAACCACACTTTCCGCATATTCCCTGTGGATCGACCCGACTTACCCTAGCTATCTTAGGTGAGTTTGGAACCTTATAAATTGTTTTTGATTAGGCCTGACAAACCGATATCAAAATGGCGTCGTTACCGGGGAGTTAGTGGGCAAAGTGTTTTGTTTGATTCTTATTTTATTTTGTTTATTTTATTTACTTCCTTTTCTTTGTTATGCTAGGTGTGCTTGTGTGTGCAGGTGACAGCTTCGTGCATGCATACCCGGTACGCAAGGAACAAGTCCCCGTTAATTTTTGATCCAGAAGTTGAAAAGACCGCTCAAAGAAATCGAGTACAATCTCGCATAAAAGTTCAAGCAACAAGTGCAGTCAAAGAGTGCAAGATGGAAAACCTACCACCACTTAACCAAAACCCACCTGATAACCAACCGCCAAATCCACCACAAAACCAACCCTTACCAAACCAACCCAATGACCCACAAAGACAACCTCCAATTGCTCCAAACCAACCACCTCAGAGACAAAATCCCTACCCTCAACCAAGACAGAACCCTTACCAGCATGGACTTGCAAGACAAAATCCGAGACAACCAAGAGGGGTTAACAGGTTCGAAGATGAAGAGGATAGGTTTGATAGGCTAAGTATCCATACTTGGGATGATGACATAGATGGACGAAGTGATGGAAATGAAGATGAGTATATTGAGGAGGATGTGCAATACAATGAACCTAATAACAATCAAGGCCGATACAGACAGAATGAACAACCAAGGCAATATAGGCAGAATCAGGGCCAAGGTCAAGGTAGAAGGCAAGGATTCCCTAGAGCAAATCAAAACCCCGGGCTTCAACCCTACCAAGCCATTGTTCAAGGGGTTGATAGCCATTTTCGCCTTACCATAGCTGGAGCCTCATCACCCATAGTCAGACCATAAGTTAGAGGGAAGTCTTTTGAGATTAGGTCCAACAGTCTGGCCATTCTTCCTGAGTTTCATGGACTGTCCAAGGAAGAACCTTACTTGCATCTGAATGAGTTTAGTGCCATTTGTGAGACTATTGGGGCACAAGGTTTTACACTCGAAAAAGTGATGTTAGTGCTATTCCAGTTCACATTGAAAGGAAATGCAAAGAATTGGTTCCATTCCCTACCTGCTGCTAGCATTTACACCTGGGAACAAATGCAACAGGCGTTCCTAGAGGAATACTATACACCACAGAAGACAAGTGAAGCCAGAATTGCCATTCGTACCTTCAGTCAGCAACAAGATGAGCCATTCCTTGAAGCTTGGACAAGGTTCAAGGAGTTATTGAGAATTTGTCCACATCACGACATTCCTCAATGGGAGTTGATTTCTTCATTTTATGATGGGTTATCTGCTGAAGATGTAAGAGATGTGAATTCAACGAGTGCAGGAACCTTCATGACTAATACTGAGGATGATGATTGGGAGTTATTAGAACGGATGAGTATACATTCAAAAAGACAAGCTCAGTCTCGTAGGAAATCGAGGAATGTGGATGATTCAGATAGGAGGGCTTCTAAGTTGGGACAATCGACTGGAAAGGCTACAGTGAAGGCTACAAGTTCCTTTACTATATGCCAGGGATGTGGTGAAGCTGGACACATTGCTAGAGATTGTCCAAAGTTTGATGAGGGGTTGGAAGAGGTGAATTATGTACAGGGTGATAAGCGACCATACAACAACAACACCAATAATAACACCTATCACCCCGGTTTGAGGAATCACCCAAACCTCATATATGGTAACCCAGACAACCAATTGAACCCAAACTTTCAAGGTAATTCATATCAGCAATATCAAAATAGGTGTATGGATCAAAGTGGTCAATACAATCAGGGCAACTATAACAGGGGTGGTCAGAGGAACTACCAGAATAACCAGGAACAGGGTGGATCGGGAAGAAATGCAGAGCCATCAAACAGGGAGCTTCTAGAATTTATAAAGGAGATGAAGAAATCAAATGAGGTGAGAGACAAGAGCTATGAGGCTTTGAGCAAGCAAGTATGTCAACTAGCAGAAGAAGTGGCAGCTCTTAGGAAAGATCCGGGGAAGCTACCAAGTGATACAATCATGAATCCACAACATCAAGGGACAAACATAAAGAACATGAAAAATGTTCACATTAATTCGGTTAGTATCCTCCCCAATTCAAAAATTTTCACTGACGACTTTACTTTTTTATCAAAACAAGTTGCAGGTAAGGAAAATAAAGTCGATAGAGAAGAAGAGAGTGACCCAGGAGAACCCATCATTCCAATTAAAGTAGGAAAATTTAAGATAAAAAGGGCACTCTTGGATTATGGGGCAGGTGTTAGTATCTTGCCTGGTGCATTATATGATCAGTATGAGTTCGGCCCTTTACAGGAGGTTGCCACCACCATGGTCTTAGCTGACTTGACTTGCAAACGTCCTCGTGGGATGGTAAAAGATATGATCATCAAGTTGGGATATTTCTACTATCCGGTGGACTTTATGGTGCTTGACTATGCTCCAGTGATAACAAACGTGCAACCAAAGGTTATTTTAGGTCGACCATTTTTGGCAACTGCCAATGCTCAAATCAACTGTCGGGATGGAACAATTGATATGACATGTGAAACCCGCAAGTTACGTTTTAATGTGTTTTCCAAGGCGATCACTTATCTTGTTAATGATAAACTTTTTGATACAAATGTGACTAACGTGTGTATTCCTCCCTACATCTCACATGTAAGCGAGCACATAACTTTTGATAATGGTTGCAAGTATGATAGGGATAAACAGGTGGACTTGAAAGAGTTTTTAGATTCAAAAGAAAATAAAAATCCAGTGATGGAGATGGAATTAAAGCATGAGAAGCCAAAATGGAATAAAAAAGTTGGTGATCCACCTGATCCTAAAAATGCTCAAGTTAAGACAACGATGTTCGGTCCATGTTTGGATGACGTTGGGAACCCACTAGATCAACAAAAGCAAACAATTATAGAACTCTCAGAAGGCAAGCACCGCTTTCGACCACCATGAGTGGTGACAGGTATGGTCTGGCTGAAGACCTAAAACTTAGCGCTACTTGGGAGGCAACCTGAGATGTTTGTAATTTTTAGTTATTTTTATGATATTTTTTGTTTGGAACTTTGTGGGTGTGTTCACTAGAAACCCTCACGAGACTTCACTCGTCCATTCGGGCCTATCAAGAGGTTTAAAAGGCTTGTTGCATATGCTAAATGCAACCGTGATTCCTACGAAAGTGAGTGTTATTAATTTTTTTAGTTTTTGTATTGTCTTTTTAGTTTCAAGTCGATGCAAACGTGCAAGTGTGGGGAAGCACATGGAATTTTAGAAGCATGTTTGATAAGGTGCTTAGCAGGTTTACCTATAGTCTTCATATAACAATATGGAAGCACTATCAGATCATCTAACATCAGGTCCATGTAACTTTCTTTGAATTTATTTGCTATTTTTGTTTTGCACTTGGGGGAGTGTTTGGGGTTGGTAAAGATTACAAAAAATCACGTTGAATTTGAAACAACCATACATTGGGGACAATGTATCCCAAGTGTGGGGATGGGGGAATCATCGGTACACACATTTTGGAGAAATGGAAATTTGGACAAAATTTTAAAATTTTTAACATTTTTCTCTTAAAATACTAATCATTGGTTGAGGTTCTTAGTCATGGTTAATTCCCTAAATGATAAAACCCGGTTGGTTTGTGGAAAGTGGAAAAGGAATGCCTAACTAGGGGTGGCAAACTTTGGATGTAGTAAACTTGCACGTGTCATGTCGGCAACCCAAGTCCACTGTTTCCATATGTGAGAAGCTTATTCTTTGGTATTATTAGATCTATTTGCTGTTTGAGTGTCCAATGATGCATTCTAATGGTAGAACTTGCAGAGCGCGTACATATTGAAACTTGAGACCAGGATTCACATTGAAATGATTGAGGCATTAGGATCAACCATAGAATAGCCCCATAGGACCCACCTATCTAACGTTTATCCGTAGTAGCCAATTTTGAGCCTCTTCCTATTCATTTGGTTCACCAAACTCCTTGACCCACTAGCCTTTTGTGGAGCCTATACATTTGTTTACCCATGTGATGGAACTTGAGTTAATTAGTGGTAGTAGTGTTAAGTTGATTTGATATAATGTTTTGAAGTTGTAGTAGGGATGGTTAAGCCTAGTAAATTCCATTGTGTTTTGTTAAGTTATATTCTTGAAAAAAAAGAAAAAAAGAAAAAAAAAGAAAATTATGTCGAAATAGTGAAGTTGAAAGATAGAAGTATTAGACAAGAAAAAAAAATTATGCTTTGAAGTAAATTGTAGTTAAAAGTGCTTGAAGTAGTTGAACAAAGTAGTTGAACAAAGTAGTTAACTCAATTTTTCATCACTTTAGTCACTTAATTCCCAAGTACTCCCTACCTGAACCTAAGCCTAACATTACAACCCTGTTAAAGCCCTCATGATTGGTGTGCAATCTCGTGTTAGTGAGTGAAGATTTGATTGCTTCACAAGCCTATGCTCGCTAGTTTGCATTATTGTTGAGTGCCTCATAAATACCGGCACATCTTTGGCCGATCCAGAAATTACACCGAGTAGAGAGTTTCATTGTGAGGGGTGTGACATGTGCAAGGGAGCCACTTAAGGTCTAAGAGTTTTAGTTAGGCAATCCAAAGGCTTAGAGGTTATGTGGTTGTAAACGGAGTCATGATTATCAAGTTTGGGAATTGGGTATGACTTTGAACCTTGGGTGATGGTTAGTAGTTGTGTATCTTATTTGAAAAAGTTTTAACCCGAATTATTGACTTTTAAAAGCAACCTCGCTTGAGGGCAAGCGAGAAACAAGTGTGGGGATGTGATGTACGGGGTTTGGAATGAGGTTTATCATGGTTAATTGGTTAACCTTAATGTATTTAATGTGGATAAGTGTAAGAGATTGTGTTGAACAAGTTAACTACGATGATTTGATGTTTTGTAGGTTAAACACAATCATTTAAGGGGTTTTAAAGAATGCATATGGATGATAAGTGAAGACCATGATAGATGAGATGAAAGGGGATTTAATTACGAGAACGTGGCCGCAAACGGGGAGGAAAACGGAGTTCGAACGAAGAAGTTATGAAGAAAACAAGAATCGGACAAAGCTGATTGGCCATGACCTACGACGGAAACATGACCTACGGTGCAACAGTTCAAAACAAAACAGAATGGTCCTGATGTAACTTACGGCAGAAAGCTGACTTGCGGTATAGAACGCGCTGAAATCACTTATAAGTCGCGAAAATTAGGTTTTTGATCATATCTTTCATTCTAAGTCGTCCCCAAAGATGAAATTCGTCCCCAAGGCTTCCCAAAGGCTCCGGAGGCGATTTCAAGGCTCAAGATCTTATTTTTATCATTCGGTTTGAATCTTTAACGTTAGATACAATGTTTACCTTCGATTTTGAGTTGTTTTTCGTTGCTATGTCCGGCTAATCCACCCGTGATCTTCTCCGGGTGATTAGGGTTTATCCTATGACTTGTTCTTGGTTGTTTCTTCTTAATTTTAATGTTTGAACACGGTGAATTAAACCGAGTAACATTATTAATCGATTTGAGATTCTAAAATACGTGTTTTATCTTCAATTCAATTTTTCTGTTCTTGATTGTTTTAGATTTCTTTTCATCTGTAAACATCAATTGTGGATGGGATTGGGTAAAACAAACGTAGGGTATGATTCGGATAAGTGCGTAGACACGGTTTCATTCAATTCATTATCTTAAAACGAGTTAATCTGGTTATGTCTATGTGACCCGTTAAACTAAAAGAGCAAGCCTGAGTCATAAACCTTAACCCCGGAGAGGATTACTTCTCTCACCATTGTTTGCAATCAAAATTTTACATTTTAATTTCAGCACTTTTGCAATTTAGTTAATTTACAAGTATTTTCTATAAAGCTTTAAACTTTACGAATTAAACCACACTTTCCACATATTCCCTGTGGATCGACCCGACTTACCCTAGCTATCTTAGGTGAGTTTGGAACCTTATAAATTGTTTTTGATTAGGCCTGGCAAACCGATATCACAAACTACCATTGTTTCAAACAACTATTGTGTCAAACAACTATTGTGTCAAACAACTATTGTGTCAAACAACCATTGTGTCAAACAACCATTGTGTCAAATTACTTTTTTACCCATCCACCTGTTAGCAGTTTCCACTTATTTACATGTTTGCCGCCGCGTTTTTTTAACCATTGATCTATTTTAATGAGTTGATCCAATGGCCAGAATTACTTCTCACCCTTTTTGAAATATATAGCCTTTGTAGCATATCCTCTCCCAAGTTTATTTATAGTTGAAAGCAAGAATTTAAAATCCCCCGACATTCTGGCAATTAGGTTGTGATTTGTTTAATTGAAATATAGAAAATATTTAAATTATCAAAATTAAAACACTTTGGTGAGGTTATTTTACAAAGTGTATTTTTGCTACAAAGTGTGAGAAGACACAATGATGCTAAAAAGTCATAAAAATATATCTCACAATCTAAATTGAATTTTAAAAAATACTACAGAGTCTCTGTTCTTCTCGTCGTTCTCTTTCAGAAAAAACATAAAAAAATTTTCATTGTGTCTTTTTATGACACAATGACGTCATTGTGTCTTTCATAATGACGTAGTGACGTTATTGTGTCTTTTATAAATAACACAATATAAAAACATTAATTTTTTTTATTTTTTGATTATTTTTTCTTAGTGAGGACGCTAGGGGAACAAAAGTTCCGAATTACTTTTCTGAAATTCGGTTTACATTGTGAGATGTAATTTTTTTTTGTGATTTTTTTACTCATTGTGTGCTCTCAAACTTTGCAGTAAAAATACACTTTGTACTTGAACTTTAGTCTAAAAAAATAATCGGTAATTAAATCAAATACTCATTGATTTAAAGGATATCTTGAAATTAATGTAATTTGAAAAAAATGTAGTACTCTACTGATATGATAAAGTTCTATAAAATTTAAAAAATGGTTACATAAGTTAAATATCCTAGAAAATCTAAAATTATAAATAAACTAAAATATATAAATTTATATCTTTTCTTAAATTGTCATACGACAAGATTTGGTTATATTTTACTAGCCTAACCACCCGTGTGTTACACGGGGTTAAAACAAATCTCTTTAGATTATAACAGAACATATCAAATAATGTACCACTATTTTGTAATTAACATTTATCAATTAGCCAGTCGTAAGTTAGAGCTTTACCTTTACTTAAAGAGAAATTGTTGCTAGTATTTTTGGGACAAAACAAATCTCTTTAGATTATTGCTATGACATAAACACACAAAATTATATTATATATATCTGTATGCGTGCGTGTTGATCAAACAATAAAGGATACCTTTCACCCAGCTTCCTAGATCCACATAGACGCTAGGTATTTAAACTCACCAATTAACGCGTTTTAACATCCTCCTAAATCCATGGCTACTTAATTTTTTTCCCTGCAGACTTGTGAAACATCTTATTCCAGATTAAGTAAAATACTCTACCAATTAAAATGTTTCAAAAACAAAATATAATAACGGACATTAAGGCGAAAAAGTTCTACAAGATTCTGAGATTGAGAGTGACACACAAGAAACATATAAATTAAAGTACAGTTAGCTAATAAAAATTTCATTTTTAATGATGTAAAGTTATGTCATGCAATCTCAATAAGTCTTTATATCAAAATTGACATGCAACTTACCTTCAAAGCTATTTTAGCGTTCGACATACAGTAGCATTTGCAGCCAATATCATTAAGATAACCTCAAAGCCAATATGAGATAAATTATTTGTTAGCCACAGCCCACAAGTACTAAAAAATTAAAAAAAATGAAATTTTGAATACAAAGATAGAGGTGCAATAAAGCTACTGCAAATCACATTCCAATTGTTACAACAGAAAACAGAGATTTGAATAATCATACACACACACACACATACACACACACACACACACACATATATATATATATATATGTATATATATATATATACATATATATATATATATATATCTGTGTATGTGTGTGTTATAAATATACAAGTCTCTAAAATTTAATCAGAATGATAGAAGGTAAGGGCTTTTAGATAAGCAACAAAGTGGTGTTTAATTTACTCAAAATATTCATTTCAGTCCTAAATAAATGCAAAGCTCCAAGTGATTAGAGCTAGAAATAACATAAAAAGTGACTGCTTTTATTTTAATATGCGATACAGACTCTGTAACTTTTGAAACCCTAAATCATTTAGATTTTAAACCTTAAGTTATTTGTAAAACTCGTATGCTTCAAATCTCAAACACACAATACATATTTTTTTGTTATGATAGACCCAACATTCAGATCAAGAAGCAGCATATATCTAACCTTCTAACCTGGAAAGATGAAAAGAAACCTGGAAAATGTCACCAATTGATCGAACCAAATTGATTAAACCACAAAATATCATACATGGCGGCATCCACATTCATCTGAATCATATCTACCGCAGCACCGCCACCGTTGGCTTCTCCATTGACCATTGCCATCATCTTAATCATCATCTTCATCAACCTCTGATGAAACCTTATATTCTATGATCAGAGAAAAGCATATGTGTAGATTTTTGCAAAAATCGCATAATCAACATGATCGCAAAAACCCTATGCAAACACCGTACTAATACTCAACGTATAACGAACCGTACAAATCGCAGATTTTGAATCAATAACATGAAGCAAACCTGAAGGAAGACGAACTTCAAAGGATCTGAGAAAATGAAATCGAATGCTTCCTTGGTGTGAAAACGCTCAGTCGATGGAGAAGACGATGAGGCGGAATTAGGGTTGGGAACAGAATTGATTCAGGGATTTTTGGGAACCCGATCTGAAAACGGGTGGGTTAAGGATCCGCGTGTTATTTTTTTAATTTCAAAAGGAGGTTGCACAATAGTTTGACACGTGTCATTTTAGACCTAAAATTGTGACACGTGTATTTAGTTAGCTTAAAATCATGACAAGTGGTTAAACCTCTTTTCTTTTATTATATATAGAGATTCGAACGATAAATTCACACTTTTTTACACTTATTAAGACTTAAACCTTTAATTTAATCTCTTATTAAAAAAATACCATTGTAACACCTTGTTTTATCGGATCAATTTTGAAATGCGGCTATATAGGCTTAAGATGCTAATTAAACATATTGTTTTCTATAAGAACTCTATAAATAAATAAAAAGGAGGCTAGTCACCGGTAAATAAGAAAAATATCACTCAATTATCTTCACGGCATTTGCCCTATCTCTTGTTTAGATAGGGATAGAGATATCGTTTGGGTATAATTCTTTTTCCTTTTTTTTCTACGAATTTGATAATTTTAAGTTTCGTCACAAAAAGTATTAAAGCTATATAACAAATAAAAACATTTTTTAAAATTAAAAAAATAACTAGTATTAAGCCTGATGCGTTGCAGTTGGAGCGTAAAACCGTATCAAGTAGCACCAATAACCACCACCGCAACTGACCACCAACACCGAAAAAGTTCATTTAAAAAAAATAAAAAATGAAGAGAATAAATCAAACGAAAAGTAGATATAAAAACATTGAACCGTGTAAGTGAAACGTAAAACATATAAAAAAATAAGCAAATCAATTTAGGGCCACCACTTTAAGGCATGGTCGTTAAACAGAAAAAATAAGGGTAAAAATGTTAAATCACACACGCGCTGTGTTGTGCTACTCGCAAAATTTAGACGGAAACGTAAAACAAAAAAAATTATAAAATATGAAGCATGGGGGATCAAAGATGAAAATAAAATTATTAGAACTAAATTGTAAAGATATAAAAGTAGTAGGTTAAAAGGAAAAAAATTAAAAAAAATAAAGGGGGATACAACCAATGTTTTCAGAACCGGATCGGACGTCAAACCGGACGTCTTACTGGTTTAGTGGTCGTATCGGATTTAAGAACCAGATTTAAGAATCAGATGATTTCATAATTATATATTATATATTATATACATAGTTATATACATAATTAAATATAAGTAATTTATATATGACTTATATATGTGTTTTATAGTTATATCTAAAACTTAACTATATTTATATATCCAACCACTAATTTGTGGCTCGACACCCCGTTTTTACCCATTAAAATAAATAAACAAATAAATAATATATACATATATCATATTCCGGTTCGAACCGGTCCGTTTTCCCGGTCCGACCACTGGTTCGGGATGAACGGGCCGATTCGACTTGCCCAAAACTTTTCGATGCGAACCGGACCGACCGCCTAGCCGATGCCCGGTTGGACCGACCGGTCCAATCCGGTCCCAACAATATTAGATACAACCCACTAAACACATAATACAACCCACTATGCATATGATAGTTGGTAATGTCTACGAATTTGATAAATTTAGTTTCGTCACTAAAAAGTATTAAAACTATATAACAAATAAAAACCTTTTTCAAAAAACAAAATCAAATAAAACGTGTGTTAGTAAGATAAGCTTATGATGGATTTAATACATGCATATCGATCTTATCACGTTAATATTTTTGAAAACTATAATCCTTAATACAACTCTTTCAAATATCCAAAACTATTCCATAATTATCAACACAAAATCTATATAAAGCCCATCCAATCATAAGCCTTCAATAGATCTTCTTCTGTGTGTATACTTCACAGATTTTAGAAACAATGAAGCACCAAACAATACCACCACCACAACCACCACCACCACCACCACCAATTCAACCACCCCGGCGGATGTTACATGATCACCGGACCCACGAAAACCCGTTCGGTGTCATCGGCTCACCCATCCGCCGCGAGGGTTCTAGCGGCCCTTTTTGCGATAATTTCAGCTCAGATGATCATCAGAGTATTAGGCCTCCTTCATCATCTTCTAATGGGTTTGACCCACGGGTCCACTTGGACTACAACTCTTACATGCTCGTCATGGAACTAGTTTCTGAAGAATCACAACTTCCTAACAACAACAACAACAATAATAATAATCTTAACAACGACCCGTTGTCGCGCGTTGAGACGTTGCAAGAACTGAGGGAAGAGATATGTTCTCTTGCTAAGGAACAATTTGGGTGTAAACTATTGAAATCTAAGCTTCAAACCCCAACAAAAGATGAGATTGAAGTTGTTTTATCTGAGGTGTTGGGTTCAATTGCAGATTTGATGAAACACCAGTTTGGAAATCAGGTGATTCAGAAGCTTGTTTGTGTGTGTGATCATGATCAAATAGCGCGTATAGTGCGAGAGTTGACGGAGACATCACTTCAGATCATTGATGTTTGTTTGAGTCCATATGGGTATGTTAACGTTTGATATGGTTAGTTAAATTGGAATTATTACTTGTTGATTTTGAGGATTAATAATATTGTTGTTGTTGGTGGTTTTACAGGACAAAGGCTGTTCAAAAATTGTTGGAGAATTTGAAGTGTCAGAGTCAGATTATGAAGATGATCATGAGTTTAAGCCGCGGTGTAGCGCTATTGGCTAATGATGCAAACGGTCATCGTGTTCTTCAGTATTGTGTGGTGCATTTTGATAGTGATTTTAATCAGGTACGTCTCCTTGATCATATTATATACTTACAGTAAAATTTCATTCATAACAAAGCTATTATTGGTAGTCTAATAGGGTTTTGAGGAGAACCATAGGTAGTTGGTAACATATTTATGATAAAACGTAGGTAAATAACTAAATCGAGTTATGCTAGTCCAATAAATATGTCACGTTAACTATTAGTGTTGCATTTGGCAGATTATTGTCGATCAAATAGCAGATAATTGCTTTAAAATCGCGACAAATAAAAGCGGTTGTTGTCTAATGCAAGCATGTGTGGAGCATTGTTGTGGTGAAGCTAGAAATCGCCTTGTCTCTGCGATCATGGCCAACGCCATTCAAATAGCAGAAGATCCGTTCGGGTTTGCATCTCTAAACCTCTGTCTTTATAGAGATAATAATATTGATCTGTTTACTTATTGGTGATTTTAGTTGTTTGTCTTTGAAGCGTGTCAAAGGGTTAAAAGTCGCCCAGAGTCTAATTTTAATTCGTACGACTCTCTAGATTTTTAGTTATAATTAATATCATCTAGTTTTAATATGGCCTATGGGTTTTCGGATTTCTAGGCGGTTTTGAGAACTATACTAGTTTGTAGGACGTTTTAGAAAGGGTTCTGGTTTCTACAAAGTGTTCTTAAAGAAATCTGAAAGCGCATATATTCACGTGTCAAGTGATTTAATATGTTACTTCAGTGATTCCATACATTCATTGTTAAATTTTTTAACGAACTCCTTGAAAGGTGGAAACCAAAAAACTCAAAAAAATGCTCCTAAATATTTCTTTTATACACCTAGCTAAAAATATAAAGAAATAAATACACCAGAGAAGCACACTATAAGTCTATAATCTTCAATCTTGATTCTATAATCACCCACCTCCATGTTATGTTACAAGACTAACTTTTGTCTATATGATTTGAAGCAATTATGTACTGCAACATATGGTGAGTCTGAAGTTATCAGAGTTAACAGAACTACTTGTAAGGAAACTAGAAGGAAACTTTGCGTATCTTTCTCACAACAAATACGCGAGTAACGTTGTGGAGAAGTGTTTGCTTGAATCGCGACACAATATATCAACAAAAATTATTCTTGAACTGGTTGAAACCCCAAATCCCTCATCACTTCTTGTAGATCCATTTGGTAATTTCGTCATACAGTCCGCTCTAAAGGTTTCAAAGGTCAGTTAACGCTTTCGATTCTGTAAAAGTACATTACCTTTCCTTTTGTTTATTAACGTGTTTTGTTCATTGTTTAGGGGTTCGCATACGAGTGCTTACTCAAGCTGATTTCAAGAAATGTACCGTTGATGCAAAGCAATCCTTATGGTAAAAAGATACTTGTTAGGATTGAGAAGAGGAGGATTGTTCACAATTAAGCTTTTTTGAGTAGAAGTTGTATGTCAATTGTTTTCTGTTATTATCTGGTCACAAACATTTTGATTGTTTTATACATATGTTCGTAACACTTTGTGACGTGTTTTTTACTTTTTAATGTCACATGTTCTTCATTTTATCAAAGTCTTTAGTAGAAACATTTTCGTGACCTAATGATATAGTTTACGTAAATTCTAGTCGGCTTTTTATATACACGTGAAACTTGATCAATGTCATTCTTTAATTCGTCACATTATTAAATATGTCATGATAGCTTGATTAACCACTAATGAATCTGCACAGTTAACAAACACTTTACGATATTATGATGAATAGAAGGTGATATTCCTCATATTAATCAGTTGATGTAAGAATAAGTATTTATAAATGAAACAGATGAAGTTTAGAGCGAAAAAACGTAACTCTTATGTCACTACAAGGAATAAGACTATTAGCGGCGACAATTGTCGCCGCTATTGATGGTCATTTTCGCCGCTATTAGTAATAGCGGTGACATGTCGCCGCTAAAGAGTCGCCGCTAATAATTCGTCGCTAATATGAAAACAATCGCCGCTAATGATGTCGCCGCTAATTCCATCATTTGCGGCGATATTATCGCCGCTATATAGTCGATCTAAAAATTCCCGGAATGACTTTTAGCGGTGACACGTGTCGCCGCTAATAGTTAATTTTTCATTAAATTTTTTTTTTGTTTTTTTTAATTTTCATTTTTATAAACCGAATAAACCTGTAAATAAAATCAGATTTCCAGATTTCCCAACAACACAAATAACATAAGTATTAAGAAGTACAATACGAGGTTTAACCAACACAAATAACATAAACATACAAATTGTTTAACTTCAACTTCAAATGTCGTTAAAATAAACTTAAACTACTCCTTAAATAACATAACATAAACATCCTATTCATCGTCCTCGTCCGAATCATCATCTTCATCAGCTTGTTGTGTACCTTTTTGGGAGGTGATAAGTTGCGTCATTTGCGTCATAAAGTTTGCATTTTGAAACAAACTTGCGATTTGAGCCTACAAAACAAAACATACATTATAAGTTGTTGTATTTGCTTCTTAGTATAATTTTAAGTATATAATGTGTTCTTCATCATTTTGATCTATTTAAATCAAAATGATACACCAACACCTTGAAGTGTGTTTGTATCATTTTGACCCATTCAACCATAATGTACATAATTCAACTTAAATTTACCATTTTGACCCGTTTTAACTCGAATTAATATGGTTTTCACTATATCAAGTGTTTTTATATCATTTAAACCCATTTCAACCATAATGTACATAATTCAAATTAAATTTATCCATTTTGACCCGTTTAAGATAGAACAACAATGATACACTTAACACCTTCAAGTTTAAACAGTTAAAGTTTATTTTTACCTGTTTTAACTCAAATTAACATGGTTTTAACTATATCAAGTGTGTTTGTATCATTTTGACCCATTTCAACCATAATGTACATAATTCAAATTAAATTTACCCATTTTGACCCGTTTAAGATAGAACAACAATGATACACTTAACACCTTCAAGTTTAAACAGTTAAAGTTTATTTTTACCTGTTTTAACTCCAATTAACATGGTTTTAACTATATCAAGTGTGTTTGTATCATTTTGACCCATTTCAACCAAAATTTACATAATTCAACTTAAATTTACCCATTTTGACCCGTTTAAGATAAACCAACAATGATACATTTAACAACTTCAAGATAAAACGTATATAACTTTAATACCTCTGAAAATGTCTGAGGTGTTTGTTGCTGATCATGGACAAACGAAGTCGACCCTGCAGATGAAGACGGTTTACGCCCAATGCCTCTAATATGCCCGCGGCGTTCTCCCAACACCGACTCAAAAACTTCGACCTCGTTCAGTGATGAACAATTTTCTTCGTTTTGGGATTGACTTAGCTCATCAAACCGTCCTTTAAGCTGATTCTATATAATTAACAAAAAATGATTTAATATATATATATATATATATATATATATATACAAAGGCTCCATCTTTAATATTTCAAACTCTACTTTATATAAAACTTACATATTGTTGCTCAGCTATCTCCGTATCAAAGGTTCCAACTTTACTGGTATGAGCATTCTGAAATACCTCAAGTCTGCTCTTATTCTGATTAATTTAAAAGTATATCATATATTAAATAAATACTTGCATACAATACACATACAAAATAGTTAAAGCTTTACCTTCTTGTAACAATAACTACTATACGAGGCAGTCCCCCCACGATTCGTGTATTGTTGTTGTTGTCGGTTTGCTTTGTTTGATGATAAGAATTTTCTGTGTCCGTCACTTAAGAAAAAATCAATTATTTTACTCCAATTTTCATGATTCATTCCCTTTGGAGGGTTGAGCCTTGCTTGTTCCACATCTTCATATCCTCCAATACGCTCAAAGTGTCTTTTTGTAATGTTTTTTCGATCTCTGAATCGCTTAAGATACACAGAACGAATGCCACCCTCAATCTGAGCACGTTCACGATCTCGTAAAATCTCATCAAAATCAAAGCATCGCTACATTTAAGTTAAAACAAAAAGTAGTTAGTTAAATAAATACCGAACAATAAACATAAAACATATAAAATTTACCGCCATATGCTCCTCCAACGCATTCTTCTGAGCATCAGAAAGATCAGTCCATGAACGAACATTAAAGGGATAATTGGCCTCCATGTATATCCCAACCTCACGAACAAACATATCGTTAAGCTCACCGACTTGGAATACGTGGCAGCTCTATCAAAAGGAAGAGATAAAGGTCTCCCTTTTTTTTCTAACTCATGCTATAACTTTTTATTTTTGGCCTTCCCTCTTGTTTTCCGGGAAGGTGAGCCTGCATTTATAATAAAAAAAACAATACTTACAATATATATTAATAATAAATGAATAAACATGAAAATATAATACTTACCATCCAACTGATGGCTTCCGGGCCCACCAAAAGGAGGAAGCGGTGGATCCCCCGCGCCATCACCTCCATGGCTCATTACATCAGCCATGAGATGTACCAAAATAATCCAAAAAGATATCATGTCTGCAATAAGAATAAAGTTTTCAACATAAAAATTAAAATAAGAATAAAGTTTTCAACATAAAAATTAAAATAAGAATAAAGTTTTCAAATACAACAAGATATGATGTCTATAAAGTTTTAGATCAAATATATACTTAATCAGAGTCTCCCTCATATACTTCAGTCTTGTTGTCAGACCCCTCACTGTCATAATCAAAATCCTCTTCATCATAATCACCCTCGTCCTCAGACATCATATTAGCAGTAACATTTGGTGGATTAACTTCACTTGCAGTTTCGCCATCGGTGACATTATTAACATTTTGAAAGTATTGGGTGAAGTCAATGAAAAGTACATTATTAGATGAAGAATGATTATGAACGACGTCAAGATCTTCTGTTAAGTCATTATCAACATTTACAATGTTCTCCACGAGGCCATCATTGGATGGCGGTCGATCCCAAATTTTACGATGATTAATATTCTCAACGACCCACCGATGATTATTGTTTTGGTTTCTTCAAGAAGGTTCTCGGATGTAGAACACTTGTTTATCTTGGGAAGCAAATACGAGTTGATCATCTTTATCCAATTCACGTTCGGTGTTGATACTGGTGATATTATTGTCGTATGAAACACCCCTTCGAGTATCGAACCATTTGCAACGAAATAGGACTGTCGAATACCCATTTCCATAGCACATCTCAATAATCTCTTCAACTTGGCCATAATATTTATCACCATTCTCACCCTCCTCTAAAACACCGGAGTTTTGTGTTGTGCGTTGTGCGTCACGTGCAAGTACCATAAACCTAACACCGTTGACTATGCAAGCAGTGTAATTATAGGCTTTTACGTCCGCACCCATTGAAAGAGCATACAACTCTGAGTGAAAATCCGAAGAATTTTGTATTTTCATCGAATAAACCTAAGAAAATAATGTGTTATATATAGATTACCTAACAAATATAGATTTGAATTCATGTTGAAACCTAAGAGAATTTTATACACGGATTACCTTCTCCAGAAACCATGATGGAAATTTGGTTTTGACATCCTTATGTGGGCGTTCAGATTTGAATTCACTATATTGTTGAAAAATATATATAACAAGTGAGGAATGAAATATATTTAACTAATATTAAAAACTTAAAGATAGGAACTCTTACTTCATATAGTCTCTAACTTCTAGACAACTATCGAGGACAAACCATTCTAGCTTGAGTTTTTCGCTTGGAGAAAGATATTTCATCTTTTTTGTAACGCCCCGAAATTTTCCGAAGCAAGCCATTTAATAATAATGGGCTTTTAAGGGTTAATTTAAGAAAGAAAGGTAAATTAGTGGGCTATGGACTAAATTAACCTTAATGGGCTATGTTTTGATGGGTTTAAGGGCCCTTAATCAGCCCTTAAACATGCATGAGCAGCCTCTATTCCAGCATTTGCAACCCTAGCCCCCAAAATTCATAGAGAGAGAAAGTAGAGAGATAAAGTGAAGAAAACTCAAGATTTGGAGCTTCAAAGGTTAAAAGACTGAAGATCTGGGTGTTGGAGCATCAAACCATAAGAAAGGAGCAACAAATCCAGGTAAGAATCGACCTCTAAGCCCTTCTGTAGATCAATCCCGGATTCTAGGATTTTGGGTTTTGAAAAGTTTCAAAGAAACACATAAAGGTCAAATTTTTACGTATGAAAACATGTAAAAAGGTTAGATATGGTTTCATGGATGGTAAATCAAGGATTTGGACGTAAAAAGTTAAGATTTTGGGTTAAAAACGGGCTGGTTCGTCATTTTTATGCATCCAGCGAAACTATGCCCCCGATCAGCGAAACTGTGCACTCATCCAGCGAAACTGTGCACTTATCCAGCGAAACTGTGCACTCATCCAGCGAAACTAAGAGAGTTCCAGCGAAACTACAGTTTCGCTGGTGCGAAACTACAGTTCGTTGGTAATTTCGCCAGTGCCCAGTTGACCTATAGACCTTGCGAAACTAGGAAATTCCAACGAAAGTTGGGCGCTCATGGCAGCGAATTCGTCCAGCGAAACTGGTAGAAGTGCTGCCCAGCGAAACTGGTAGCGAAACTGCCAGCGAAACTATCAGCGAAATTGTGAAGAAAATGACGTTTTTGTGTATTAACTTCCGTGCAGCTCGTGTATTCGGACTATAGCTTAAGTAACTTAGAATTGAAGCTATTTTGCTAAGTTCAGGTGAGTTCTAGACCCCTCCTTTACCCGTTATCAATGTTTTGGGGTGATATGCATACTAAAATACATACTTTTATGATGACGGTTTTCAAGACCTTTTATCAAGAAAATAAAATTTTCTAAAGTAAAATATGCCATTTAAATAGTTCAAAAGTATTTAAATGTGCCAGGGGTGTTGCCCTTTGGACCCCACTAGGGGCTGCCGCCCCTAGAACCCCGTTATCAGGGGCTGCCGTCCCCGAACCCCCGCTGTCCCGCAGAGGGTCGGTTATCTGGTTTATCTCTCATGGTTGATGAAATGTGAATGCTTAGACTAAGAGTTTGCTTCTTATTATGTGTTAAGTGTATGTCTAAAGATATAAGTGAAACTTAAAGAACTGTTATTGGGCCCATAACGTGTACCTTGAGAAAGTAAAGCCTTGCAAGCAATTGATAAAGGAGGGTTGCATCTGTTGTGCCCTCACCCTGATAAAGTAAATGCTCGAACAGGCAGGTCAGTAAGGCCATGAATTGGCATGACAATAATGGCATGTTTGGGTATGACAATAAGGCCTAAATTGGTGTGTCGGTAAAGTCCTGTGTTTATCATAGGCACCGATAGTGACTGGGAATTGACGGATAAAGAAGAGTAATAATTAACAAGTAATGGTAAAGTACCGATTAAGTGATAGCCCGTGTGTATTAATGTTCTGATAGATGATGATTATTTTCAACTGTTAAAGCTAATCCCTCTTACAAAAGTTATTTAACAAAGTAAACCTAGAATTCACTCAGCGAAGCTGACTTTTGTATCCACATCTGTTGACAGGTGATCATTAGGGCTTAAGGGATGGGAGCATGGATCTGAAGCTTCTTGGCATCTAAAGACTAGCATCCCTGATGGAGAAGAATTTAAGAGGACTTTAAAGAGTTATGATAATTAAAGACGATGTTTATATTTTAATTTAACTGCATTGTAATGAATTGAAATTACTACATCTTTCCACTGCAATATATATATATATATATATATACATATACATATACAAGTAAATGAATGTTTTAAATCTATGTTTTTGCTGTGAATGACCAACTGTGAGGTTTCCTGGGATCACGGCCTTACATTTTTTGCGCTAGCCGGACGACATTTTGACTCAAATGCATATATCTTTCTTTTTTCAATAATGATATCCTCATTTCTATCAGGGAGATTGAACTGAGTCTCAACATCTCGAAGGTACCTCGAACAAAATGACAAATCTTCTTCAGCAACATAACCTTCAGCTATATAACCTTCTTGTCTTGCCTTGTTTCTGACATAATTTTTTAGTTTTTTCATATACCTTTCAAATGGATACATCCATCTCATACACACTGGACCATCACAGATCGCTTCATCAGGTAAATGCAAAACTAAATGAACCATAATGTCAAAAAACGCTGGAGGATATATCAATTCTAACTTGCACAATATTATAAAAATGGCATCCTTAGCTTTCTTCATATCGTCTATTAATAGTGTTCTGGAGCAAAGTTGCTTAAAAAATGTACACAAATCAACTATTGGTGTATAAGTATCTTTGGCCAAAAAACCTCTAACACCAATCGGTATCAAAAGTTGCATGAGAATATGACAGTCATGAGATTTCAACCCAGTAATGTTAGTATTGTTATCTATCACTCTCTTGCTGATATTAGATCCAAACCCATCAGGCAGTTTTACATTTTTTAAAAACTGTAAAATAACTTTCGATCACTGGTCTTCAATGAGTATTTCGGGTGGGGGCTATACCACTTGCCTTTTTTTTCTCTAACCATTGTCTGCTCCGAATATTTAGTTTTTTCAAGTCAACCCGTGCGTTTGGTGTATCTTTGCTCTTTTCATTCATTAGAAGAGTACCTAGCAAACTATCACACATATTTTTCTCTATATGCATCACATCCAAGTTTTGTTTTAGCTGTAGAGAAGACCAGTACTCAAGTTCAAAAATATGCTTCGCTTGGACCAATTTAACTCATACTCCTCCCGCTTTGATTTAACACCTCCAAAATCAGGATGCTTACCTGGTAAACGGTGACGGAGCCAACTAAGTGGAGTTTCTTTATCGGTATCACTAAACAGTTTTAGAGGGGCTCTTATCTCGGGTTCCCCGTTGAAGTCCAAACTTGTCCTCCATTCATGGTTTGTATCTAAAAATCGATGATGACCAACATAAACGACTTTATTTGTGACACGCATTGAAGGAGTGTCTTCGTTACAAGTCGTGCATGCTTTGTAGCCCTGCCCGCTCCAACCTGATAGACTACTACGAGCCGGAAAGTCGTTTATAGTCCATAACAAAGCCGCCCTCATTATGAAAAATGTGTTTGTCGCCATGTCTTTAGTACGTACGCCCGACACCCACAACTGCTTAAGCTCATACACCAACGGTCTAAGAAAAACATCCATATCCTTCCCGGGGATTTAGGACCAGGTATAAAAAATGACAACATGAATGAGGACTCCTTCATGCATAGCCATGGAGGCAGATTGTATGTCGTGAGTATAACAGGCCACGTGCTATGAGCCGAACACATGTTACCAAATGGATTGAAACCGTCAGCTGCAAGTCCTAGGCGGACGTTTCAGGGTTTCCTCGAGAACGTAGGGTACTTTATATCAAAATCTTTCCATGAAGAACCATCAACAGGATGACGCATCGTACCATCTTCTGATCGTCCGGTATTATGCCAAATCATATCTTTTGCAGTGTGCCTTGAAGAATACAACCGTCGTAGTCTGGGGGTTAAAGGAAACCATCGTAACACCTTGTAAGGTAACTTCTTGCCCTTTGTATTTGTATCGACCCACCGACTCTCGTTACAAACTGGACAATTTTGTAACAATAGGTTTTCTGCCCAGAAAAGAGCACAATCATATTTGCACACGTGTATCGACTTATACCCTAAACCAATCTTCTTTAATGTCTTCTTAGCTACATAGTGAGAAGATGGAATTTTGTTACCTTCAGGATGTGAAGACTGCAACAACTCAAGGAGCTCATCAAATGAGCTATTGGTCCATTTATTTTTCACCTTAATATTCATAAGCTTTGCTAAAAAGTCAAGGGAAGAAAACTTAGTACAACCAAGATATAATTCTGATTGAACTTCCTCTAACAAGTCCTCAAAATCATCATGGACACCACTACTCTCTTCCATAATGTCTTCGATAACATCAGCCATTTCGTTTGTTGGCTCAACATCATCTACAACTACAACTTCATGAATTAAACTTTCACCATGATAGATCAAATCCTTGTACGTCCGACACATGCCCCATATTTCTAAATGATATTTCATTTTAACCCATCCTAATAATTGAGTATTTTGACATTTTCTACACGGACATCTAATCAGGCCATATTTGTCGATATGTTTTTCACTCATATCGATAAAAGAGCTGAGTCCTTGTTGATACTCGGGTGATCTACGGTTCGGATTAAGAATCCAACTTTTATCGACAGACATGATTACAGCACTGCAATATAATTTAGAATTTAAATGGAGGAATATAATTATGGGGATTAGAATGAGATCACGAAACCTAAAGCTAATAATGAACAACAATTTGAAATTAGTAAGACAATTAAATAACAAAACAAACTACAATTTTGTTTTTCATCATAATGAACACAATTAGAAGCCAATAATGAACAATAATTAAAAGCCAATTTATTCTTGTTATTAATCATACATTTACATCCAAAATAACAATAATACAAGTTTTTTATACTTTCAACTAATTGTAACTAGTCTAAATAACAAAATACCCAAATACATATAGTTTAAAAGTTAACCATTTACCAAATACCCAAAACTACTTAAACTAATTATAACTAGTCTAAATAACAAAATACCCAAAACTACTTTAATAAACTAAACATTAACATCTAAACAAACTAAACATTAACAAGTATTCTATTTATCAAATACCCAAATACAAATACAACTAAACTAAATAGCAAAATACCCAAAAAGTCTACATCAAATACCCAAATACAACTAAACTCAACTAAAATTTAAGCATCAAATTCTATTTATCAAATCTATAACAAGTATTTTACATCAAATGCCCTAAATCCATCTCACTATTTCATCATTTTCAACACTTTTCAACCATACACTAACATAGAAACCACACCTAAAAATTACACAAATCCTACTAAAAATTATGTTCAACCTACTAAATATACAAATCTAAACATGTTTGAACCATACATTAACCTAAACAAACATAAATTTATGTTAAAACCAAAAAAAATACCTTCTAATTTGTGTTGAAAACTAAATGTATTAGCGGCGACGGTGGTCGAGATCCACAGCAACAGCGGCGACGGTGGTGACCGGTATTTGAGGATGACGTTGAGGGGGTGGTGATGGGCGGACTTTGAGAGTGCTAACCGGAGGAAGATGTTGACCGGATGTTGAGGAAGATGATGACCCGAAGATGAGGAAGATAATGACCCGAAGATGAGGAAGATGAAGACCCGAAGATGAGGAAGATGATGAACGGAATGGTGGTCGTGAAATGGTGGTCGCCGGAGCTTCAGCAGTGTGGTTAGCGGGAATGGAGATGTGGTGTGGAGGGAAAGAGGGGAAAAAGGAAGATATTCCCGGTTTTAGAAGAACTGCACCCTTTAGCGGCGACATGTCGCCGCTAAAGGTGTCGCCGCTAAAGGTTCTGGTACGATTAACTGGCAGTCGTCAGATCTAGCAGAGGTTCAACGGCCAGATATAAGTTTAGCTTCCCCAGACGGATCGTTGACTATTAGCGGCGACTGTCGCCGCTATTAATGTCGCCGCTAAAGGCTGTCGCCGCTAATGCTCTCTGTCGCCGCTAAAGGTGTCGCCTCTAAAGGTGACATTTCTTGTAGTGTGTCACCTTCTCCTTATATAGATTTCCGGATTTAGATTTATTTAGCGATTTGCGATTCCAAATCTTGGCACCGGTTTGCAACCGCTCGTTTTGTAATTGATTTATGACCGCCATCTTTTACAAATAATATTTATGTTTTAAATATTATTTTCCACAATTTGCGATCTATAGTTTTTATTTTCCCTTTTCATATATTTTCGACTTTATAATTTTTTTTATTAATAATGTTAAATTACTTAGCGACCGATTTGAAAATGGTGGCAAAACTTTACGATCACGTGTTAAGATTTGGTCGTAAAACAATCGTAATATTTGTGACCATGGGTCGTAGATGCATAGTGTTTAATTAGTGTAGATAAATTCTGTCAGAAAATGAGAATGTATATTTATTAATCTCAAACCAGTCTGTAACACAAACAAAACATGAACAAACAAAGAACAAGAACAAGATCTAGACTATTAACAAGAAGATTTGATTCAGAAAACCACAATCAAAACTCTAGAACAGATCAGACTCGTCAAAATGATAGAGCCTAATACAAAGACAAATTAGAAAGTGAAACAAAACAACTATGAACACCAACATGATGATCATCAACAACAGATACAATGAAGAAGAAGTGTAAGACCAAAACAAGTGGATCAAGAGATGAT
The DNA here is from genome assembly GCA_024085815.1 of Flaveria linearis. Taxonomy (NCBI): domain Eukaryota; kingdom Viridiplantae; phylum Streptophyta; class Magnoliopsida; order Asterales; family Asteraceae; genus Flaveria; species Flaveria linearis. The sequence goes on from CM044016.1 coordinate 48,052,075, forward strand.
GAATATGACATAGAATAAATGAACCAGTGAAGATGAAGATCTAGTAAGAAAAGGCAGCCACTTCATAGAAAATAAAGAGATCCACCCACTTCTTGTAACAACAGAACTATATATTCATACACTTGCTCTGTAGTTTGAATTGTTAATTTGAATCGTTCAGAAGTCCAACCCATCGAAGCCCACTAGATAAGAAGCCCAGCTCGCACATAAACCCACTAGATAAGAAGCCCAACTCACAAGTTATTCCAAGACCATCCAATAGCATAATGCAAAGACAACATAAAATATCTCATTAGTAATAGTAATAAAATGTTTGATATTGAATTGTAATATATATATTTTTTAACAAATTCTTTACACGTGTCTGTGTTTTCCTACAAATATTGATCGAACATCGACTACGACCTCCTTAAGTCCAGGACTTTTCACGAATACGTTTGTCACTAAAAGCGTTATGTTACGTAGTGAAGGGTGTGGCGAAGGCGATGATGGTTACAGAAATCGGTACGTGGGATTGTGGGAATGGTGATAAGGGTAGTGAACAGTGGTTGAGACTTGAGAGTGAGTAATCGTGGTACAAATCATTTGATGCAGTATGCTAAAAAAATAATATTTTTTTAAAAAGGTAATAAGAATTTAAATTTGTTATAATAATGTTGTAGAATATATAAAATTGGTATAGAAGTTTACAAATACGAAATAAATTTCTTTAAAAAGTTTATACTACTTTATTGTCTTGTTGATATGAAAAAAAGTTTTGTAGAAGTAAAAAAAGGGTTATGTACGTAAATGTGTTAAATATTTACAGGATTTAAAACTATGAACAAACTACAAATATTTTGCATTCTTTACTTCATTTGTTTTGTCAAGATGAAACCGTCTCTCACATTTGGTCTTATTTGAAAGGTGTTCAATATACTAGATTTGTTTAAGATAGTTTGTCTGTTTTTACTAAGACATGTTTGCAAGACAGTTCTATCAAATCTAAACTAATAAATATATAACGTTTCTTGTCAAGAAACACGTATCATGTGAAATTAAACGCAAGAACAACAAGAACCTTGAACAACTTACAGATTCAATCGTGAACCTGTGATTAATTCTAACTAAACATCACCAATTTGATGAGATTACAAAGAGTTAATAAAACAAGACCAAGACATTACAATCTCTCAATCAAACACACTCAAACTAAACCAGAATGAACCCTAAATCTTCTCGTACAAATCAGTTCACCAAAGAGACAATCTAATAACCAAAGGCAATATATGCTAGACACTCGCTCATAGACTTGTACGATCAAAACCATATGAACTACTAAAAAGGACGACAAAGTTGACAATGAAGATTAGAGTTTTAATACAGAGTGTAGATGATGAAGATGATGAAGATAATAAAAAACTCTCCCCCTAACACAAGTTTTTATAGTCATGTCAAAAACTTCCAGTCATAACCAACTTCAGCCCCTAAGCTTCTGCTAACTTTCCACCTATGATCTGAAACTTGAAACACAACACAACAAACCAAGTCAAGCACTTATGATTAAATATGTTTACTAATGAATTGAATTATTCACTAGTTTTAACACCCCCTCTCAATTCATTTAGTAAACATGTCTAAATATTGACAAGTTTACTACATAAAACCCTATCAATTTATACTCAACTTCTGAAGGAAAAGTATGCCATTTGGTTCTTCAGATTCAACATTTTCAATTGTGACAAAACCAACATAAGTTCTCTCTAATAAAAAAGCATTCTCAAGTCAAATAGTCTTATAATAAAATACTAGATCAGTAGCTCTTTTTCAAACACTTGGTAAAAATGTTTAGTCGGTAAAAAACCAATTAGCTTGATAATAGAGTATACTTAGATCTACGTTGTCAAATGCGATAGACGCACTCAACCTCTTGAGTAAACAGGTGAAAAACAAAAGAAGCACAATATATACACATATATATACATATATACATACAACTTCCCTTTCACATTTCTTTTTTTCACAACCTCTTAGTAGTGTATTGGAATAACCTGCAGAAACCCAACAAATATATCTTCTCCACAGAATAACAATCGACCTAATACATCAAAAGGTTTTGCTTGATCTACCAAAAAAACAGCATTAAAAATGTAGAATCTAGTGAGAAGACTTATTAAATCGACGGTGAAGAACAAATCAGAATACACATGCATAGAAACAATTGTAAAACCATGTACAGATACATAGATTCACTAAAAATAACCGTCACATTAAGATATAATTGATAGCCATAACCGTTTATCAATCATGAAAAAAGATCTCCAACATATAAACTTTTAAAAGAATTGGTTCGTTTTATTTTTCCAAAACAATATTTTAACTATAGAAGACACGAATAACAAGATTAGACAAAAAAAACTTTAGTCAACATGTGAAGACAAGACCAAAAAACACAGCTTGAAGATAGTGAAGACAAATATAACACAAGCTGATGTTTTCACTAAAGAACTTTCCTCAACATAGTTATCCAAAAAACTTTAATCAAACAATGAATTTTGGATTCATCATTGATAAAGAGTAAACATAAACAATGCCACAAGGCACTTCATAACCTATGGTACTCACCACAGAAGACAACAATCAACAACATATTCCAAGTAGTACAGAACAATATGATTGCATAAGAGATATCAGATACAACTCTGACAAAGCATATGATTCTATATAAATTCAGAACACATGTCTGGAAGATAAGAGAAGAATCATACCAAAAGAATCACATGATTCTTTAAGACTATCAGAAAAACATATCTGATAAGAAAGATAAAAGCCACTTGACTTTTAAAAACTCAAAACAATGTTTGAAGACAAGAATTGTGAAGAACTTAAAGACTAATTTGACTTGATCAAAAACTTTTACAACTTTACAATAAGCACATAAGCAAAAACTTGTAAAGAACATAAAGACTCATTTGAATCAAGCAAAAACTTTTACAACTTCACAAATAATATTGAATCACAAGATTCAAAAGACAAGTCTGATAACAATAAGAATAGCATGAGCTACATCAGACAAGAAAGATACAGCCAAACAGATTTTAAATGAATACAAATTCATAATATCTCTTACACAAGAGAAAGAACATAAAAGGCTATCAAAAAACCAAGAACACTCTTGAAATACTATTGGTTAAAACACATAAAATAGTACACTACACAGTCAACTAAACAGAAAACAACATTACAGACAATAAGACATACAGATCATTGTCGAAAGAAAATTTAATAATGTTTAGGACTGCAATGTTAGGACAAAGCCGAATCACATTATCAAAAACAACCTGATAACATGAGAATTACTCAATTCTATATCAGACAACAATTAATTTGTAAAACCTTCTAACTGAGAGTAAACCATACAAATTGCACAATTAGAAAACATCTAACACATGAGGAAAAAACAAAGCCACACAATGCAAAAAAATAAACTTGAAAAACATAATTGGTTAACTTTTGAACCATACTATTTAACAGCTAGTAAAAATTATTCAGTGAAAATAATTCTTTTGAAAAACATAAATGTAACGCTCCGAAATTTCCCGAAACAAGCCACTTAATAATAATGGGCTTTTAAGGGTTAATTTAAGAAATAAAGGGGTAAATTAGTGGGCTATGGATAAAATTAGTCTTAATGGGCTAGGCTTAATGGGTTTAAGGGCCCTAATCAGCTCTTAAACATGCATGAATAGCTCCATCTTCACCATTTCAAACCCTAGCCACCAAATTCGTAGAGAGAGAAAGTAGAGAGAGAAAGTGGAGAAACTTGAGATTTGGAGCTTGGAAGGTTGAAGAATTGAAGAGCTGGGTGTTTGGAGCATCAAAACCCAAGGAAATAGCAACAAAACAAGGTAAGAATCGACCTCTAAGGCCTTCTGTAGATCAAACCCGGATTCTAAGGTTTTGGGGTTTTGAAAAGTTTAAAGAAACACATAAAGGTCGAATTTTTACGTATGAAACGTGTAAAAAGCTTAGATCTGGTTTCATGGAAGGTAAACTAAGGATTTGGACGTAAAAAGTTAAGATTTTGGGTTAAAAATGGGCTGGATCTGAGTTTTTGTTCATCCAGCGAAACTGGGCCCCGATCCAGCGAATTTAAGCATTTAACCAGCGAAACTGCACATTAGTTCAGCGAGACTAGGAGAAGTTCCAGCGAAACTACAGTTTCGCTGGGGCGAAACTATAGTTTCGCCGGTAATCTCGCTAAGACCCAGACTGACCTATAGACCTTGCGAGAATAGGGAATTCCAACGAAAGTTGGGCGCTCAAGGTAGCGAATCTGTCTAGCAAAACTAGCAAAAGTGCTGCCCAGCGAAACTGCAGTCGAAACTGTAGTTTCGCTGTAGCGAAACTATGGGCGAAACTATGAAGAAAATGACGTTTTTGCATGTTAACTTTCGTGCAGCTAGAGTATTCAGGCTATAGCCTAAGTGACTTAGAATTTAAGCTACTTGGACGAGTTCAGGTGAGTTCTAGACCCCTCCTTTACCCGTTTTCAATGTTTTGGGATGATATGCATACTAAAATACATGCTTTTATGAGAACGGGTTTTAAGCCCGGCCCCAGCCAGGGGCGTTGCCCCTTGGACCCCACTAGGGGCTGCTGCCCCTAGAACCCCGCTATCAGGGGCTGCCGCCCCCGAACCCCCGCTGTCCCGCGGAGGGTCAGTTATCTGGTTTATCTCTCATGATTGATGAAATGTGAATGCTTAGACTAAGAGTTTGCTTCTTATTATGAATTGTGTTGTGTTATATTATGTATAACTTAAACATGACAGTGAAACATAAAGAAAGGTTATGAGGCCCATAACATGTACCTGGATAAAGTAAAGTCTTGCAAGTAAAGTCCTGCAGGCAAGGGATAAAGTAAAGACTTGCAAGCAATGGCTAAAGGAGGGTTGCATTTGTTGTGCCCTCACCCGGATAAAGTAATGCTCGAATAGGCAGGTCTGTAAGCTCTGAATTGGCATGACAATAATGGCCCGATCGAGTACGACTGTAAGCCCTTAATTGGCGTGTCGGTAAAGTCCTAGGCGAGCCTAGGCACCGATAGTGACAGAGAATTGACAGATAAAGAAGAGTAATAAATAACGAGAAATGAAAAGCAATAATAAAGTATCGATAAAGTGATAGCCTGTATGTATTGATGCTTGATAGACGAGAACTATTTTCAACTGATAAAGCTAATACCTCTTACGAAAGTTATTTAGCAAAGTAAACCTAGAATTCACTCAGCGAAGCTGACTTTTGTATGCATATCAGTTGACAGGTAAGAGTTAGAGCTACGGAATAGAGGCATGGGACTGAAGCTTCTTGGCACTAGAAGACTGGCATCCCTGATGAAGAAAAGATTAAGAGGACTCTAAATAGATTTTTAGAATTAAAGACAATGTTTATATTTCATTTGTAATAGATTGAAATTTACATTATTATCCGCTGCAATATATATTTATACACATATGAGTAAATGACTGTTTTAAATCGATGTTTTGCTGTGAATGACCAACTGTGAGGCTTCCCTGAGAAAGGTGGGCCTTACAATAAAAAATATTAAAATTGAAGACAACATGTCACAAGAATCCAAACACAATTTTTTTCAACAAGCTGGTTCATAGTTTTAGAACTTAATCTGGTAAAAAACTAACCTCTTTTTGCATAATTCATACAAATTTGATTGAACCCAATCAAGGCTAAAATATACATATGTTTTCCTTTTAAAACAAAACCAACAAAACACAAATATTCAAAAGACTTGCATATATTTTAACCAAACAAAATAGACTGCCAAGTATACTTCTAAATCGCCACCTTCAAGGCTTCAACCGTGTATGCATGAATATGAAAAATAACCCATGAAGAGTACAAGGACCAAGATTGATAAGATTTATGATGACACCCCCTCAATCTTGGAAGAACTAATCATTTATTCAGCAGTGCATTGATTCAAATAGAAAATCTAGCATTTTATCAAGAACACAATGATTAACCTAAGAAACACAAGCTCATCTATGTATGACCAAAAAAATGACCAATTGCTAACTATATCAAATGCACACAGAAAACATGATTTGTTCCTATGGTAACCTAAAAGACTTTTAGACTTGATTAACACACAACAAATTATCCAATTTCACTATACCAAAAAACAATCATTTTTACACCATATCATCTTGAGAAACATTTTTATGAATCACACATGTCAGACCTAAATGTTATTAACAATCCCATGGTCAATTACACCAAGAACCAAGATATAACAGACCCGATGAATCAAAACAGAACTAATCAATTACAAGAATATAACCACACCAAGATCATCAACATGATGACCTTAGAACATAAGCACAAATACTTTAGAACAAAGGTGAAATGAACAATAAAGAACCATCGTTCAAAACTTAAAACTGAAGAGAATACAAACATAAAAACGACAGTGTGAGAAAGACGAGGATGATGATCGTAGAAAACAAGTTTTAAAGTAAAGACAGAAATTGGTGATACCATAATGAAAGTAACTCATCTTATTAAAAAAGCCTAAATATTGATTTCAATCTTAGCTTTAAAATAGATAAATCAAAAGGTTGAAAATTCTTCTATACCAACATTTAGGTTAGCCGGAACAAATACGATAAGCTTAAAAAAACCCGTTAATTAGAACACACATCTGCAGAGTTTCAATGATATTGCATCTTAAATAGAAATAGTTTCATCCTCAATATAACATGTTCATAGATCCATTTTTTCATGAAACATAGTAATAAACCACCAAACAGAAACATAAGCAATAGTTATGATATAAGCAAGTCAGCCCAACATTGGATATATCATATATATGAGATCAATAGAACAGTTATGTTAAAAAAAAGCAAATCACCAATTATGAAGACGTCATACTTGTTAACAGCAGAGCAATCAAATCAAATACAACACAAACATGTTTAAACACTAAAAACAAACAAACTGAACAACAAGAGTCCGGCTCATAGCCCAAGTTTTACACCATGGCAGTTTATTTCTATACTAAACAGAAACTCGCCATAAATGTACTTCCTACGGGTCGAGTAAGAACGAAGACTTACAGTCCTTTCGCTGGTCGTATATGAACCAAGATACCAGGCAACAACGAATAACATATATCGTTTAATAGATAACCACTACCTTCATTGTTCATTAAAACCCCAATTGCGCGAACTACGAATCGCTTTACAAGAAAACCGTGATTGATGAGATATTCCACAAGCGAGATAGTTAAATGAACTCCTCGTATATTGTTCGACAATAAAAGCCCCAAATGACCGGATGTTCAATGCATTAAAACCCTAATCCACGAGATGAAGCCAAAAGAACAGTGACACATACCAGAACATCACCCTAAACAGACTTGGATTTTCGAAAGAAGACTGGATGAGAGCTCTAACCAGATAACAAGAACCGAGTAGTGACAAGAACCCTCAAAGAGCAGCGGAAGCACCAAAAATCGATCAATCTCCTAGAGCCTAAAGCTCTGATACCATGTCAAGAAACACGTATCATGTGAAATTAAACGCAAGAACAACAAGAACCTTGAACAACTTACAGATTCAATCGTGAACCTGTGATTAATTCTAACTAAACATCACCAATTTGATGAGATTACAAAGAGTTAATAAAACGAGACCAAGACATTACAATCTCTCAATCAAACACACTCAAACTAAACCAGAATGAACCCTAAATCTTCTCGTACAAATCAGTTCACCAAAGAGACAATCTAATAACCAAAGGCAATATATGCTAGACACTCGCTCATAGACTTGTACGATCAAAACCATATGAACAACTAAAAAGGACGACAAAGTTGACAATGAAGATTAGAGTTTTAATACAAAGTGTAGATGATGAAGATGATGAAGATAATAAAAAACTCTCCCCCTAACACAAGTTTTTATAGTCATGTCAAAAACTTCCAGTCATAACCAACTTCAGCCCCTAAGCTTCTGCTAACTTTCCACCTATGATCTGAAACTTGAAACACAACACAACAAACCAAGTCAAGCACTTATGATTAAATATGTTTACTAATGAATTGAATTATTCACTAGTTTTAACATTTCTTAAAATGCCATAGGACAATATATGGTTATATAAACTTAACATGCTAACTAAACATTGTTTGTTATAAGAACTGTATAGATAATAAAGAGAAAGTTACCATAAATAAAAGGAAAACAATAACTGATCAATTGTTGATGGTGATTATCTTATGGGGATTAATTACCCTTTTTTTCTTGTTAGGATAGAGATATCGTTCGGGTAAAAATTTTCCATTCGAATTGATAAATTTATTTAAGAATTTGATAAATTCAATTTCGTTTGTAGTTTTACTTTATTTATTCATATAAATCGTTAAAAGAATATAAAATACTATATAGCAAACAATATCCATTTAAAAAAAAAAATAAAAATAGTAATATGTGTTATGTGTGTATATTTCAAGATTTATAATGGTTCTTATGGGGCTAGGATAGAGTTCTATACACAACAAAAAAAATTCAAGGATAACATGCAAGAGCAAAACAAAGTCTTTTTGTTTTTCAATTCATATAATTTCAAAATATAAAATAGGAATTAAAATGCAATATTTTAAATTCATAAACAAAATATGGACAAATTTGATTTATTTATCAAATCTACACATGAAAAAATCATATGTAAGTTATATTACTTACAGATAAGTACCTATACTGTGTATGCTTCGTTTAAATTGAGGAAAAAAAAGCACTTGAAACTTTTTTAATTTAACCGTTATTTTATTTTATATACACCATACAAATGTAAAACAGAAACAAAAAAAAAAGATAATCACTAAATAAAAGAATTAAATACTTTAACCTTTTTTGGTTACCTTTTGTTATCTATATATACTATATAATTACAGTAATATTTTAATAATAATGATGATAATTATAATCTATATTTGTATTATCTATACTATTATATAAAGCATTTGAGGAAGACACACTTGTAATATTACTTAAAATTTAAGACACCTAATATAATAATTTTAAACATAAAGTACAAATACTATATATAATAGTTTCTAACTTTCTGTATTTAATAAATTTCTTCTAATTAATATATTATTTAATATATATTTATTTTAAGTATTGTCTTATTTATAATACTTTAAATTAATATTGAAATATATACATTTATTAGTTATTAATTTATAACTTAATACTATTTCTTTTAAAGTATTTTATTACCTAAACACTTAAGTATACAATTATTAAATATTTACATAGTTATAATAATAATACTACTTAAGTAAATCAAAAAAGATGCTTGATAACACCCATCACATCACTATATATAAGAAATATAAAAGATTATGAATACACATCACTAAATATTTTTATAATAATGATGATAATTTTTTTAAACGGCTGGTTAGTTGTTAGTTTTTAGTATCACCAAGTTAGTAATATTCACCCATATCAAGGTTTAAACCGCGGACCTCCAACAGAAGCAAAGCCTCCCACCTCCTCCTTGACCACTAAGCCAAGAGATCATTAGCATAATGATGATAATTATAATTTATATTTGTATTATTTATACTATTATATAAAGCATTTGAGTAGAATACACTTGTAATATTAATCAAAATTTAAGACACCTAATATAACATTTTTAAACATAACGTATAAGTACTATATACAATAGTTTCTAACTTTTTCTATTTAGTAAATTTCTCCTAGTTAATATACTATTTAATATATATTTATTTTAAATATTTTCTTATTTATAATACTTTAAATTAATATTAAAATATATATATTTATTATTTATTAATTTATAACTTAATATTATTCCACTTTAGTATTATTTTATCTAAAAACTTAAGTACACAATCATTAAATATTTACATATTTATAATTATAATATTTACATATATTAGTGTTTAAGGTAAGTCGAAAAAGATGCTTGTTAACACCCGTCACATCACTATATGTAACAAATATAAAAGATTATAAGTAGTGAAGGTGAATATTTTTCAATGTCACCACAATAATTTTTTTTTCAAACTAATTAAAAACCTACTTTCTTTTTTTCAATTTACATTTAAACCTTCAAGTATTTTTGAAACTAACAACAACACTTTCTCTCTTCCTCTTTTTTATTTTTTAAATTGATACCTACTAATTTTATCTTTTTTAAAATTTATACTTAAGCCATCGAGTTATGTTAAATTTATATTTAATCACCTGAATTGTTTTTTTTTTAATTTATATGTAAGCCTTTGAATTATATCAAATTTATATTTAATCACTTGAATTTTTTTTAGTTTTATATATAATACTTCGAGTTATGTCAAATTTTCTTTTAACCAATTTAATAGAGCTTGTTAATTATAATAAAGTCTTTATTTACGCATTCACTATTTCTCTTCTCTGTTTTGAGGTATTTATTTTTATAGTATTTTTTATATTACATGTCTTTATCAGCGTTTCATACGTAATTTTTTTTAGATGGTTAGTACTAACATATAAATTATCATAAGAAATCTTTTAATTTTTATAATCCTGCCAGTATATACAAACACACATACATATAGTGTGGTGCCATCGTGATAGTAGATAAACAAAGAGGGATTCAATGCCGAATCCATAAAGGTTTTGGTCCAGAATTATACATCACATATGAAAAGTATATCGAAATATTATAAAAACTCTCACAATTCGGTTTAATATTATTAAATATAAAAATTACTCATAAAACCTTTACAAAAGCCACTTTTTATACTACAATAACTTGCATCATACTCTAAATCTAATTCGTGATATTCTTTTAACGTTGTTTTGTGTATTTTTATATGCATTCTCATTTAGCATTAGCTTATAAGTTGTTAGTGCATTCATTTTTCATTTTAATGTGAGTGTGTGTCTTATATTATGGGCTATGATTGTAAACGGTTGTGAGTGAAGGAGATAAATAATTTATGGGGATTGTACCGTGATTTCTTGTATTTGAGGAAACAATGTACAACCCTCATAAATTTTTTAATATTTTTAAAATGGTTGTGAGTAGAGGAGAGAAAAATGATAATGATAAATATATAAAAATATATTATTTAATTGAAAGATAGAGTAAAAAGTAGTGTTTTTAATATAAATATGAAGATGGAGATAAGAAAACTAATGTGAATGCTCTTAAAACATATATTATTAGGTTAACCCATTGATTTAGAGGTAGATGAATACCGAGTCTTGAGGCAGGTCATGGAACTAGGGATGACCGTTTGTTGTCGAGTGCCGGTATGATACTAATACCGTATCGTACAAAAACGATATTAGTACTCTATTTTTGCCTAATTTCGATGCTGGTATTAGGTGGTACCATTAAATACTATAAATTACCAAATCAGTACCACATTAATTTTTTTACCATTTTGATACACTTTTAGGACATTTTCAATGTCTAATATTCCAGAATGTTAATTTTACAATTTTTGTACAGTTTTCAGTATTTTTGGTATTATAAATTCTTAAATTTGCATTCAAGATTCACGTAAGAACTTGGTTTTTAACCAAGGAAAAATATAAAACACCAAAGCAGTACCAAATAGTAAGTATCAAAAAACCGATACAGGTACAGTAGTGATCTCGTCCTTACATGGAACAACAAATATCTAGTGTGTCTATTGCATCTTAAAGTGTAAACAAGATCAGTCATATTTGTTAGTTATAACTATAATTTTTTAGTTGTATATGAAGATTTGAAAAAGGTTTAAAGCTTAACATTTTGTAAAGTAGAAATTATATCTTTATACGCTTAACTTAAGGCAAATTGGATTTTAATAATCCAAACTATTACTCATCGGCCGATAATAATCCATACTATTGATTTAGCCGGTAATAATCCTAGCTTTTATTTTTATTACCAACAACAATCCCACTAGTATAATTATCATATATTCACACTCGATTTGTATTTATTTTAGGGTCGATTTAGCCTGTATGTTTTTTTTTTCATTTCGTTCATAATCATTATTGTGAACGAAATCGAGTTAAAATCAAGCATTACTTTTTAATAATTATGTTACTAGGATTGTTGTTAGTAATAACAATGAAAGTTGAGATTCTTACCAGTCACATTAATAGTATGAATTATCAGCCAATGAGTAATAGTGTGGATTATTTAAATCCAATTTGCCTTTTTAAAAAATATAGGACCAAATTTCCGTGATGATGCATTTTATTAAGTCTTTAGAATACTAGTGTTACACGTATATGTAACAAATTTTGCATAAATTATATGCAATTTTCCACATTCACACCCCTCTAGGGATCGGATTACCATGTACCACATTTTCTGACTTAAATTTAATGAAATACATGCATCCTAAAATTCATCAACTACTAACTTGTGGATGGACTTTTATAAGAATGTTGTATTGGTATTTTTCAAACCTAAATTACGTACGTGACTTTGTAGCTTAAGCCATTCAATTCTTTTCCTACGCCACTAATTTAATTTTAAACACGTGGCCTTCTTTATGATTCTCCCTTATAGAGATCAAGTGTGTGATTTTATTTTTATTAACTTTCTTCTATCTAAAAGAATGAAAGGTTTAAAATGACATGAAATAAAAAAGGATTTAGGGTCGTGACCAAGCAACTTGTTGGTTCGTCTGTGGGTACAATAGGGTTGGATGGAAACACCGCCACAACCACTTCGGATAAAGGCGTAAAGCCATGGGTCAGGAAATCGGGTTCATGAAGCCGATATTGAAGTCGTATTCTTTCGTTTTCTAATTCAAAACAAAAAAACACCCATCACAATAAGCCATATATTTTTTGAACGTCAAATGTGCGCCTCTGATTAGAAGAAATATCTTAATTGGGTCCACCTTTCCGTTTTCCAGCCAGGACCGCACCTTCACAATAAGCCATATATTATTTTCAATTTTAATCTTTTAGTACAACATTTAATTAAAGTCAATTCTGTTTTGTTTTCCTCAAATAACTTTGATTCATTAATTTTAAAATTTTATTTTCTCTAAACATGCCGGCATAAGTTTTTATGAAGATGGAGTTGTATTAAAATAAATTGCCTTTGCTCTTTTATGTGGATTGAAACTCATTTTAGACGTTGAAATGATCATATGAAACACAATACAAGTCTAAGATATATAAACATCCCGGATACGGAGGAAGAACAATTAATTTAGTATTTTAGTTATTTTTGTTGTTGTTTATTTATTAATGAAAATTATGATAAGTCATTTATAAAATAATGGTATTGCAAATTTGCAACCCTTTAGGGTAGTTAATTGTTGAGTTCAAATAATATGTTTTAATTGAGTAATGTTTATGATAGTCATCGAATCACCGATTAAATGATTGAACAACACATATACTATTGAAATATCTAAATGGATATATCCGAACTTTCTTTTTAACAATTGGACATATACTATTGGAAGAATAGTGAAGAAAAACTAACACATATTGTCAAAGTCCCAACATACATTGACAAGATTCAAAAAAATAAAAAAAAATAAATAAACGTTTTAACACTTTAGAAAATAACAAAATATTTTTTAACTGGATATCCAAATATCTGAATTTTTTCAAAATCGATTTTTGAATTCGAATTTTTGAATATCTAGTTTTTGAATATTTTGGATTTTTTTAATTTTTGGATTCAAATATTTTTTAACACCCCTAATACTTATTGGTTCTTTATGTCTTAAGGTTGATTGATAACCTTTTAATAGTAATTAAGAAACAACCTTTTAATGATTCATAGCATCTGAATGATTAAGAGATATTTTAATGATGAATGGTTACGGCGTAACATTTTAATTGTATCTTTTAATCATTCAGTATTAAGTTTACCCTTTAATCATTAATATGCTATGAATCATTTATAAGTAGCATCTTAATGATCATTAGAATACTAAAAACACCCCATTATAAAATTATGGCTCTTGATTAGTTAAAACTAGATACATATTCGTTTATGTAATATGAATCATTTATGTCAATCAGTCTTTGAAATAAAATATAAAAGATTATTACTGAAATTCTAAACTATGTTGATATGTACTCTAGAGTAATGCTTAGACCAGAAGAAAAAGATAACCGATTATGAAATTGTAGTTTTTTTTTTCAACCAAATTAAATGCATATCTACACAACCTCAAAACGTTGAAGACTAAAATCATAGGAAGACAAATTTGAATAAAATACTAGTGTTTTTCCAATTTCAACCCTCACAACGTCTCCACACGCAGCTAGGGGGACATACATTTCAACTATGATCTATATAGCACTAAGTCCCGCATTGCAGATTTGCAGGTTGGGGTAGTAAAACTGTGAAAAAAACGAACGTTAAAACGTTACCGCGAGTCCAATGTTAAAGGTAAGAAAAAAGAAATCTAAATATCATTGATACCATTTCAAAACTTATTAAAAAAAAGAAACCGTCACAAACTCGTCTGTAGCGACGCGATCGTTGACAGCATTTGGAACATTAATAAAATAAACGTTAAAAAGTTTCACGTCGAAATATTGATAAAATAAACATGTCGAATTAGGGGTTGTAGTATCCGTAGTTGTAGCATAAATTAGTTAAAAGAAAAGTAAAAAACTTGTGTAAAGTTGAGAGGATTAAGTATAAATGTGATATTCTTAAGGAGCTTAAGTGTAAAAGAAATAAAAGCCAAAATAGGTACTATTCATATTAAAGACTTGTAATCTATGCGTAAAAAGACGCGGTATTTGGTTTTTAAGATATATAAGAATTTTGGCTCGTTCAAAATGTAGAGTGAAATTGTTGCAACATCCAGTTGTAGTCATACTGAATGGAAAATGACATAACTATAGACTTGACCAAATCTTATTAATTTCTATATATTTATATCCACACACCAAAACCCAATAACCAAAGTCATTGTGACCCTAAAACATCATGCCTTCAATCTTTCACATTTCCAAACTCCATACTGTTATCTTCTTTATTATCAGTTCATGTATCCTACATAACACATATGCAGCTTCTGCCACTTCTAGTCTTGACACAGATAAACAAACCTTGATCTACATCAAATCTCAAACAATCACTCAACCCCAAGATGCTTTAGCTACATGGGTTCCGAACTCGTCCCCGTGCAACTGGACCCGCGTTTCATGCAATGATCGCGGCCAAAGGGTTGTAGGTCTTGACCTCTCTGGCCTTCGGATATCTGGTACGGTTAGCCCCCATATCGGAAACTTATCTTTTCTGACAACGCTTCAACTACAAGATAACAGGTTTCAGGGTGTAATTCCTGAAACGATCACGAATCTTGTACGCTTACGAGTCCTTAACATGAGTTTTAATAGTATCCAAGGCGCCATTCCAGTAAACATAAGTCGTTGCATCGATCTAAGGGTCGTTGATCTCATGCAAAACGAACTTTCAGGTTTCATTCCTGAAGGCCTCACTCCCCTTGTTAATCTTCAAACTCTTAACTTGGCAAGAAATCATCTTTCGGGTTCGATTCCACCCTCCATTGGTAACCTTTCTTCTTTGTTAACATTGAGTTTGGGAACCAATATGCTCAGCGGCGCGATTCCTGGTGAATTGTCTCGTCTTATGAACCTTAAGAATCTTGATCTCACCATTAACAATCTTAATGGCACTATTCCTCCAGCCATTTACAACATGTCCACACTCGAGAATCTAGCTGTCGCTTCTAACGATTTGCACGGTGATATACCTTACAACATTGGGGACACACTCCCAAATCTTCTAAATTTCAACTTTTGCATCAACAAATTCACTGGTACTATTCCTGGCTCATTGCACAATCTCACAAACATAAGATTCATTCGATTCGCACATAACCGATTACATGGGACAGTGCCTCCAGGACTAGGTAACCTCCCCGCGCTAGAAATGTATAATATTGGGTACAATTACATCGTTAGCGCGCAAGGCGACGGTCTTGGCTTCTTATATCCATTGGTAAACAGCACAAAGCTTGATTTTCTAGCCATTGATGGTAATGGTTTTGATGGTGTCATTCCAGAGTTCATAGGTAATCTTTCCAATACACTTAGAATGTTGTACATGGGTTCAAATCAGATATCCGGCAGCATCCCACCTTCGATTGGTCGACTACAAGGCTTAGCTTTACTAAACTTAAGCTTCAACTCCATTTCCGGTGAAATTCCTTCTGAAATAGGCATGTTGGAAGGCTTACAAGAGCTTGTTCTAGGCAAAAACAGATTAATTTCGAATATCCCGAATTCATTGGGTAATCTAAGAAAGCTAGCACACATTGATCTGTCAAACAATGAACTACGAGGAAGCATACCAGTTAGTTTTCGCACGTTTGAAAGGCTAACTTTCATGGATTTGTCCATGAATAAGCTCAATGGGAGCATCCCCAAGGAAGTTCTTGATCTCCCAAATCTGTCCACCATCCTCAATCTTTCCAGCAACTCGTTAATCGGCTCTTTGCCTCAAGAAATCGCGAATCTAGAACGAGTTGTGACGATTGATCTCTCTAGCAACCGTTTGTCGGGCAACATTCCAAACGCGATCCAGAACTGTAAGAGCTTAGAGCAGCTGATCATCTCCAACAATTCTTTCACAGGAAGTATTCCAAATGGTTTGGGTGAATTACATGGTTTGACAACATTAGATCTTTCATCTAATCAACTCTCAGGTTCAATACCTCTTGATCTTCAAAACCTAAAAGACCTTCAGTTCCTGAATCTTTCTTTCAACAACTTGGAAGGTAATGTCCCAAGTAATGGGATTCTCTCAAATCGCACCAGAGTTCATCTCGAAGGCAACCCGAATCTATGCTATGATTCCAAATGCAATCCACACGATACGAACAAAACCGTTGTGATTTCAGTTGCTGCTATCATTTCGGCATTAGTAATAGTACTTTTGTTAATCGCATTGTTTCTTTACTTCAAGAGAACTGTTGTAAAGCCAACAGACTGTAACACCCCAACCCGGGTAGGGCTGACGTGTCACACAAACAGTAAATCAGAGTTTCATAACGATAAGATTAAAGTACTAAGGAACACACAAATCCTTACATAGGTCCACATAATTTAAATAAAGTCTTAAAATCAAAGTACTTATTAAATCTTATTAATCCAAATGTTCTCATCCTAACTTCTTGAGTTAACACTCTTCACTCGTTCCCCTGAGCCCCTTGAGTACCTGCTATAACAATAAGAGAAAACAACAAAAGAAAATACGGCTGAGCCAAAGAATGCTCAGTAACGGAATAAACAATAGCAATACAATGATCAATCATGATAACAATGAGATGATCAAGTCGAAAATCAAATGATAATGATCATCAAAAAGGAATACCCATGTGAGCCAATAACAATAACAATTAACAATGTGTACATTAGCTGCAGTTCTAATGCACCAATATGTGAGATAGGAATGTGGGCACACACACCTAACCATCTCACCAATAAACAATAACAATGATATCCTAGGATCGATCCATACGCCTCCTTTAACAATAATCAATATGTGTCACAACTTAGCACATAATAATAATGTAGAGACGCTGTGGTCTAATCGCTCTGCCACAGATAGAGCACGTCACTTGTGCCACAATGACGCCCTATGTCCCCATAGGTGGATGTGCTCGGGTATGGAGGTCAATGATACAATCAATCAAGCCAATATCACACAATAAGTTACACTAGTGCTCATAACCCTTAATCGAGGCCACTAGCTATAATCAATCATTTAGGAAGCATGTGACAATGAGTACAAAGCAGATAAAGGCTATCACATGCAAACAATATCAACTATACAATAAACACTTATAACAATAATCTTATGGATTTAATAACCAACAAGTCAAGTTAAGAATTCAAAATACCGATCAAGAACGAGAGGTATTCATGCTACGAGAGGGAAAGGTCGGAATCCGTACCTTATACACAAATGACAATAATCAGAAACAAAGTCTAGGCTCGGTTAACGCCGTGAGAACCTACGATAACATAACGCAAATTATAGTTTGAAAAATTCCAGTTCTGCCTCTGTCTTTTCGCACTCGTTAAAATACTAAACGACGTCTAAAAATTCTGAAAATCTCCAGTCTACTAGAATAGTGAGTTCTGAACAACTTTCATTTAGAAAAGTTTCTGATTTGGATTACCGAAATATGAGAAAAACGTGGATCTTTACAGCTGCGCAGAACTGCTAACTGTTATGAAAACGACTATTTAGAGGTCCAAACGAATGAGTTTTTCGATGTTTTATATACCAACAGATTCGTCTTTCGACGAACTTCGTCATGGACATAAAGTTTAACTGATTTGGATCTGTTATGATAAAGTTATGGCTTCCGTAAGTTGGCTGTAAAATACGGAACTAAATCAACTATTTAAAGCTTATTTTTAAACAAAATGAACTATTTATAATGTTTGTTAATATTATATATAACTTGTTAAGGTTTCTAACAAATTAATTTACAGGAGATTAATTGGGTACTTTCATATAATAAGTTTTATGTTTAATCATATTTTTTTACCATTTATTAAAAGAATTCCATAAAAATAATTTAAATAAATGTCCTTGTTATATAATCTTATAAGGCTTAGACTTAAATAACATTACAGAAAATTAAGGTTGTTGATGTAAAAATAAACAGAGCTTATAAAAATTTTTATAATTTTTGGTAATTTTTCTGTAATTTTTAAAGGTTAAAAAGGGCTTAAAAAAAATATGGCAGGGGCTCGGGTTCGAACCCGTGACCCCCTGCCCATCCCTCTTACGCTTTAACCAGCAGGCTAGGGCGCCTGCGCCTAGTCTGTATTGGGTTTTAAATCTTTTAACCACTCCGAACCAAAATCCCCAATTACCTATGAACCCTAGAATTCGAAATCCACCAAATTGGACCTTGATTCGCGATTGTTCATGGAATTAAGTATAGGGCTTTCAATACCCACATGAAATCGAGTGTAAGAATGTGTTTAATCACCTGTTTACGTTTCGAATTGAAGACGAACGCCACGAAGAACCGGTCGCGGTCTACTTGGTCCAATCGATGAGTAAATGCAGACTATAATCGAATTAAACTCGAGGGTAGCTTCGAACAATGATCTTTATGCAAACCTTCTATCAATTTTGGTTTATAATGCCTCTAAGACCTCTGTCGATTACGTTGCAGATCCGCGATAGAGAGGAAATCGAACGGGATGTTTGTGTGGGTGTTAGGTGAAATTGAGAGCGTGGACAGATTAGTAACAGATATATGATTGATCAGGTCTACTCAATTAATTATTATTAACGATTGAGTGGGTTTAGTTAGGTAATTGATAGTGGGTTCGATTTAGTGATCCACTACCTATAATCCGGATGTTTATACGCGTTTTAAGTGCGCACCCAAGTTCGAATTAGGTCCACGAATCGATTTGGTGCTTTGTGGGGTTTGAAAACCGCGTTTAAAATGCATTTTGGGGGTCGCCGGAGGCCCGCCGGACTTTGGCCGGAATAGTGGCCGGAAAAGTTGTTACGGGTATTATAATTCTACCCCCCTTAAAACAATTTCGTCCTCGAAATTCTAAATAATATAGCATGAATCCTTCTGAAAATACAATACGGTGAAAATAATACTTCTTTAAACACACATCACTTACGAATAGAGTAATCACTAACAGTTAGGCTTAGAAAACATACACTTAGTTGTCGAATAAGTATGGATACTGTGAACGAATCATTTCTTCTGTCTCCCATGTCGCCTCGCGTTCAGAATGATTTTTCCATAAAACTTTAACGAACGGTATAGACTTGCGTCTCATAACTCGTTCTTGACGATCAATAATAGCTTCAGGTTCTTCTTCATAAGAAAGATCTTCTTGAATCGCGTGAAGAGGGTAACTAATAACATGCAACGGATGATAGTTGTATCCCCTCAACAAAGAGACATGAAAAACGTTATGAACATGAGAGAGTTGCGGTGGCAATGCTAAACGATACGAGACTTCTCCAACCCTTTCAAGAATCTCAAACGGACCGATAAAACGTGGACTTAATTTCCTTTAATTCCAAATCGACGTATGCCACGACAAGGTGACACTTTGAGAAACACATGATCTCCGACTCTAAATTCCAACGCTCGTCGGTGTTGATCGGCGTAACTCTTTTGTCTAGTTTGGGCTTCTTTCAACTTTTCTCTGGCAATGGCAACTTTGTCATTAGTAATTCTAACCAATTCTGGTCCTTCGATTATCTTTTCTCCAACCTCATTCCAACATATCGATGCTCTACATTTTCGACCATATAAAAGTTCAAACGGGGCCATATTTATACTAGCCTGCCAACTATTATTATACGCGAACTCAACTAAGCATAAATACTCATCCCAATTGCCCGTCCATTCGAGTGCGCATGCTCTAAGCATATCTTCCAAAGTCTGAATAGTGCGTTCAGATTGTCCGTCAGTCTGCGGATGGAAGGCGGTACTAAATCT
Source organism: Flaveria linearis (assembly GCA_024085815.1). Lineage (NCBI taxonomy): Eukaryota > Viridiplantae > Streptophyta > Magnoliopsida > Asterales > Asteraceae > Flaveria > Flaveria linearis. Next base: position 48,072,604 of record CM044016.1, read on the forward strand.
TAACTTGGTTCCCCAAGCATTTTGGAAACCCTTCCAAAACCGTGACGTGAAACGCGGATCTCTATCACATACAATCGATGATGGCGTGCCATGAAGTCGAATAATATCTTGCAGAAATACCTCTGATAATTTGCTAACTGAGTAACCCTGTTGGATAGGCAAGAAATGAGCCGACTTTGTGAGTCTATCAACTACGACCCAAATGGCGTCGTTCTTCTTGAATGTTTTTGGTAGGCCTGTAACAAAGTCCATGGAAATATCATCCCATTTCCACACAGGAATATCTAATGGTTGCAGTAATCCACTAGCTCTTTGATGCTCAATCTTTACTTGCTGACAAGTTAAACAATGACTCACATATTTAGCTACATCTTCTTTCATACCACTCCACCAAAAGTGCTGCCTTAGATCTCTATACATCTTAGTGGCTCCCGGGTGAATAGAGAATGGTGAACTGTGTGCCTCTGCTAATAAGGAGTCACGAAGGGTTGAATCATTTGGCACACATAATCTATTTCCACACCAGATAACTCCTTGTTCATCAACTCGAAACTCAGATTGTTTCCCTATCTTCAAATTTTGTAATATCGCCCAAAGTTCTCCATCTTGATTCTGAGCTTCCTTGATCCGTGTAATAAGATCAGATTCTATCCTCATCTTGGCTAGATAACCGTTAGACTCACCAAGCTGTAACCCAACTTCCATTTTATCAAGATCTGAGATAATCTGTGGTTGGATTTGAAGACATGCTACTCCACCTGCACTCTTTCGACTGAGAGCATCTGCCACGACATTCGCCTTGCCCGGATGATACTGGATGTTGGCATCGTAATCCTTGAGTAGTTCTAACCATCTCCTCTGCCTCATATTGAGTTCTTTTTGAGTGAAAATATACTTAAGGCTCTTATGATCAGTAAAGATGTCACATGTCTCTCCATACAAATAATGTCTCCAAATCTTTAATGCAAACACTACAGCTGCAAGTTCTAAATCATGTGTTGGGTAGTTTACTTCGTACGGTTTAAGTTGTCGGGACGCATAGGCAATAACTTTACCATGCTGCATAAGAACACAACCGAGTCCCTTCTTCGATGCATCACTATAAATTTGGTATCCGCCAGAACCCGAAGGTAACGTAAGAATAGGGGCAGATACCAGTCTTTTCTTCAGTTCCTCAAAACTCTTTTCTCTATCCTCGTTCCACGTAAATTTTACACCCTTTCTCAATAGTTGAGTTAGAGGTAATGCTACACGAGAGAAACCTTCCACAAAACGTCGGTAATAGCCCGCTAAACCAAGAAAACTACGAACTTCAGTGACGGATGTCGGTCGAGGCCATTTAGTAATAGCTTCCACCTTTGCCGGATCCATAGTGATACCTTTGGCTGATACAACATGGCCTAAAAATGCCACTTGTTCAAGCCAAAAGTCACACTTAGAAAATTTAGCATATAACTTCTTTTGGCGTAAGGTCTCCAAAATCGTGCGAAGGTGGTCTTCATGCTCCTCTCTACTTTTAGAGAATACCAAGATGTCATCGATAAAAACAATAACAAAGCGGTCCAAATACTCGTGGAACACTCTGTTCATGAGGTCCATAAAGACAGCTGGAGCATTGGTCAAGCCAAAAGGCATAACTAGGAACTCATAGTGACCGTATCGGGTGCGGAATGCTGTCTTAGGAACATCTTGATCTCGGATCCTCAATTGATGGTATCCTGATCTGAGGTCGATCTTAGAGAAGAACTTTGCCCTTGTAGTTGATCGAAGAGATCGTCAATACGCGGTAACGGATAGCGGTTTCGGATAGTAATCTTATTAAGTTCTCGGTAGTCGATGCATAGACGCATACTACCATCTTTCTTCTTCACAAATAATACCGGTGCTCCCCATGGTGAAACACTTGGTCTAATGAATCCGAGTTGTAATAGCTCCTGCAGTTGTTCTTTCAATTCCTTTAACTCTACTGGAGCCATCCGATAAGGTGCCTTAGAAATAGGTTCCGCCCCAGGGATTAAATCAATAGTAAACTCGACTTCACGCTCAGGTGGTAACCCTGGAAGTTCTTCAGGAAAGACATCAGAGAATTCTCGAACAATAGGAAAGTCTTCAATACGAGGAGTATCCGCTGATGTATCTTTTATAGAAGCTAAGAATCCCTCACATCCACGGAATATAAGCTTTTGGGCTTTCAGAGCAGAGATAATTTTGAGAGGCTTCCGAGGTAGGTTCCCTTGGTAAACTAAGTCAGGATTCATAGGATCACCAAATAGCACACGACGAGTTTGACATTCTATGGTAACATGGTGTCGTGTTAACCAATCCATGCCAAGGATAATATCGAAATCACCCATGTGCATAGGAAATAGATCAGCCTCTCTAATGATTGATTCGATCTGAATAGGACAGTTTTGGTACACTTGTGAAATAACAATCGATTCTCCAACAGGAGTAGAAATCACTAATGCAGGCTCTAGAGCGGTAGGCATTATCGTAAGGTGCTTTGTGAATAGATGAGATACTATAGAGTGGGTGGAGCCAGTATCAAATAATACAGAAATATCATAGTCACCATAACGAAGTATACCACAAATCGTACCTATATATTGATAACTAATGAGATACTAACGACGGTAAAACTAGAATCAATGGAAGTAGATTATGATTATTAGAATGAATTTGTACGGGAAGATGTACCTGGAGCATTAGCAGCTTCCCCTGCAGTTAGTGCGAATACTCGACCTCCAGTAGTGGGTGGCGCATTGGCTCCCTTAGCATCATTCTCTGGTCGGTTCCTCGCCTTTGGGCATTGACTAACCCTATGCCCCATATCTCCACAACCAAGACAAGCTCCTGTAAGTCGACGACAAGTTCCGGGATGATGTTTTCCACAATGAGTACACATCGGATGTCTGGAAGGATTGCCTTTTTGATTCACGGTTGAGCTGCAATTGGTTGTTGATAGGGTATCATTTGACCTTGACTTCGAGTCTTACCATGCCATGGCTTAGTGTTCTTCCCCGATCCTTGATTTTTCTGACGATCATTTCCATTTCGGTCAGATCCTTGAGATGACTCACCGCCAGCCTGAATACGAGTCCCATCTCTACTGCGCTTCTTATTATCCTCAAATTTTAACAAAAATTCTTTTCTCTCCAGGTCCACCCTTTTGCAGCCCTAACAGCTTCCTCAACATTGTTGAAAGTGGAGTGAATAATAGCCTTACGAATCCGATCACATACTGCCCATTGATACTTTTCAGCTCGTTCCTCAGGTGGTCCAGCAGAAGAACCTAGAAATCCCAACAGTCGATAAAACCGGTCTGTGAAATCAGTGAGTGATTCATCGTTTCGTTGACGGATGTTATCATACTCTCGCCTGTATGCTGCTTTATCCACATTCGTAAAATACTTGTCGAAGAATATGGAACGAAAATCATTCCAAGATAGAGTCTCCATGAACTGTTCGCCTCCTCTTTCAGCTACCACATTCTCCCACCATACTTGAGCATCTTCCTCCAGCTTATAAGCAGCTAAACTCGCCCTGTACTGCTGATCAACTCTAAGCACGGTAAAGATTTTCTCAATGTGAGCGATCCAGTCTTTGGCCACTGCAGGTGTAGCCGCCTTAGTGAATGATCGTGGTTTTTGCTTTTGAAATCGCGCTAGCCAAACGTCTGCACCAGTTGGGTTTGGATTCGGGTTTGGATTTGGGTTTGGATTCGGATTCGGATTTGGGTTTGGATTTGGATTCGGATTCGGATTTGGGTTTGGATTTGGATTCGGATTCGGATTTCGTACCGCATCAATCAAAGTTGGTAGTATAGCAGTAAGTGCTTGGGTCATAGCACCAACAAGGTTTGGATCAGGTCCATTCGACCCGCTAGAATTTCGTGAATTACGGCTGGGAGGCATCTAAAATGAAAACATTTCACCTTAATCAGAACAACGTGAATTAGAAAGTAGCCCTATAATATATAGAGAACCTAACCCAATGTCTACCCAATCCTCACATGTCTTAATTATTTAGTTTAAGTTTTCTACAGGAAGGAGCCTAAGCTCTGATACCATAGCTGTAACACCCCAACCCGGGTAGGGCTGACGTGTCACACAAACAGTAAATCAGAGTTTCATAACGATAAGATTAAAGTACTAAGGAACACACAAATCCTTACATAGGTCCACATAATTTAAATAAAGTCTTAAAATCAAAGTACTTATTAAATCTTATTAATCCAAATGTTCTCATCCTAACTTCTTGAGTTAACACTCTTCACTCGTTCCCCTGAGCCCCTTGAGTACCTGCTATAACAATAAGAGAAAACAACAAAAGAAAATACGGCTGAGCCAAAGAATGCTCAGTAACGGAATAAACAATAGCAATACAATGATCAATCATGATAACAATGAGATGATCAAGTCGAAAATCAAATGATAATGATCATCAAAAAGGAATACCCATGTGAGCCAATAACAATAACAATTAACAATGTGTACATTAGCTGCAGTTCTAATGCACCAATATGTGAGATAGGAATGTGGGCACACACACCTAACCATCTCACCAATAAACAATAACAATGATATCCTAGGATCGATCCATACGCCTCCTTTAACAATAATCAATATGTGTCACAACTTAGCACATAATAATAATGTAGAGACGCTGTGGTCTAATCGCTCTGCCACAGATAGAGCACGTCACTTGTGCCACAATGACGCCCTATGTCCCCATAGGTGGATGTGCTCGGGTATGGAGGTCAATGATACAATCAATCAAGCCAATATCACACAATAAGTTACACTAGTGCTCATAACCTTAATCGAGGCCACTAGCTATAATCAATCATTTAGGAAGCATGTGACAATGAGTACAAAGCAGATAAAGGCTATCACATGCAAACAATATCAACTATACAATAAACACTTATAACAATAATCTTATGGATTTAATAACCAACAAGTCAAGTTAAGAATTCAAAATACCGATCAAGAACGAGAGGTATTCATGCTACGAGAGGGAAAGGTCGGAATCCGTACCTTATACACAAATGACAATAATCAGAAACAAAGTCTAGGCTCGGTTAACGCCGTGAGAACCTACGATAACATAACGCAAATTATAGTTTGAAAAATTCCAGTTCTGCCTCTGTCTTTTCGCACTCGTTAAAAATACTAAACGACGTCTAAAAATTCTGAAAATCTCCAGTCTACTAGAATAGTGAGTTCTGAACAACTTTCATTTAGAAAAGTTTCTGATTTGGATTACCGAAATATGAGAAAAACGTGGATCTTTACAGCTGCGCAGAACTGCTAACTGTTATGAAAACGACTATTTAGAGGTCCAAACGAATGAGTTTTTCGATGTTTTATATACCAACAGATTCGTCTTTCGACGAACTTCGTCATGGACATAAAGTTTAACTGATTTGGATCTGTTATGATAAAGTTATGGCTTCCGTAAGTTGGCTGTAAAATACGGAACTAAATCAACTATTTAAAGCTTATTTTTAAACAAAATGAACTATTTATAATGTTTGTTAATATTATATATAACTTGTTAAGGTTTCTAACAAATTAATTTACAGGAGATTAATTGGGTACTTTCATATAATAAGTTTTATGTTTAATCATATTTTTTTACCATTTATTAAAAGAATTCCATAAAAATAATTTAAATAAATGTCCTTGTTATATAATCTTATAAGGCTTAGACTTAAATAACATTACAGAAAATTAAGGTTGTTGATGTAAAAATAAACAGAGCTTATAAAAATATTTCTATAATTTTGGTAATTTTTCTGTAATTTTTAAAGGTTAAAAAGGGCTTAAAAAAATATGGCAGGGGCTCGGGTTCGAACCCGTGACCCCCTGCCCATCCCTCTTACGCTTTAACCAGCAGGCTAGGGCGCCTGCGCCTAGTCTGTATTGGGTTTTAAATCTTTTAACCACTCCGAACCAAAATCCCCAATTACCTATGAACCCTAGAATTCGAAATCCACCAAATTGGACCTTGATTCGCGATTGTTCATGGAATTAAGTATAGGGCTTTCAATACCCACATGAAATCGAGTGTAAGAATGTGTTTAATCACCTGTTTACGTTTCGAATTGAAGACGAACGCCACGAAGAACCGGTCGCGGTCTACTTGGTCCAATCGATGAGTAAATGCAGACTATAATCGAATTAAACTCGAGGGTAGCTTCGAACAATGATCTTTATGCAAAACCTTCTATCAATTTTGGTTTATAATGCCTCTAAGACCTCTGTCGATTACGTTGCAGATCCGCGATAGAGAGGAAATCGAACGGGATGTTTGTGTGGGTGTTAGGTGAAATTGAGAGCGTGGACAGATTAGTAACAGATATATGATTGATCAGGTCTACTCAATTTAATTATTATTAACGATTGAGTGGGTTTAGTTAGGTAATTGATAGTGGGTTCGATTTAGTGATCCACTACCTATAATCCGGATGTTTATACGCGTTTTAAGTGCGCACCCAAGTTCGAATTAGGTCCACGAATCGATTTGGTGCTTTGTGGGTTTGAAAACCGCGTTTAAAATGCATTTTGGGGGTCGCCGGAGGCCCGCCGGACTTTGGCCGGAATAGTGGCCGGAAAAGTTGTTACGGGTATTATACAGACACTTCTGATTCCTTCAAGGGTCGACATTACATGGTGACATACGACCAACTCCGTTCGGCGACAAAGAACTTCCACGTCGAAAACCTAATAGGACGTGGGAGTTTCGGCTCCGTCTACAAAGGGTGCCTCGAGTTCGACGGACGAACCCAAGAAATCGCTATAAAAGCTCTTGACATGGAAACCACCGGCTCGTTACCTAGTTTTTTGGCCGAATGCGCCGCACTTCGTCATCTCAAGCATCGAAATCTTGTGAAGCTGATAACTTCATGCTCTAGTTTGGATCACAAGAACAAGGAGTTTCTTTCGCTGGTGTATGAATACATGAAGAATGGGAGTTTAGAGAAGTGGATACGGAATGGGATGAGTTTGTTTGACAGATTGAAGGTGGTGATCGATATTGCGTGTGGATTGAGTTATCTTCACCATGATTGTGTGGTGGCTCCGGTGGTGCACTGTGATTTGAAGCCGAGTAATGTTTTGTTGGATGAAGATATGACTGCAAAAATAGGAGATTTTGGGCTTGCTAGCATGTTGGTTGATAAAGATCAGTCTTTTAGCTCTGCACATGTTCTTAAAGGGTCCATGGGTTACATACCTCCAGGTTAGTTCACTAACCTCATCTTCATTTACTCTATCATAACGCTACATGTTGAAAACATGGCATTTGCGCGCATCCGAAATTGCGACTGATATAAACATACAGTCGCAACTTTTACGACAGATTTGCCACAAAACAAAACATTCCCAAATTTATTACCATTTTGCAACACGGTAGCCAATTTTACGCTGGTTTAGATTTAGTCGCTAGACGGATGTCGCAAATTAGTGAAAGATAATTACTTAAAACTAAACTAAAAATGTTGGTTACAAATATGTGAACAAAGTAAATTAAAGATTTCAATTACAAACCAATTGTGATAAAATAAATAAATTTAAAGTGGTTGTAAGAACGAACCCTCCCCTGACCGAAACCGAAATAAATAAAAAAAAGAGGACCCATGACTAGAAAGGCCCATGTGTTTTAGATGGGTCTGAGTACAGTCCGGGTTGGTTCATTCGTTTTTTTTTTTATAAAACAACGGGTCGCAACCGACGATTTGCAAAACAAACGATTGCCAACCGTTCACAATATTCACAACCACAAAAGCTATAACAAACTTTGTTCGGAAAGTGAGGTTAGCTAGCTCAAGTGTTGAAGAGCGAGCCTTACTCTTTTTGGAGGCTCAAGACCGTGCTTCACGAAAATGGGCTTAACCTGGGCTGTGAGTCTCCGTTTCTGACGTGTTACCAGTCAAAACGACCGCAGAAACGAAGGACACGTTATCCCGTTAATTTTCTGAATTAAGGCCTCTAAATGGGCTTTTGGGCCACTTTTATGTTTTTTCTAGTATTCGAGTTTGTTTTGTGCTTTTGTTTGGGCCTAGGATTGCTTGTTTTAGGCCCATCCTGCATGTTTGATTTCTTATTCAAGTTCAGTTTCTGTAACGTAGAAGGGCATCTGATTTTATTGAGAATTAAGAACTTTGTCTTTTCAAATTCGTGACTCTTGGGTCGAATTTGGGGGTTTGGGTGAAGAACTTCACGGCTATTCGCGGAATCAACGTGATAGTACTTCGATTCGTTCCGCGCGCTACATCAGCTACGAAGGTTTTTCGGCCACAATTTGGTCGCAAATCTGTTACAAATCGAGTATGATCATATATACTTATTTTTCTAGTAGGGAAATGTTATCTTATAATGGTTTTTACCTTAATTGCAGAGTATGGTATGGGAGCCAAACCATCTACCAAAGGAGATGTATACAGTTACGGCATCATGCTAATGGAGATTTTCACAGGAAAGAGCCCGACAGACGAGATGTTCGTGGGTGGTCTGAGCCTCAAGTCGTGGTGCAGTCGGCTTTCCCAGATGACTTGGATCAAGTGTTAGATCCTAATATGCATAAGAAACCATATGAAGTCTGCTCGAATCGTCAATCCATGAGCTTAAATGTACAACTTGATTGTCTCGCAACTGTCATCGGAATCGCGCTTTCATGCACCAACGATTCTCCTGATGGAAGAATCACCATAACTGAGGCTCTACGTAAACTCAAGGGTGTTCAAGATATGTTTAATAAGCACCATTCATCAATCGAAGTCAAGTGCTAAAGAATCAGGACAGTTGGATACAAGAAGATAGTTATTGTAGTAAAAGCTTGTGAGCGTGTAATTTAATATTTTATAGTTTGGATTTATAAATTACAATTTACAAATGTTGTTATAGTAATTTATAATAGTGAAGTAATGAACAAGAAGAAATTTAATACTTTCATAAAAAATCAAATGTATATTTATTTTCTTTCTTTTTCAAAACGTTTTTTTATATATTTTGTTCTGGGTGAGGTTAAACCCACAACTCTTGGTTGTAAGACTCTTCTTATTACTAAGACCCTAGCCTCCCACTATAAAGTTTTAACAATTGTTGTTGAGACCAGATCGGACCGACCGGTTAGACCGGGATTCGGTGCCTGGTCCGGTCCGGTCCGGGTGACTTGTTTTCTACTGGTCGAACCTGCCGGTTCGTCCCGAACCGCTGGTCGGACAGGGAAACCAGACCGGTTCAGACCGGTTTTGGTATATTTTTTTTTATTTTAGTGGGTAAAAACGGGGTATTAAACCATAAATTAGTACGTCGGATATACAAATATAATTAAGTTTTATATAACTATAAAATATATATAAATCATATATAAATTACTTATATTTAATTACATATATAAATATAATTAAAATATAGTTAAATCCGATCCAACCGGTCCGACCGGTCCGACCACCAAACCAGTAAGGGGTCTGGTTCGACGTCCGGTTCGGTTCTGAAAACATTGGTTTCAACTTTACAAAATTAAAAGAATAACAGATTGATATGAGAAAATAATCTAACATATTTAATTAAGATAGAGAAAATTGCATAAATGGTTCTCGTGGTTTGACTAAATTGCATGTTTAGTTCTCAGATTTTGAAAATTATAAAGTTAGTCCAAATTTTTTTATAATTATTGCAAGTTTACTCCCTAAATTTTAAAAAAATGCAAAGTTAGTCAACTTTATGTGTACATTTCACGTTTTTTTTCTTAAAATTAAATTTAAAAGTTAGTTTAAATTTTATAAAATACATAAAAATGAAATGAGTTTAATATGAGGTACCAAAAGTACAACTAGTACTGAAATATTTTGACTAATTTTGTAATATTAAAGTTTGGGAACTAAACAATCCTGTTAAAACATAAAAACCATTTATGCAAGAAAATGGAAAATTAATACTTTGAGTCGAGCCATAATAAGGTTGCTTATAACATGAAACACACTTGAAAAAAAAGCTCGTTTGATTTTTCCTGAATATATCTCCCACTCGTCGTTAAAAGTGACGATGGCATCTCGTTTGCTCTCTTGATTTTTCTATAGTATATTCTTAGAATCTTTTTAACAATGAGTTTTTTAAACTTTTGATACTCAATCAGCTAGCTGTTATTTTCTCTATGTTCATGAGTATTTTGAATTATCTATGTACAAACTGTTCATCACTAACCAACTATCATTTCCATTAAACTAACACTGTTTATATTTTTTTAACCGAACTAACTTGGATTCAAACCGAGCCGAATTTGAGCTGACTTAGATTAAATCTCCTTAAAAAATAATAAGTAAATTCTAAGATTGTTCCAATTAAGCTACTCGTATTTTTATTTATTTCAATCGGGTTACTATTATTTTTATTGTTCCAATTAAGCTACTCGTATTTTTATTTATTTCAATCGGGTTACTATTATTTTTATTTGTTCCAATAAGGTAGTGAAAGTTTTAACAGTGTACCAATTAGGTTACTCATTTTTTATTAATTTTTTAAAAATAATTCGCAAAACTTTTACATAATTTGGTTTTTTATAAATATTTAATTAAAAAAATATTTTGAAACTTTTAAATAACTTAATTATATATATACATGGTTGCTTAATAACGGTTACCAATTTTGATTTCATCTCCACCGTCTAAACCCACGTACTTTCAATCTTAGTCGTATTAATTCAGCAGTTGAGTTTTTTTAGCGACCGTTCACAGCGGTTTTCGTCTCCTCCCTATTTTCCTCCCCCACATCGGCAGTTAACAAATCTGCTACGGAGGTTACCTTGGTTGGTCCGATATTCATTCTCCACGTACCGTCTTCTTTGGAGGTTTAAGCAATTTCGCCTGGATCTACACCAACAACTCCTCACCATCTAACCTAAATAGATGATTTTCCCAAATAAAAATCACAGTGAAATAGATGCTTTGTGATGATGAGTTTTGAAGGATGAGTGGAGTTTCGATCGCGCCAGAAGTTTTCCTCAGTTGAAGATCCAATATTAGAAGCCTTAGAGTCAATCTGTGCTCATCCACTTTGTATAAATTCGAGCTCTGACGCATCAATTCCGATTCGTCAACTAAAATGGGGTTCAACTTATGGGCAAGGTCAAAAGTTACTGGTCTGGTAACAAAGCCAACAAAGAACCAATTCCATCGGCGATGATATCAACGTAAGTCTCCATCTCTATCTTTTGATGCTATTAATCAAGTTTGTATTCACATGTAGAGTTTACGCAACTATGCGATTGCTATGGGATATTTGGAACTGAGATTCCATGCTACATTTTCATACTCGGCAATCATCAATTTTGTTCATTACTTCCCAGTTCTTTATATTTTCATTGTCGATTTGATGCTTTGGATCAAGAACCATAGAATTTTAATTTCATGTTGCTTCAAATGTATCTCATACAATTTTAATTTTAGTTTCTAGGTTAATGGAGGTACCAACACAAATTATGGACTTTTGGTGCATAATTCCTTAATAGATTTGTGTTTGTCAAAACTCAAAGCTCTTCTTTTGGCAACGGGAGTAGGGTAGATCATAGAAAGACTTCATGGCGAGACCTCATCGCCGATTTTGAACTGTGGTTGTTTTTGTTATCTGTTTTGTAGAGTTATTTACAATTATTCTATTTACATTTATTATAGAAGTTATTTACAAGTATTTTAGGAATTTTTTCTGCAGATAAAGGTACCAGCAAGTTGTTCTTGATTGTAATCCTTCAAGGCAGTAAAACATATCACTAGGCACCAAGACCCTGTGGATCTGATAGTTTTTTAATGGAGGTCAGCTCATTTCATGAGAAGGTTTTACTTATTCATTACTTGTACTCACTTCAATTAAACATGTATGTTTAACAATTAAGGTTAGTTTTAAGAGTTTTGAGCCTATCAAGATTAAGCAGGGATCAGTCCAAGTAATTTAAAAAAACATATGGTTCATCCATCGAAAGATTAGGGTGGAGGATAGTTTGTTTTTTCTTTTCACATGTTGAAAAAAATAAATTTTATACAAGTTATTAGAATTTGCAATAATCTCACTTTTTTTCTATTTTTGATTAATTGTTGTTGTAATGGAAGTAGTGGATCTAGTGGTTATTAGTAAAAATAAAAAATTAGTTAAGCTTATCTGAGGAGGAATGGTGGGCCTGCATGGAGGATCTTGCTTGACAAGGTGACACTCAATCTGTAAAATACTTTGTATGTTATGTTTGAGAAAAGCAAGCAGAGTTAGCAAAAAATTCACTTATGGTATACTTGTAAAATTGTGTTTTTTTTACTTTCCTTCATTCAGGTTCTAATAAAGCAACACAAAGATTGCAACTTCTTGTATGTTGCTCTAAAGACTCAAGTAAAGCTTGCCTTTAAATCCAAAATATGTATGCAATTCATTTAAAACTCATTTATTCACCCTAAGTTAACTCAAAATCAACCATCTATCATTTTGAAGTAGAAACTTAATGTCTTAAACTGCAGAATTGTTTTCTTGAATTTTAATGAAATTTCGATAGATTATAATTCTCATAATCTTCCTTGCAGGTTGCAGTGAAGTTGGGATCCCCTTCTCTTCTGTAAGTATTGAAGATCAACGCCTAATAGCTGATATTGCAGTCTCATATCATGTGATAGAAGAAGATGCATTCACCACTCTGCATTAAACTAGACAAGTTTGAACCATTTGAATTGTGAATGAACCAATTTGGGTTGTGTCTAATTAATTTTAGATGGGTCAAACATGATAAAAGTCGCCATAAGTATACTTTTTTGCCTAAATCTAAACAATTATGTTTTTGTGAACCTAACCAACACTTTGTTTATTTCCAAGATAATTAAAAGTGAGAAAAATATATTTTATGGTTCAAGCTCAGCCTACATGTTTTCACCGTACCAAAAATTGGTCTGTTATCCAACACACTCATCTTTCCACCTCTGTTGAAGAGGGCTTCTTATATGCCTTATCTTTATCCATTTACCTCTCATGTAGAGGGTTGCATCTAGGATAAAGGTCCGAACGAGCTATACAATGGGCATTAGAGAACATCAATTAAATGAATTCTGACAATATGTTTATTTAATTTATTCAATTATATTAATGATCTTCATTAATACTTTTTTTTCTTTTTGTTATAGGATGCGGATTTGATGAAAGCACGTTGTTTTGGTGTTTATCCAAGTACGATTTGTTATGGACATTTTTAGACTGAATATCGCAATCTTGTTGTTATCTTTTCTAGACCATAACTTTGTTGATGTTGTTGATGATATTTGTCTTGGGATCATTAACTTGATGAATCCTTTTTTCTTTATATGATTTGTTTATTTCGATGTGTGATTTTCAAACTAATATTAATCTTAAGATCATACGACCTATTCTCATATATAAAAGACTTTTTTGTATGTGCTTGATGGTCTTTATACTAACATGTTAATAGTGTTATTGTTTACAATTTAAAAAGAGATAGTTATTACATTACGACATGAAACCTTCCGGCTACCGGACGGGTATAAAACTTGTTAGAACAATCCTGAAATTTTAATGATCTGATTAATACAAGAAAATTTATGAGTGACTTAATTTGAAAAAAAAATTATGGGTAACCTAATTAAAACAATACTGAAACTTGATTAATATTTTACAAAATTATCCATATTGTTTTCTTATTATCTTTTATAATCTCAAATTAAATTTTTAAAACTAATTAGTGAAATTAATTCATTATTCTTCAAGTTTTAGCTCCTTTGGTTTCGTAAATCTAAGATTTCAAATTCTTTTGTCAAACTCGATTTAAACCATTTCAGATTAGCCCTTTTAATTCTATTAATTTTTTTATAAGGTTACAAACATCAGAAATAATAGTTATTTATTTATGTATTATTTTCTCATCAAAAAGAAAAATAAATTCAACAGTTTACAGTCTTATTAATTTCTTATAAAACTTACATCTATTCACACCTCATTAAAAAAAGATCTTTCTAATTTGTAAATTACCACATAAATTTTCTAAGTTCCAATTCCAAATTCTTAAAATTTCAATAACACACTATAGCAAATTCAAGAATTATTACTTTTATGCTTTTATTTTATAATTTATTTTGAAGATGAAAATTGAAAAGTTGTCACTAATTATTAGTACAGTAACCAGCATAGCATAATCTAATCATCTTGATTCTTCATCACTTGACTTTGATTGATGGTTGATGCTTGTGTAACATGTCTTGCACACACTTGAGCTTGCGGAGAGCTTCACTTACGGTGATTCTTCCTTCAGGAGAATCGTTAGTGCACGAAAGCGCAACTTCGATAACGGTTGTGAGACAATTAAGTTGTACCTTAAAGCTCATTGCTTGACTATTGGAGCAGGATTCATCTGGTTTGTGATGTAGGTTAGGATCCAACACTTGATCAAAGTTATCTGGGAAAGCGGATCGCACCCACGACTTGAGGCTCAAACCACCCACGAACATCTCGTCCGTTGGGCTCTTGCCTGTGAAGATCTCCATTAGCATGATGCCGTAACTGTATACGTCTCCTTTGGTAGACGGTTTGGCTCCAATACCATACTCTACAACCAATGCACAAGCCATTACAAGAAAAAAACGATTTAACATTTTCACTACCGGAAAACTGTGTATGTAGGATCACAATTTCACGCGAAAATATGTCCATGGTAATCTCATTTTACGATTCGGTTTTCTTTTGCGACTGAAATTTGCGACTCTTTTGCGTTTGCAAATATTGAGACTGGTTTGTTGCGGTGTTCAACTGGTTTGCAACATATTTACTGGGTTTAAAACTATTTTTGTGACCGGTTTGTGACACCTTTATAACTTTATTTATTTTGTCGCAAATACTCACCTTTCTAATATATAATGAATCCGGCCAATGCACATCATCAAGTAAACAAATATGAGATTAGTGTACTAACCTGGAGGTATGTAACCCATGGACCCTTTAAGAACATGTGCAGAGCTAAAAGACTGATCTTTATCAACCAACATGCTAGCAAGCCCAAAATCTCCTATTTTTGCAGTCATATCTTCATCCAACAAAACATTAGTCGGCTTCAAATCACAGTGCACCACCGGAGCCACCACACATTCATGGTGAAGATAACTCAACCCACACGCGACATCGATCACCACCTTCAATCTGTCAAACAAACTCATCCCATTACGGATCCACTTCTCTAAACTCCCGTTCTTCATGTATTCATACACCAGCGAAAGAAACTCCTTGTTCTTGTGATCCAAACTAGAGCATGAAGTTATCAGCTTCACAAGATTTCGATGCTTGAGATGACGAAGTGCGGCGCATTCGGCCAAAAAACTAGGTAACGAGCCGGTGGTTTCCATGTCAAGAGCTTTTATAGCGATTTCTTGGGTTCGTCCGTCAAACTCGAGGCACCCTTTGTAGACGGAGCCGAAACTCCCACGTCCTATTAGGTTTTCGACGTGGAAGTTCCTTGTCGCCGAACGGAGTTGGTCGTATGTCACCATGTAATGTCGACCCTTGAAGGAATCAGAAGTGTCTGTGGCCTTTACAACAGTTCTCTTGAAGTAAAGAAACAATGCGATTAACAAAAGTACTATTACTAATGCCGAAATGATAGCAGCAACTGAAATCACAACGGTTTTGTTCGTATCGTGTGGATTGCATTTGGAATCATAGCATAGATTCGGGTTGCCTTCGAGATGAACTCTGGTGCGATTTGAGAAAATCCCATTACTTGGGACATTACCTTCCAAGTTGTTGAAAGAAAGGTTCAGGAACTGAAGGTCTTTTAGGTTTTGAAGATCAAGAGGTATTGAACCTGAGAGTTGATTAGATGAAAGATCTAATGTTGTCAAACCATGTAATTCACCCAAACCATTTGGAATACTTCCTGTGAAAGAATTGTTGGAGATCATCAGCTGCTCTAAGCTCTTACAGTTCTGGATCGCGTTTGGAATGTTGCCCGACAAACGATTGCTAGAGAGATCAATCGTCACAACTCGTTCTAGATTCGCGATTTCTTGAGGCAAAGAGCCGGTTAACGAGTTGCTGGAAAGATTGAGGATGTTGGTTAAACTTGGAAGTTTAAAAACTTCTTTTGGGATAATCCCATTGAGCTTATTTATGGACAAATCCATAGAAGTTAGCTTTTCGAACGCGCTAAAACTAACGGGTATGCTGCCTTTCAATTCGTTGTTTGACAAATCGATTTGTGTCAAATTCCGAAGATCGCCCAATGAATTTGGGATCTTTGAAGTTAATCTGTTTTTGCCTAGAACAAGCTCTTGTAAGCCTTCCAATAGGCCTATTTCAGGAGGAATTTCACCGGAAATGGCGTTGAAGCTTAAGTTTAGTAAAGCTAAGCCTTGTAGTCGGCTAATCGAAGGCGGGATGCTGCCAGATATCTGATTCGAACCCATGTACAACATTCTAAGTGTTTTGGAAAGATTGCCTATGGATTCCGGAATAACACCATCAAAACCATTGCCATCAATGGCTAGGAAATCAAGCTTTGTGCTGTTTACCAATGAACTTAAGAAACCAAGGCCTTCGCCTCGCGAGCTAACGATGTTATTGTACCCAATATTATACATCTCTAGCTTAGGGAGGTTACCTAGTCCTGGTGGCACTGTTCCATGTAATCGGTTATGCGCCATTCGGATGCCTTTTATGTTTGTGAGGTTGTGCAATGAACCAGGAATAGTACCAGTGAATTTGTTGATGCAAAAGTTGAAAACTAGAAGGTTTGGGAGTGTATCCCCAACGTTGTAAGGTAAATCGCCCCTCAAATCGTTAGAAGCCAACGCTAGAGTCTCGAGTGAAGACATGTTGAAAATCGATGGTGGAACAATGCCAGTAAGATTATTAATGGTGAGATCGAGATTCTTAAGGTTCACGAGACGAGACAGTTCACTCGGAATCGGGCCGTTGAGCATATTGGTTCCCAATCTCAAAGTTAACAACGAAGAAAGGTTACCAATGGAGGGTGGAATCGAACCCGAAAGATGGTTTCCCGCCAAGTTTAGAGTTTGAAGATTTACAAGAAGAGTGAGATCTTCAGTAATAGAACCTGAAAGTTTGTTTTGCATGAAATCAACTACGCGTAGCTTGATGCAACGGCTTATGTTTGCTGGAATGGCGCCTTGGATGTTATTGAAACTAACGTTTAGGACTCGTAGGCGTAAAAGATTCGTGATCGTTTCAGGAATTACGCCCTGAAATTGGTTATCTTGGAGTTGAAGTGTATTCAGAAAAGACAGGTTCCCGATATGGGGGTTAACTAGACCGGATATCCCGAGACTAGAGAGGTCAAGACCTACGACCCTTTGGTCACGATGACTACATGAAACCCGCGTCCAGTTGCACGGGGACGAGTTTGGATCCCATGTAGCCAAAGCATCTTGGGGTTGGGTGATTGTTTGAGATTTGATATTGATTAAGGTTTGTTTATCGGTGTCAAGAGTACTAGAAGTGGCAGAAGCTACATGTGTGTTGTGTAGGAAACAAGAACATAAAACAAAGAGAAGAATATTGTGTTTGAAAAGGTTACTGATTGAAGCCATGATGTTTTTAGGGGCACAATAAGTTTGGTTGTTGGATGGTTATGCTTACTTGTGTGCGGATATATATAGAGAATTAAAGGTTGTAGAGAATTATAAGTAGATGTGGAAAAAAGTAACACATCTAAGCCCTATATTATTTTAATATTTTTTTAACGACGAATGAACACTCTTAATTTAAAAATCTATTTTTAATATTTACTTCTTGTCTATAAAAACTTCGTGAGGCTAGAACTCAAAACGATTTCATAAGGGATGAACATCAAGTGTCATTAGGCTGATAAGTCATCGGTTTTATTTTAAACTTATGCATAGCATAAAGATTATTCTGAAAGAGTTGATGCCCCAAGCAACATAAACAGGTAGATAATTAAATATATTTCACCGGAAGAACGGTGATTGCTTTGAGAAGTTTGGGCTATTGAGATACATGATAAAAAGTAATTTACATGCACTGTTATTTATTGTACATAAGTTTAGGCTATATAGTGAGTAATATTTTTACTTATGGTGCCAATGAGTTATAGATCAACTGGTTTAGAATGAGACATTCTATACCTTTTCAAAGTGGATGTTATGAGTTGAAGTATCACTAGATGTAATATGCTTTAAGTGGGCCAAGGGTTTTACCACGATAGATCTTTGGGTGGTGGATATCCCTTGGAATGGTGGACGAGCCGGGTAACCAGCACTGTCTGTGTTCGCGAGCGTGGGTGACCATTCGCCAATGAGTTTACCCGGGTGATTGGGCTTAAAATTATTAGTTGGCCGTTTAAAAAAAATCTAGTTGTGAAGAATCTAGAACTAATTGCAGCTTACATGTAAATTTAAATTGATTAATGTATTATTTTGAACTTAAAATATTTAGTTAACATTTGATGTGACCTTTTGTTTCACGTTGGGGTGAAAGTGTTACAGGAGATTGTATCAGAATCAGGGTCGGACCGGTGTGCGAGCAATAACATTGAACTCCATAAGGGATGTGAAGATATAAATATTACTGTTATTATGTTACTTGTTATTCCGTAGTATAAATTCACCTTCAAAATAATATTAGTTTCGAGCTTAAGTTCCTTTTTCTTCATTTTAGATTTTTGATGTATATAAAATAAGAGGTCAGCAAAGTTGATTTTGATTTAACAGGTCTCCAGTTACGTCATTTTCAAATTATTAAGACCGCAACTTGTTAAGTAGAATTGGAGAAGTCAAAAAACTATATTTTAATTTTTAAGGCCAATTCAAATGTCCGATAATTAAGTGGTGTATCAAACAACTAAACAAATTAGAGATTTAAATGTTATAAAATATCTAAAAATCTTTAGTTAAAGAAAAGTACATTTCAGATCCCAATTTTAATCACTCCTTAAATGATTATTAACCAAGGAAAAGCAATCTATGGGGTCGTAATGACAACGATATGGATGATATGACAAGCGAAAAATGAAAAGGTGTTTTAAGGCAAACATCCTTTAGTGCTTAGGGTGGTGGACGAGCTAAAGTATAACTCATTCTCGTAGCTAAAACATAAAGCTTGAATGAAGGAGTTGGAGTGACATACATGCTGTAATTTTTCATTTTCAAATTTCCCGTTGTAATCGTCTTTTTTATGGTCGTCTTAGCATCTTGCTAGTGACTTTCCGCTGTTTTATTTTTGTTTTGTTTTGTTTTTGTTTTATTTTATTGCATAAATTCTTTTGCCGTTCAAAAAAAACAAGTACACACACTTCAAGTGATAGTTTTGTAATCAATCATTAAAGTCAGTATTAATCAAGCTAGTTTTTTTAATAATAACAGGTTCCCTTCCACAAATTAGTTTTTTAACGGCAAATGTACAACTTAGATTTGGATGATAGGTGTTATTTAATTCGGGTTCATTTATTCGTTTTTCAACTGAGACCGCACCCAAACCCTATGAGGATGAAACCCAAAACTAAAAAAATCATCTAATTCAACCCTAAGTATTTTTTGTTTAAAGTAAAATCTGAACTTAAAATCATCTCATGTTTACATGTCTATAATATCTTAACATAACCATTTACTCTAAAGATAAAAGATCTTGCCACAAATTAATAGCTGATAACCATTGACTAATTGACTAATGGACTAATTGACTAATTGACTTACGTACTTTCAAGAGGGAGAGAATGTGACTTGTGTTACACGGTAACCCCGGAGACCGGTTCAAATGTGGAAAATCATACAAATTGCAAATTTGTGGGATGATGAATTGCTGTTGGTGATGGTGATCGACATTATGAATTTGATTTTCTTTTCAAGTTTATGAGGTTAAGATTAAAAAATTAAATACAAACTATTTAAAATTATATATTATTATTAGGCATAGGTTCAAATAAAAACTAATTTTTGCTTAAGTATTCTAAAAATAATTTTAATCACCTTATAATCGGTTCGAACGAACTCCGATTGAACTCAAGTTGCATCAGAGCATATTTGTCGGTTCTATTGATTGGTTTGGCTCGGTTGGGGTCTACTATAAAGGTTTGATCATCACAAGCAGTTAGTTTAGCCGAGGGTTTGCGACTTAAGTTTTTCAACACAAGCCGGAAGTATTTACTATCATTGTTCATTTAGATATGCGATTGTGGATAAAAGTTTGTTTTTTTTTTTTGTTTTCTTAATATGAGTAGATTTCACATGTAAGGTGATGTATATGTTTTTTTTAACAATCTAATCTACTCATATTTTACGTTATTGTCATCTTGTAACTTGAGCCGTCACCTCTTGTGGTTAGTTAATAGGCTTTAACTAAGTATGTTAAGATTATGTAGGTAGAAATATAAAAGTGTTATGCCTCATAAAAGTTTAGTTTAGCATACATATATCCGGTAAATTAATAGAGGAATCTTTTAGTGTTGATCATGGTTTGTTCATATCTCCTGAACTTGCATTGTTGTTCCATAATTGAACCATGTATCCATCCTTCTTCCATTTGTATGGAATTTTGCTCTTCAACAAGTGATTCTACCATACCGTCGATCTTGTTTGGGTTTATACACGATATATTGTGATTTTACAGCAAACTAAAGGTTAAAACGGTCTCTAGGCGGGTAACAATCCGTGTCATGAACCCAACTTAAAACACCAACTTAAAACAAACAAGTTTGGGTGATCAAGGGCTAAGAGTTAGTTAATGACTAACCATATAGTTAATAACTTGTCATGAGCGCGGCTCAAACACTCACGCTTAAATTCATATATTTAGTGAATTTATCTTTAGACACAACTCTCACTTGTATACACGAATTGATCTAAAGATAATATTCGCCTTTAAAAAAATCTTTATGTTAAATATTCAAATTGTAACCTTGCGGAACTTCGAACTTTGTAAGTCACACATACTAAAAAAAGGCATAAAAGACTAAAAGAGTAGTTGTTAAGTTTGCTCCCTCGGTCCTTATAGTACCTATAAAACAACTAATTACTTTATGTGTTACAGCTCTAAAGTCAGGCCGTACAAAAAGTTCGTGTCTCAAAAAAGCTCGTATTTAAGCGAGCCGGCTCGGCTCGGCTCGAATTCTAAACGAGCCGAACTCGAGCTCGGTTCGTTGGCTCGGCTCGTGACTCGGTGCATAATATATATATATATATATATATATATATATATACATATATATATATATATATATAGGGGAAGGATCCTAAGAAAACCACTAAATTTTGAGAAAACCAATTTTAACCAATCACATAATTTTCTTATTATTTTTATTTAATAACTTTAAAGGGTGTTTTGGTAATTTTATATATAAACTAATTATAGTATTTATATGATGTTGACCCACTTTTATCTCATTTGTTAGTTTTTAATTGACATTGATTTAGTTTTCTTAAATATTATCAATTATTGTTTCAGAATCATCAGATGATCAATCATCAAGAATTCTACAAGTTCTAGGGTTTGCGATTGATCATTAACCAGGAGCTAGGTTGATGAAGAAATCACGAACCGAAATGAGCGGATGAAAGAAGAACGGAACATGAAAAGAGACATAAGCGACGATTAATCAGGTTCAAACATTAAGATTGCTCATGTATGTAAATATACAATGATTAGAGAAGCAAGATTTATGAGTCAGAAAGAAGATCGAAACATCGGGGTTTGATCGAGCAAGAAAAGGGAATAGGACAACAACGAAAGACATGGGTTCGATTGGTTATTTTTGCCACCATGGATGGGTTCATTTTTTCTTGTTATGAGTCTTGAAGCTTGAACATTTGATCTGCAGATGAAACAAAATACGAAGAAGATGATTCCAATGGCAATATATAACTTGGGTTACGTATACGTCAATTGGGGAAGAGTGTTTGACGAATCCGAACAGATTAGGGTGTTTGGAGTCTTCAAGAATCATGAAGAGGGTGAAAGATGAGTTTTTTGGGGGGAAATGGTGATGATGGTAATGGTGAATTAGGGTTTGTGTGTTTGGGTGGGTTTAAGAACTGGTTGTGTTTACATATACGTAAGCAGGATACATATACGTAAGCAGGATACATATACGTAAGCAGGATACATATCTGCTAGGGATGAGGATTTGATCACGCAAGGGTGTTTACATATACGTAAGTTTCATCAACATGTATTCTTTATTTGTTTTCTGATTGCTTACATACACGTAAGTTTCACCGTTTTGATATAATAGTATGCTTATTGTTTTTTCTCTGTTTGCTAATTGCTAATCTAGTTGTGTTTACATATACGTAAGCAGGATACATATGATAGAGATGAAGACAATTTTTGATTAATATGAAGATGATTGTTACGTATATGTAATCAAAATACATATACAGAACCATGTCTACGTATGTGCACTTTTTTAAGTTTAACATATTGTTCTATACTAGTTGTGTGTTATAGTTATAGTTCTTTTTTTATTTTCAGCTGGTTATCGATTCTAACAAGAATTTATTTGAATTTCCTGATTTTGTATACCATTTTAGTGAATGATACATATACATAAGTTTCATCAATTCAATGTAATAGCAATTGTCATGTTTATTGTTTGTTTTATGCTTGTTTACATATAAGTAAGCATGTTGTAAGGAGCAAATATGTTATGAACAAATATGTGAACATGTTTACGTATACGTAAGCATGTATGTAATTAATATAGATCTGCAGAAAAAAAAACTTGTGTTCTTCTAAAATATTTTAGAATGATATTTGAATAAATTAATTTGATTATAAATTAAACTAATATTGTGTTTGATTTTAAAGAGAGAGAGAGAGAGAAAGAGAGAGATTTAAGGGATTTTAGTTATTTCCAAAAATATAAAAATTATAATCTACCTAAAACACCTTTTAATCATTTAATTAAAGCAACTATCTATTAAATATTTACAAATTTGCCATTGATATATATATATATATATATATATATATATATATATATATGGTAAGGTTGCTTTGTTAACCCTTGTTTATTGCGATAACCCGTTAACCCTAATGTAGCGAACACTTACACCACTTTAACTAACATTTACATCGCGTTACACCACAGATGTAACGATTTTCCCTCCATTTTTAAAAAACTCCACCATCTTTTATAACGTTTTTAACTTTTTTGTATGACGTTATTTTTTTAAACAATTGACACCATTAAATAGATCATTTTAATATCTTTAATTTGAGTATAGTCTTGCTATATTTTTTTAAAAAAATTTTAACGTTCGTTTTGGACCACTAGTTTTACCACTGTAACTCTAAGTTACAATGGTGACGTGGCTTGCTGTGGACCACTAGTTGGATTAATAAGTTATCGCAATAAACAAGGGTTAACATTTGATCCCTTCCTATATATATATATATATATATATATATATATATATATATATATAGGATCCGGATCATTACAAAACCATTTTTTATTTTCAGAAGTAAAAGAACCATTGATTTACATAAATGTAAATTATAAACCATTGATTTACATAAATGTAAGTTAAACCTGGTGATATTTAGTTATTTTTATAGTTTATTGTTCATGTCTGATATACACATATGTAAAACAGGTCAAGTATTATCAGAATTAATATACATTATGTAAATCAATGGTTCTGTAGTTCTGAAAATAAAAAGTGGTAACCCTACACACACACACACACACACACACATATATATATATATATATATAGGAAAAGGTTCAAGCGAGAACCCTCTTTTATTGTGAGAACTTGCGAAAAACTATCAAGATCAATAAATATTATTATTATTTTGCTTATATAACATTATTACACATATAAAAGATTATGATCTTTTATGTATATGTGTAAATTCTTAAGTGTAAAAGAGTTTACATTGGTGTAAGTTTTGCAAAAAACACATATATTTAAAGTTGTAAGTAAAACTTACACCAATGTAAACTTTTTTACATTTACGAATTCACACATATATATAAAATATCATAATCTTGTATTTGTGTAATATTGTTATTGCAATAAAAAAATTATAATTTCTATTGATGTTTACGGGTTCTCGCATGTTCTCGCAATAACACATGGTTCTCATTTGGACCTTATATATATATATATATATATATATAGAGGAGGGATCAAATGAAAACCAAGATTATATTTGAAAACCGTGAAAACTAGCATCCACCAATCACATTTTTCTTAAATAATCCAGATTTATTAATTTTAAAGGGCAAATTAGTAATTTGACATTAGAATATTTAATAGATACTTAATTTATCAAACTAATTCCCTGATTTTTCTCTTAACCAAATCCGCTTACCCGTTCGTTCTTCTCTTCCAAATCTTCATCAATTATACTTTGATTCGTATTAGAAATCAGTGTTAAATATTAGGTTTCAATTTTACCAATTCGTTATTCTCTTCTATTTTCGTTGTGTTATTGAATCGGAATATTCAATTTTTCCAATTCAATTTGTTTGTCGGACGTGATGAATTCATTATCACAGAATTCAGTTGTCGATTGTTTAATTCATAGTAACGATGCAGTTGATTTGAATGGACGATCGGGTAGTGAAGATGCTGCTTGTGCGATTCAAGAGGTGTCAGGTGATGCGTTGTACCAAAAATCAAATTAGCCTACAACTAGCCTGCAGCCAGCCGCCTGAGCCTCACCGGAAATTGGACGACGGAGATAATGGCCTGTGAAGAAGAAGTCAAACAGAAGGATGTCGGTGAGATGGCCGGAAATTGTATCAACATTTCTCAGTCCCCTTCTTCATTGGTCAGTTGCTCTGTTATTCTGTTAATACCTTCAAATTGTTGCAGTTTTACGTAATATGAATTGCAATCTTCTGTAGCGTTGGATGATATTCTGATTGTAGTTGGTATTTGATGAAATTCTAAGCAAAATATAGAATTTAATGTAAAGATGACCTAAACATATATGTACCAGTTACAGTCTTACCCAAATGATGATGCGGAGTTACTTTAAAACAATGGTACATATATGTAAATATACTTGAATATACTTTCATTATCAAAGTTTTACTCATATGATGTTGTGGGGTTTCTAAAAACAGTGGTACATATATGTACCAAATTCATATTAATCTAAATCAAACTACTTCAACACAAGTAAAATTAATGTGTTTCATAAAAATTACAGGAATGTGTATACTACAAGTGGTACATATATGTACCATTGTTTTAGAATATGTGTAAGACTACAAGTGGTACATATATAAACACTTTTTATAAAGTCAAAAAACTCTTTTAGTATTATCTTTTTTACAAGTAAAACTGGTTTAATACATATATGTACAATGTTTTAATACATATATGTACGAGTTGACTGTGCAAAGATTGTGCCTATATGTAACACATTTGTATAATCACAATAGTAAGTTGATGGTTTGTATATTTTTCATATAAATCATGAACCTTCATGTATGTCCTTGTCAAAACTAATATAAAATAATAACCAGAATGTTACTTTAATGGTATTGCTTACCAAGTGGTACATATATGTACCACTGGAAAATCAGAATGATGCTTTATTTCTTATTGGTGTTGTATGATGATACAGATAACAACACTTATGTTGATTGCAATAAAAACCATTCACTTGAAAATCAGAATGATGTGTTATTTCTTACTGGTGTTAAAAATGAAGGTAAATAATCAACATCCTTTTAAAATTTTTATTTGTTTTTTTCATCCTTTTTTTATTTCTTTTATTTATGGTTTTTTCAGATTCAATGCGCAGCAGTATATACCAATCCCCGAATGGTTCTAGGTATTGGACTCCTATTGTTCACGTAGATCATAAGCCAGTTGTTGGATCTAGGTTTCAAAACTGGCATGATGCATTAAGGATGTATGAGGCATACGCTGAGAAGGCTGGGTTCAGTACTCGTCAATGCATTCATACACATGTGTACATGTTGCTATTCAAAATGCGCATATATGTACCATTTGTGAATTTAGAAATTGGATATATGTATATGTATTTTTGTAAGCTTAAAATTATGTATACTTGTCCGTATATAGATAAATGGAACCAACAATTGTATGAGCAAATATGTAACAATTGTCTTTACAATTCATACCTAAAACAGTATTCATATCTTAAATTTCATAAGTAAAGCTATGAAATTAAACATTAAGAGAAATTGTTATGAATATGGTACATATATGTACCACTGTTTGTAGAAACTACATAACATCATAATGAGGATCCAATGATAATGAAAGTATATTCAAGTATATGTACATATATGTACAATTTGTGTAAGACTACAACTTGTACAATTTGTTTATGGTAACTCGACATCATCATTTTGTGTAAGACTACAACTTGTACAAAATAAGTAAACATAACATTTCAAAACATTCATAAGTACCCCATCCAAATTCATAATCATATGTCAAATCATTATAGATAAGTTATACTAATCTATACATTTTCATAACCGTTTGTTGACCCAATAAAAAAATATAAAAGCCATCAAAATACTTCAAAATTTGAACGCCATGTTTTTATATCTACGCTCTTGATTCTTGATCCAATGCTTCAGCTTCCTGCATCACCTTAGCCTTGTAGATATTAACGTCGGAAGTTAGAATTTTGAACGCATATTTCTTCCTCAAATTTCTGATTTTTGGCTTCATTTTGTTTTCGTCTGAAGGAAAACCACAATCCCAATTTTTTACGTGACTTCCCATGAATGTCTCCATGTGTCGCATTACAAATATTCCACAATCCACCGTGTTCTTTATCGTACTCCAGCTGATTTTTAACTTCACAGGAATTGCTGCTTCAATTTCTTTCCATTTTGGATGATCCAACGATCTCAAATACGCCACAAGAATATGTTTCTGTCATTTATAATTTAAACAATACGTCACAATTACATTTATGGACAGTTTCAAATTTAATTAGTAAAATATAATATATGATAATAAAAAACAACATACCACTTTAAAGGGTGTTCCTTTTTTGTCAAACTCAGAATCATCCTCAAACCTAATATGCAATTGATACGTATATGTACCAGTTTCTATTGTTCATATATGCAATTGATACATATATGTACCAGTTTCTATACATATATGTACTTGTTTTATTAAAACAATATATACATAACATAACAGAATCCTGTTATGTTCTGTATATGTTGTTTTAATAAAACAAGTACATATATGTATTAGGGTGCATATGTTGAAGCCTTATAGATATGAACAAGCAACCAAAAACATATGCAACCTAATACATATATGTACATGTTTTATTAAAATAACATATACAGAACATAACTCACTATAGTTTCCTACATGTAACTCATATCTACATCTTTATTTGGGACTGCATTTTATAATGCTCCATCCTACCAGGTATCTGGGCCATTTTACTGACATACACATTGATTCCATACATATATCATAACCTCATTAAACGTTGTGGTACATATATGTAACACCAATACTTAGATTCGATTAAATCAACTAATCACAGAGATAAAAGATCAACAACCAATATTTTTATGCATGTTCTGGGGTCTGCATTTATAATGCTACACCCAAATACCTATTTGGTCCATGCTATTAACATTCTCATTACTTATATATATATACAATATTATCTCAATACAAGTTTGGTACATATACGTAACATAATTCAGCATACTTGTACCATTGCTCACTGATTCTATACCAAGACACAATTTATATACATTATAAAGTAAAATTGTATATACATTATCTACCATTGCTCATATACATTTATCCCATTTTTTGGTACATATATGTAACAAAATTCTATAGTCAAGTTTAAAACAACTAATCATGAAGATAAAATTGCCACATTCAATATCTACATCTTTTTTTGGGACTGCATTTTATAATGCTCCATCCTACCAGGTATCTGGGCCATTTTATTGACATACACATTGAAATATACAATTAAATTTTCAGTTATAATTTTCAATGTTAACACCCATACCATATATTATATAATCACAAAAAATAATATACAACTACACCACTAAAATAGCTTACAAAATGTACTGTCATGTTAATCTTTTAATACCCAAATTTGTATCTTTCCAAAGTACATATGTATACGTAGTATATTTAAAACCACAACAGGAAAAAAAAATTGATACCATATACATTCATATTTGTTGTTCATGTAATAATATAAATTAAAAATTAATGAAATCGTACCAGCTTCTGATTGAGGCAATGGTTCTAGGGTGTCCTCTATTTCGACGGGTTCGTCAACAGTATTGGTGAACTTACTAAAACTAGATATGTTGGCGATTCTTTCACTTTTCTTTCTACCTGCATACAAAATGTATTTGTAAACTATTGGGGAAATTCAGTACGTAAAGTATAACACCAGTTTCAATTCCCGACTTACTTGTTGACATTTTTACTTGAGTAATATTCTAAACTGGTTCACTACCTGCACAATCAATTTGTATTTATAAATGATACTATTATACTAGATAATAGAAAAATTCAAAACAATCAAACAAAGTACTGAAATCAAACTGCTAAGTTTAAGACATTTGTCCTGATCTGGTTTATGCATATATGTAACACTTGTTTAACAACATTTTTATTATGAGAATAGGTTTTAGGCATTGGTTTGGTATAATGATAACACATAAATGTGCATATATGTACCATTTGTGTTAGAGTAGTTATCTTTGAGAACTTTTCTTTTCATGTAGTGGTGTGTGTGTGAAGACAACACTTGTGGATATATGTGAATACATGAAAGATAACACACATATTTGCATATATATAACACTTGCATAAGAGTAGTTGATTTTACCAGTTCATATGTGTACCAATTCTGTCAAAAAACATATAATGTAAAAGTTTTGTTATTCCTAGTAATTAAACCTTTTAGATACTCCGATACACATATGAACTTCTAATCTAACTCACGAAGATAGTACATTAAGGCTCACTGTTTATTAAAGTGAGTCAATTACTTTTGATTATGTCACAGATACATATATGTATCACAAACCATAACTGATTTGGCTTACACAAAACTGGGACAGATACACTTTTGATTCTGTCACAGATACATATATGTTAAAAAATGTTCATTTAACAACACTGAAATCGTTTCAAATTTTTTGGTACATATATGTACCATCGGTTTTCGCAATGTTACTGCGAATGATCTATCAAACTGTATCATCGACAAATCACTCTCATTACACAGATAATACATCAAAATCAACAATATTATCAAAATGTATATAGTTTTCGGCATTTATATGTACCAATTTCGGAAAAAAATATAACTTTTGCACATAAACATTACGAACCTTGAATTTAGTTTCTTCGTGTGAATGATCTTCGTCTTCAAAATTCTTCTTCAGGAATGTGATGATTTCTCAGAGTCGAATCATCCTATATCACTAAAACATTGCTGAATATTTGATTTGATTCGATCAATTTGGGGGAGTCGATTGAAAAGGAAATCTCAGTATCTCAAATTTTTTAGGAATTGATTTAGGGATTAGTTACAGAATTGTTTTGTACCCAAATACCCTTATTAATATTAAATATCTTTTTTAAATTATTAACTTAACTAAAATAAGGGATGTTAATTAATAACCATTGATCTAAATGATCAATGGTTATTAATAGGTTTTCATGGTTTTCATCTTAATTGTGGTTTCCAATAGATCCTCCCCCTATATATATATATATATATATATATATAATATATATATATATATATATAGGGGAGGGATCAAATGAAAACCATGTTTATAATTAAAAACCGTGAAAACCACCACTATCTAATCACATAATTTATAATTGATTTAATTTTTTAATTGTGTAAAGTATATGTGAGTAAACTTTAACCTTATCTTTTGAGGTCATTATTTATTTTTTAATTTAAACTCTAAGGTTGACGATGATAACAAATCGAGTTACGTATATGTAACTTGTATGAGTTAGATGTATGTAACTTTTTGTTGTACACTTGGTAACACGTACTTACAAATACATAACCCTTACATATATGTAACCCTTAGTTTTCACGGTTTTTAATTATAAACATGGTTTTCATTTGATCCCTCCCCTATATATATATATATATGTATGTATGTATATATATGTGTGTATATATATATATGTATATATATACATATATATATACATACATATATATAAATACACATACATATATATATATATGTATGTATGTATGTATGTATGTATGTATGTATGTATGTATGTATGTATGTATGTATGTATGTATGTATGTATGTATGTATGTATGTATGTATGTATGTATGTATGTATGTATGTATGTATATGTATATATATATATACATATGTATATATACATATATATATTTATATAGTATAATAATAATTACTACTACTATTATTATGATTATTATTTTTATATTAGAATTTTAAAAGGTTTTCTTCAAATAAAAATGGATTTTAGAAACATTAAGTATTTTGTTTAAAAAATATATAACTTGATAGTTGATTGTTTATATTCAAAATAATGATCGTTGTTCCCATAGATACGAAGTACCCAACAAAAGGTAAAAGTCCTAATATATATTTTTTGTGTTTTCATATAAAATAATATGAAAAAATAAAGAATTTTTTTTTAAATCGAGCCGGCTCGAACGAGCCACGAGCTGGCTCGAGCTTTTCACGAGCCGCACTCCGAGCTGGTATTTTTAGCTTGTTAAAATTTTCGAGCCGAGCCGAGCCGGCACGATAAGCTTCGAGCTCGAGCCCTTCACGAGCCGCACTCCGAGCTGGTATTTTCAGCTTGTTAAAATTTTCGAGCCGAGCCGGCTCGATAAGCTTCGAGCTCGAGCTCGAACCCATCCCGACTCGGTTCGGCTCGTTTACAACACTACTCTAAAGTGATGGTTTTAGCGCTATATTCAGTTATTGGATTTGGTAAATTGATTTTTGTTCTTTAAAATAGTAAAATCTAAAAAGAACATCTATAGTTTTGCTATGTTATATTTCTTAAGTTCTTTTGTGCAATTGATGATTACATTTTAATGAGTTAATATTAAAATGCAAGTTTAAGTAAACAAATGATACGTGTTTAGATCTAATTAAAATTAAAAGAATAATACATATAATGGGCGAATAACATGGTGACGCGTGTACCTTACGGTCGCCGCCTATACGTGTCTATGGACAACGGCTGCACACCTGGACAGGCTTTGGCGCTCCTTTTAATAAACTGTTACGGGCGCCACGCCTTGTTAACAATAAGACGCCCTCCTGTACAATATAGGCGTCCGCCTGTACAATACAGGCGTCCGCTTGTACAATATTGGCGTCCACCTGTACAATATAAGCGTCCGCCTGTACAATATAGGCGTCCGTCTGTACAATATAGGCATCCGCCTGTACAATACAGACAGTCTGCCTGTACACGTGCTTCAATAACCGGCCACCCACCCCATACAACGCCTGTACTCGAGTTTCAATATAGCACACATAAATGCTTTTATAAATCAGATTGTGTGCTATACACAAACAACAAACATGGTTAGTGCTAATAATTTTCTAGCACAATCTGGTTGTATTAATAGTTTTCTTAAGTGTAAACAACTTGCAAATGATATTAGGAGGTATGAGTACAATTACTATGAAAACAAACCATTGTTTTATATATTTTTCAGAAGATATCAGATTTTTTCTAAAATTAAAAAAAAAACGATTTAAAAACGGAAATACTAAAGGCCACTTTTTATCAAATAGATAAAACATGCTTACAGAAAAGATGGTGGCATTCACAAATTAGCATTTTCAAACCCATAATAATGTTATTCTTTTGTAAGAGCAAATCAATTGTTATTCTTTTAAACAATCTGTAAGAGCAATTGTTATACTCCTACGCATAAAACAATCTATCTTTTAAACGCACTTATACTAATGTTTTATATAAAACAATTATAATGTTATTCTTTTGTAAGAGCAAATCAATTATTTTTACAAATTACATTGTAAATCAAATTCTTTGAACTTCAATCCTAGAAACTTAGAATATATAAAATAAACACCAATTTAAATTTAAACTATCTAGAAATCAAGATCCTAAGTTTACTTTTATTACATTTTATATTTTTATATTACTTTTGATATTTTTATAACTCGCTAAATAGTAATCGTAAAGATAAGAATTAAATTTACAAAAATTAGTAATTTCCCCCCAAGAAAAACAGTAGGAAGCCTATACAACAAAACCAAAAAATTATTTACAGTAATATTAGAAGTAATTACACAAAAGGTTTTTTCAGTAACTAAAAGATAAAATTGTAACATGTTCAATAATAATAGTAACGTTATTATGAAAAGGAGTGTTGAATTGTCGTTTTATTGGCCAATAAAAGTTAGATGGTGCTTTCATTAATGTATAAAGTTGTAACATGTTCAAAACGAATAATTTATCGACAATCATGAACACAAATGAAAAAACGCGGTCTTCTCACGTATTTTTTCTAAACGTCCGTTTCATTTACAGTGGTAGTCTTCTCACATATTTTTTCTAAACGTCCGTTTCATTTACAGTTTTACCATTATCTGTGTTACTGTGTATGTCATTCGTAAATTAAAGAAAAAAGTATTAATATATATCATGAGATGTGCCTCTTTTATAGTGTTATGCGTATGTGTAGTAGATTGTAGGGTACTCCATAACTTTGCCTCATATCCCCTTTTTTAGCCTACCTTTTCAATATGCAAAACCACCATTGTGTAAAATTGGGTTTGGTGATCTTGGTTCTTCTCGCCGGGTTCATACCGACGACATGTCGTCGGTATAGAATTAGTGGGTTTTTTGACTGCTCAAAGTCTGTGCCGACGACATGTCGTTCCTATAGATCAAATATATTTTATTTTTTATTTTTTTCCCTCTCCGTTAATTTTTTTTTTTTGAATTTTTTTTTCCTACGTTGTCCCGACGACTTGTCGTTGGTATAGATCTATCATTTTTAATTTTTTTATTTTTAACCTATAGCGACGACATTTGTCTACCTATAGCGACGACATGTCGTCGCTATAGGTTGTACCTTGAAACCAAAATATCAAACCTCTCGTTTTCTCTCGGTTTTCACTCGTATTCTAAGCCATCTTTGCATAAAAGTGAAGTGTTTGAAGGTAATAATGATGTCTTTTATTTTAGTGAAGTTATATAATCTTGTTTTTGGAAGTTTTATATAAATTTTTGTGTTTTAGGTGAGATTGAAAGTTTAGGCTTGAAATTGAAGAGTTTGAAGGTTTTAAAGGTATGAAATTCGTTTACATCTCATGATTTAAATGTTATTAAGTGATTATGTTAGTGATTAGGCTTGTGTGGTCTTTGGGTTTAAATTTTATATTGTAAAAGTGTATGTATATGTAAGTGTATTTGGGTTTAATGCTAGATTAGGTTATGCCCACCAAGTGTTTGATGAAATGCATTAGATATATTTCCATGTTATTAAGTGATTATATTAGTGATTAGGCTTGTGTGGTCTTTGGGTTTAAATTTTATGTTGTAAAAGTGTATGTATATGTAAGTGTATTTGGGTTTAATGCTAGATTAGGTTATGCCCACCAAGTGTTTGATGAAATGCATTAGATATATTTCCATGATTTTAAGTTTGTATATGTTTGTATATGTGTAAATGTATATGGGTTTGATGTTAGATTAGGTTATATGGGTTTGATGTTAGATTAGGTTATGCCCACCAAGTGTTTGATGAAATGTCACCATATATATTTCATGGTTTTAAGTTGGTATGCATTTTCATATGTGTTATTTTATATGTATATGGTTTAATGTGTTTAGTTGTTTATGTATATGTTTATATGTATGTAATTATGTTAATTTTGTATGTGAATGTTTGTATGTATTTATGTTTATATGTTTGTTGATTAGTATATTATATGTTTATTTTTTTGTAATTGTGTAGTAAGTATGTTGTATACTTGTATGTTTTTTGTATAGTTGTAAGTGTGTATGTAAGTATGTTGTATACTTGCATGTAAGTATGTTTGTATTTTTGTAATTGTGTATGTAAGTATATTGTATATTTGTATGTTTGTACACTTGTAAGTGGTTGTGTTGTGATTATGCTTGTATGTATGTATATGTAAGTGTATATGACTTTAATGTTAGTATATCTTTGTGAATATGTTAATTGATAAAGTTGTATTTCCATGTTTTATAACACCATAGATATGACAATTGATAAGAGTTTAAACTAACATTGTGTGAATCTAGTATGTTTACATGTGTTTGGGTCAAAATGACCCATTTTAAGCAATTCTAGTATGTTTAAGTGTGTTTGGGTCAAAATGACCATTTGAACTAACTTTTGATTGATTCTAGCATGTTTAAGTGTGTTTGGGTCAAAATAACCCATTTGAACTAACTTTTGATTGATTCTAGCATGTTTAAGTGTGTTTGGGTCAAAATGACCTATTTGAACTATCTTTTGATTGATTCTAGCATGTTTAAGTGTGTTTGGGTCAAAATGAATATTTGAACTAACTTTTGATTGATTCTAGCATGTTTAAGTGTTTTTGGGTCAAAATGACCTATTTGAACTAACTTTTGATTGATTCTAACATGTTTAAGGGTGTTTGGGCCAAAATGACCCATTTGAACTATCTTTTGATTGAGTCTAGCATGTTTAAGTGTGTTTGGGTCAAAATGACCCATTTGAACTATCTTTTGATTGATTCTAGCATGTTTAAGTGTGTTTGGGTCAAAATGACCCATTTGGACTAACTTTTGATTGATTCTAGCATGTTTAAGTGTGTTTGGGTTAAAATGGCTCATTTTAAGCAATTCTAGTATGTTTAAGTGTGTTTGGGTCAAAATGACCCATTTGGACTAACTTTTGATTGATTCTAGCATGTTTAAGTGTGTTTGGGTCAAAATTGCTCATTTGAACTAACTTTTGATTGATTCTAGCATGTTTAAGTGTGTTTGGGCCAAAATGACCCATTTGAACTATCTTTTGATTGATTCTAGCATGTTTAAGTGTGTTTGGGTCAAAATGACCCATTTGAACTAACTTTTGATTGATTCTAGCATGTTTAAGTGTTTTTGGGTCAAAATGACCCATTTGAACTAACTTTTGATTGATTCTAACATGTTTAAGGGTGTTTGGGCCAAAATGACCCATTTGAACTATCTTTTGATTGATTCTAGCATGTTTAAGTGTGTTTGGGTCAAAATGACCCATTTGAACTATCTTTTGATTGATTCTAGCATGTTTAAGTGTGTTTGGGTCAAAATGACCCATTTGGACTAACTTTTGATTGATTCTAGCATGTTTAAGTGTGTTTGGGTTAAAATGGCTCATTTTAAGCAATTCTAGTATGTTTAAGTGTGTTTGGGTCAAAATGACCCATTTGGACTAACTTTTGATTGATTCTAGCATGTTTAAGTGTGTTTGGGTCAAAATTGCTCATTTGAACTAACTTTTGATTGATTCTAGCATGTTTAAGTGTGTTTGGGCCAAAATGACCCATTTGAACTATCTTTTGATTGATTCTAGCATGTTTAAGTGTGTTTGGGTCAAAATGACCCATTTGTACTAACTTTTGATTGATTCTAGCATGTTTAAGTGTGTTTGGGCCAAAATGACCCATTTGAACTATCTTTTGATTGATTCAAGCATGTTTAAGTGTGTTTGGGTCAAAATGACCCATTTGGACTAACTTTTGATTGATTATAGCATGTTTAAGTGTGTTTGGGTCAAAATGACCCATTTGAATTAATATTTTTAATATGTTTAATGCAGGAACGAATTCAAGAGGAGTATGTGAGATCCTCTAGCGAGACTGGTGGAGACTCATCTGCTGTTGATGAGATTCAATGCATTGAGCGCGCCTTAGGTCAAAGGCGAGGACATATACGAGGTGTTGGTCGCGTGATGAGACATCCCACCCCTGATTTTTCTAGCTCACAACCTCCAACACAACATTTGCAAGATGAAGTTGCAGAGCTTAGACAAGAACTTAAACAACAACAATAAATGAAGAAACTATACAACAACAACAACAACAACAAATAGAAGAGATGCAACGACTGATCCAAGAGCAGATGGAAATGATGCGTTACTTCCAGCAGCAACGACCACCTGGAGGCAATTAGAGTTTATATTTTTATTAGATTTTATAGAACTTTAAACTACTTTAAAATTATATGAACTATTTGTGTGTTAAACTTGAATGTGATTTGCACTCATTATATGTTTGTTAAATTTGCATCAATTATGTGTTTGTTTAATTTTTATAAAAAAAGCAGGTTCCTAAAAAAATAATAAATAACAGTCTATAGCGACGACATGTCGTCGCTATAGACTGTTATCTTTTTTTAAAAAAATATATATATTATCTATAGGGACGACAAGTAATATAAAAAAATATATATTATCTATAGGGACGACATGTCGTCGCTATAGATAATATAAAAAAAATAAATATCATCTATAGGGACGACATGTCGTCGCTATAGATAATATACATATATATTTTTTTATTTTTTTATTCGTTAATTTCAGAAACCACGACTGTTATAGGGTCGACATGTCGTTGCTATTGCTAAGTTTATGCCGACGACGTTTATCCCGACGACATTTTAACTTATAACTACTAATTTTTTGGGACAAAATCTATAGCGACGACATGTCGTCGCTATAGATCAAAATAGTCTATAGCGACGACATGTCGTCCCTATAAGGTCTTACTTTTTCGTTGTTTTAGACCCATTTTCTTGTAGTGGAATGGCACCGGTGGACGGTATGAGCATGCATGCACCATTTGAGAAAGAACAGAAGCAATAAGGTTTGGGTGATTTATTCTCTAGTGAAAGAAGAGTTCCAAATGTATCGGACCCGCTTCACAATTGATGATTACAACGTAAAGATACATAGACGAATGTACTCTGTCTGTAGTCTAATAGTATCAAGATGTGTAAAAAAGATAGAGGTCTCAACTTTCAAATAGTATGTTCTACTTTCTTATGTGTTGCAATATACTAAGTAGTTCATATAATACTTGGGATCTCATACCTTCCTCGAATAAACATTCATTGTTGACATAAACTATATTGCTCCACTTTGATTCCACTCTTGAACGTCCCCAATAAGTCACACAATAACACATAGCCAGTTATTCTAAGATTGTTAGTAGTGTCCGGTTCAAATACAAAGTCCAAATTATGTAAAAAGTGTGAGAAGCAATCAGGGATTGACATGTGGCATATTTTTAAAAATAGAAGTAGGGGTATTTTAGGAAGTGTCATTTATTAACAGAATTTTCAATACTTCAGCGATCGACCATTACACTGTACGATTGAGGTTTCCAACAGATTTTTCACTTTATCGTTGAAGATTCAAACAATCGAATCGTTGAAATCAATCGTTGAAGATTCAGACAATCGAATTTTCAATTTCAATCGCTGAAGATTGCTTTA
This sequence comes from Flaveria linearis, assembly GCA_024085815.1. Taxonomy (NCBI): domain Eukaryota; kingdom Viridiplantae; phylum Streptophyta; class Magnoliopsida; order Asterales; family Asteraceae; genus Flaveria; species Flaveria linearis. The sequence continues at coordinate 48,110,109 of CM044016.1, forward strand.
CATCAATTACTTCAGCGATGTCGACGAGAGATGATCAATTTGGTACGTATGAGGACGATTATATACTGCAATTGAAATAGTATGTTAATTTTGGCACCGTAATTTTGTCGTTTTGATCATCGTTCTGTCTATACTGTATGATTTTCTGTGAATTTTGTTATTGATTGACATCATCATTGTGTCATAGGTATCATCATTGTGTCATAGGTATCATCATTGTGTCATAGGTATCATCATTGTGTCTTTTGTATCGTCATTGTGTCTATACTGTTAGATTGCTCTGGACATTATCAATTTGTTGTTGAACATATTTTATAAATATTAGTTGTGTTATATGATACTATTTATACTGATTGTGTCAGGTTTAGAGGGTCATTGTGTCAACCAAGCATGATTGTGTCAAATTCTATCTTTGTGTCATTTATTTGTGAAGGTTCATTGTGTCATGTTTGGGGATTCATTGTGTCATGAAAGCTGCTTATAATGTGTCTTTTGTGAAGGTTCATTGTGTCATGTAAGCTGCTTATAATGTGTCTTTTGTAAAGGTTCATTGTGTCATGATTGGGGATTCATTATGTCTTTTATGTTTTTGTGTCTTTTTATGACTTGTTGTTTTTATTCATATAGATGCTGAAAATTACAAAGATGTTGGCCAACAATGTGTATCTCCAGGTTCTGGAAGAGTATCTTATATACCTTTTGCAAGGAGTTCAATTAAACCTGTTGTAGGAATGGAGTTTGTTTCTATTGAGCATGCGTTTGCATTTTACCAAAGGTATGCTCTTTCTTGTGGTTTTGAAGCTAGGAAGCATACAGAATATTTGCAAGCTGGTAAAGTACTTTTGAAGTATTTTGTTTGTTCGAAGCAAGGGTTTAAAAGGGGAAAAGTATTTGATTCTTCAAATGATGAGGACGATAAATGTAAGTGGAAGCGTAGTAAACCATCTAAGAGAGTTGGGTGTGAAGCAATTCTTAAGTTACGTTTAGTTAATAGTAAATACTGTGTTTATTATTTCAAGGAAGAGCACAACCACTTGTTGGTTGATCAAGATGATGTGCATCTTTTACCTGCTGCTAGAAAGGTTGATCATGTAAAAGAAGGTGCAATTCAAGCTTTGTCTAGTATAAATATTGGTCCCGTTCGAGCTTTTCATATATTGAGAACTTTGTGTGGTGGTTATGCGGAAGTCGGTGCGACGAAAAATGATTTCAAGAATTATAAGAGGGATTTAAATAAATATATTGGTGAATATGATGCTGATATGCTTGTTCAAATTCTTATGAAGAAAAAGGGTCACTTGACGAATTTTACTTGTGAATATTTTGTTAAAGAAGATGGAACATTAGGTGGTTTATTTTGGGCTGATGATGTTATGAAGAATAATTACTTGATCTTTGGTGATGTTGTTGGATTTGATGCTACTTATAGATCTAACAAGTAAGATTCTAATCTCTTCATTGTGTCTTATTTTCATTGTGTCTTCTTTCCATTGTGTTATTACTTACATTATTCATTGTGTCATGTATATCATTGTGTCATATATATCATTGTGTCATATATATCATTGTGTCATGTATATCATTGTGTCATATATATCATTGTGTCATAATACTCATTGTGTCATGGTGTTAATGTGTCATATATAGCATTGCGTCATAAGATTCATTGTGTCTAATTATATTTATTGTGTCGTATATGATAGGTATGATATGGTTTTTGTACCTTTCACTGGTATAGATAACCACAACAGAAATGTTACTCTTGGTGCTGCTCTTCTTGGATCTGAAACTGCAGATTCATATAGGTGGTTATTGCGTAACTATGTCAAATCTTTTGGTAATCCACCTAAAGTTATTGTTAGTGATCAAGATCCTGCAATGAAGAGGGCTATACTAGATGTTTTACCAACTTCCCGGCATAGGTTATGTATGTGGCATATATGGGACAAAGTGACATCTAAGGTATCAAGTGTTTACTCATTGTGTCTTTTTCTTTTTTACTTATTGTGTCATTTGATATTCTGCTATTCCTTTTTCAGTCATTGTGTTTTTATATTATCTGATATTGCTTTGCGCTCATATTTGTAGGTGGGACCAGTTTTGTGTAACACTACAGATTTTAAAAAGAGATTGGCTGCTATTGTATGGGCAGAATCTATTACTCCTGCTGAATTTGAAAAAGAATGGGATGTAATTCTATCTGAGTTTGGTTTAACTACTCATCCATGGTTGTGTGATATTTTTAATATCAGAGGAGATTGGATTCCTGCATATTATCAAAATGAGAATTTTTCTGGGCTGATGCGTACAACGTCGAGATGTGAAAGTGAAAACCACTTTTTTAATCAGTTTTGTAACCCAAGATCAACTTTATTGGAGTTTAGTAGTCATTTTGAATCTGCTATGGAGGCTCAGAGGTATGAGCATAGGAAGAATGATCATGACACTCGATTTGCTAATGTGGAGTTGTGCAGTTCATTTGTTCTTGAAAAACAAGCTGCACAGATTTTTACGCGAACTATTTTTTGGATCAGCAGTTGGAGATAAATAATGCAATCAATAGTTGTGCATCTGTGAGCATTGAAACAGTTGATGATTTTGCAAAGTTTGAAATCAAAGATTTCAGGCAACCATGCACTGATTATTTTAAGGTATCAATTCTTTTTTGTTTTTGTTTATATATTGTGTAGTATTTTACTTGATATGTGTTTTACTATATCATTGTGTCAGGTTTAGAGGTTCATTGTGTCAACCAAGCATGATTGTGTCAAAATCTATCGTTGTGTCATATCTTTGTGAAGGTTCATTGTGTCATGTTTGGGGATTCATTGTGTCATGAAAGCTGCTTATAATGTGTCTTTTGTGAAGGTTCATTGTGTCATGATTTGGGATTCATTGTGTCATGGTTTGGGATTCATTGTGTCATGAAAGCTGCTTATAATGTGTCTTTTGTTGAGGTTCATTGTGTCACGTTAAATATAATTGTGTATTTTGTTGTAGGTTATGTTTCGAAAGGAAGATTTGACCATATCATGCAGTTGCAATAGGTTTGAACAGTTTGGGTTGATATGTAGTCATATTTTCTACGTTCTTCGGCTTTGTGACATTAGAGAGTATCCAAAAAAGTATGTTCTTAAGCGTTGGACAAGGGAAGCTGTGCCAAATACATCTCTCAGATCTGATTTTATACTTCCTGGTTGTGACAACAACTGGCATTTTATAGAAGATGTGGTTCGTGATATTAGGAGTGCCAATGATTATATTGTTAATAAATTGGTTACGAACAAAGACGAGTTGTGTTTTTATCGTGATTATTTGAATAGTTACAAGTCTAAGGCTGATGAAGTTGAAATGGTCGCCCCACCTCCAAGTAGGAGAGATAGGTTTGCAGAGTTAACTGGAGGGAGCGAAAGAAATGAAGCAAAATTGCGTGTACCGGTTAAGCAAAAGACAAAAGGTAGGCCGAAAAGAATGAAGTCTGCTCGTGAGTTAGCGATCGAACAAGCAGGAAAAAAGTTGCGACATTGTGGGTTTTGCAAACAACCTGGTCACATTATACGCAATTGCAGTTTATATCTTCAAAGCATTAAAGATAAACAAGCTTCAAGCAGCTCAACAATTGATTCTATGCCTATTCAAGAATAGGATTCATTGTCATAAGATTCATTGTGTCAAATACTCATTGTGTCATAATAATCATTGTGTCATCATATTCATTGTGTCATTAGACTCATTGTGTCATATTTGAAGAGTTTTGTTTATGTTTGATTTTGACAATAAAAACATGGTACCAAAATAATATTGTGTAATGTAAAGCAACATATAGCAACAAATACTAACATGAAAAAACAAAGCAAAATATAACAACATGCCAACATACCAAATTACTATTGTGTCAAACTACGATTGTGTCAAACTTGCATTGTTTCAAACAAGCATTGTGTCAACTAACATTGTGTCAACTACCATTGTGTCAACTACCATTGTGTCAACTACCATTGTGTCAACTACCATTGTGTCAACTACCATTGTTTCAAACAAACATTCAGTCCAAACAACTACTGTGTCAAATTACCATTGTTTCAAACAACCATTGTTTTGAACTACGCCATTCCAAATGTCAGCCTTTTAAAGATTCTGTCTTTTGATGTTTTTTGGAGGCTGATTTTTTTAGGACCAGGTAACTCCATGTAGTTCTTCACATCTTTTATTACCAAATCCCTTGCTTCATTTATGTCATGCAATAGAATTTTTGCAGCATACTTTCGGCGCAAATCTTCCAATTCTGCCGCCTGCTTATTATCTTTTTCATCAGTGAATCCACAATCCCAGAACTTCACATCTTCTCCCAGATACATCTCCATGTGTCGCATGAGAAATACTCCACAATCAATCCCATTTTTGGATGTTCTCCAAGTCATTTTTAACCGTTCAATTGATGTTTCCTTCATTTTTTTGGCTTTTCGATGTGAAATACTTGCAAGGTAATCTGCAAAAACATCTCTCTGTGGAAAAAAAATCAACATTGTGTTATATTTAAATAGCATACGTTTTGCTATATTAATTATATGGGTTTTAAGTACTTACTGCTCTCTCGGGTAGACCAAGGTACTTTGCTTCATATTCACCAGATGCACTGTTGTCAATCAAGATTGTCCTTGTGTCTTTTAGATTGAAACAAATAAGGTAATAATGACCCATTTGAAGGATTGGTAGCATCACCATATCAAACTTCTTTATATCTTTCCCCAACTTCTCATTTTTTAAATGGTTGTTCATGTTTTCTGCGAAGTCCCTAAGAACAAGCTCATAATCTCTCATGTAAGTGTGAGAGTTCTGTAAATCAAACAATATAAGATAAAATAAGTTAAATAAGACTTGACACAATGATATCATTGTGTCATAAGATTCATTGTGTCATATATAGCATTGTGTCATATATTCATTGTATCATGTATTCATTGTGTCATAAGATTTCTTGTGTCATATAATTTCTTGTGTCATGTATTCATTGTGTGATAAGATTCATTGTGTCATAAGATTCATTGTGTCATGGTGTTAACGAGTCATATAATAATATCATTGCATCATTTATTTTACTTACAATCATTTGAGGATTGCAAAAAAGCCTGTAATAAGACTCTCTTGCCTTCTTCTTTTCTTCAACATTCAGTATATGTGCCCATATAGCAATAACATCAATATGAACTTCAATTCTGGCCTTAGACTCTCCAATTCCACCCTTGGCACCGTCATGTAATCTTTAGATACAAATAAAAGATCCCTGCAAAAGAAACAAAAAGAAATGTTAGTAGACTAATTAAAATTTAAATTTATTCATAGAAGTTGTTTTACCATGGTTTTTCATTTCCTGCAAATAGACAACTTGATGTGTTATTTTCTGAAACTGTTCTTCTTTCGGACATTACAACTTGTCATTGTATGAATGGTGAGCATAAAGCTTCTGCTGGAAACTTTTTTCTCTCTGGTCTCTTTTGATGTTTAAGTCATCTTGTTTTGGACATGTAATTGGTGGTGCATGTGAAATAGGATCAACATCAAGCACTGTTTTTGAAGCAGGAGTTTTAAAAGAATCTGTATTTTCTGGTACTTCAGGAAAGATGACTATATCTGCCTTCATTATGTCATCCTTTCCCATTGTGTCATGCTTTGTGTGCTCAGCAACAGAGTCCATAAGATTCTCCACATCTATAACATTCTCAATTTGAACCATTGAGTCATCCTCCAACTCCTTGTTTTTACCTCCAACTCTTTGCAGACATCCTCCACTTCTACCTTCTTACTAACAGCATCAATATTATCTTCTTCTGGTGTTGGAGTCAATAAACGAAAGTTTGGTTTATCAAAGACATCATCCAACTCCTTGTTTTGTACCTCGCTTTCTTTGTTCACATTATCTTCTTCTTGTGTTTGAGTCAATAGATTAAAGTTTGGTCTATCAAAGTCATCATTATTCATTGTGTCATCGGTAACTCCCATTGTGTCATCAGCAACTCCCATTGTGGCAATCGCATGCTGTCTAATCAATGTTTTCAAATTTGTAACAATTCTCATAATTTTAATGTCTGTTTCGTCTTGACATTCAACCATTGTGTCATCCTTTTCCATGGTGTCATTCACATTCACTGTGTCATCCTTTTCCATTCTGTCATCTGTAGCCATTGTGTCATGCTTTTCCACTGTGTCATCCTTTCCCATTGTGTCATCTTTTGGCATTATGTCATTCAAATTCACTGTATCATGCTTTTCCACTGTGTCATCTTTCTGTTCTAAACAAGCTCCTGTCTCTAAACCTCCTAACTCTACAGCTCCAAATCCAACTGCCTCTCCAGCTGCAGCTCCAGATTCAACTGCATCTCCAGTTCGTTCAACTTCAGCTTCAATTGTGTCATTCTTTGATTTTGGTTTATAAGAGTTCACCAAACATTCCCATTCTTTTTGTTTCTTTTCAATTATTGTGCTTCCAGGGAAATCTTTGATTGACTTCTCTAATAATGACATTACCCAAATTGCGTGGTCATCAAACAGCTCGAGCTCTTTTTCAATCTCTTTACCCTTTCCTGTTGTATAAACAATAATTGTTGATGATTTTCAAGTAAATTATTGAAAGCTTATTATAATAATTAAACGTCATACCTCTTCTGTTTCAGCCATCATATCCTCAACATCAACTTCCCTTACTTCTTCCACACCTAATGAAAACAAAATTAATATAAATTATTATGACACAATGTTCAAATAGAATGACACAATAGGATTTGACACAATGATACAATGATCATTGTGTCATATGTAAATACATACTTTTCTTGATTTTGACTTTCAAGCTTGGTTTCTCTTTCCTTTGAGTTTTCTTTTCCAATGCGATTGTGTCATTTTCAGAACTTGTGTCATCCACAAGCATTGTATCATCCAGTCTTCTTTCAATATCCAAAAACATTTCAAAAGTGAACATGTCAAGGCTTATTGAAGATGAACTCTTCACAATCTCAAACTCGTAAGCATATAAAATCTGCAATTAATAATAACAGTAATTGTGTCATATTCCATTGTGTCATATTCAATTTGGTAATATTAATTTTAGAGACAATATACACTTACCGCAAGCACCAAAAGAGGACCACAGAATAAGCCCTTTTCATCAGCTTCCCATATTTGTTTCTGCTTGTTCAAGCAGTTGAATATGTAATCACACCAATCCACTTCCTGAATTTGGGTTCTTTTGTTAATGACGCTAAAAATCTTTGGTTGACTGTGTTGCTTTTCATAGCCTCTCCCAACACAGTGAAAAAAATTACCAAAAAATTTAGTTGAAATGTTCTGCTTGTGTCATTTTTTCTATTAGATACATGCTCAACAAAATTTCTGATGAAGATCCTCCCAGATTCTCAAAACTGACTTCTCCACTCCTTTATTACTGGATCATTAACATTAGGCTTAGCTTGTTCATCAACTTTTACACCACCAATAGGTATTCCAAATACTTCATGAATTAAACGTGGTGTTACTTTAAATTGATGTGTGCCATTGTTGAATATATTTGTCTTGGCATCGTAGTTTTTCAAAATCCAATAACCAAAAGATGTTGGAATTGTGTGCAAGTTCAATAGTAGAGCTGGTCCAAAACCCATTTCTTTAACAACCTTTTTCTGCTTTTTTGTTAATTCTCCCAAAAAACTGACAAGGTTGTTAAGTGAACATCTCAAGTTAACTTTTTGTCCATTGTATGCAAAAAAGCTTGGTTTTGTTGGGTCTTTAGCAACCTTGACGCGTTTCTCTTTCTTACTAGATCAGTGGTTGATTTTCTCTTGCTTAATTCATTTTCTCTTTCAGCTTGTTTTTTGTCCCAAATATCAACCACAAAATCTTTTAATAGCATGCTATCTTGCACATCTACAAAACAATGAATGAGACAACATATCATATAACTTAGTAAAGGAAGTAAGTTTTTAATAGAAGAATTATGGTAGACACTAACTTTCAGAATGATCTTCAGGACTATCAATTATCAAAGGGTTTGACTTGTCATTTTTGAATTTACTGAAATACTTCTTTGATATTCTTTCACTTTTCTTTTACGTCTTGGACCTTCACAAAGACACATTATTAGCAGTTTTCATGACACAATGAATCTCAAACTATGACACAATGAATCCCCAATCATGACACAATGAACCTTCACAAAGACATGACACAAATATAGTTTTTGACACAATCATGCTCGGTTGAAACCCCCCAATCATGACACAATGGATCCCAAATCATGACACAATCATGCTCTTTTGAAAACCCCCAAGCATGTTTTCATGACACAATAAATCCCCAAAGCATGACACAATGAATCCCTAATCATGACACAATGAACCTTCACAAAGACATTGTTAGCATGAATCATGACACAATGAACCTTCACAAAGACATTGTTAGCATGAATCATGACACAATGAATCTCAAACTATGACACAATGAACCTTCACAAAGACATGACACAAATATAGTTTTTGACACAATCATGCTCGGTTGAAACCCCCCAATCATGACACAATGGATCCCAAATCATGACACAATCATGCTCTTTTGGAACCCCCCAAGCATGTTTTCATGACACAATGAATCCCCAAAGCATGACACAATGAATCCCTAATCATGACACAATGAACCTTCACAAAGACATTGTTAGCATGAATCATGACACAATGAATCCCCAAACCATGACACAATGAATCCGCAATCATGAAACAATGAGCTTTCACAAAGACATTATTAGCAGGAATCCCCAAAGCATGACACAATGAATCCCTAATCATGACACAATGAATCACTAATCATGACACAATGAACCTTCACAAAGACATTGTTAGCATGCATCATGACACAATGAATCCCCAAACCATGACACAATGAATCCCTAATCATGACACAATGAACCTTCACAAAGATATTGTTAGCATGCATCATGACACAATGAATCCCCAAACCATGACACAATGAATCCCCAATCATGAAACAATGAGCTTTCACAAAGACATTATTAGCAGAAATCGTGACACAATGAATCCCCAAAAGCATGACACAATGAATCCCTAATCATGACACAATGAACTTTCACAAAGACATTATTGTTAGCATGACACAATGAATCCCAAAACCATGACACAATGAATCCCTAATCATGACACAATGAACTTTCACAAAGACATTATTAGCAGAAATCGTGACACAATGAAACCCCAAACCATGACACAATGAACTTTCACAAAGACATTATTACCATGACACAATGAACATTCACAAAAGACACATTATAAGCAGATTTCATGACACAATGAATCCCCAAACCATGACACAATGAAGTTTTGCAAAGACATGACACAATGATAGATTTTTGACACAATAATGCTCGGTTGAAATTTCACAATGAAACCCCTAAATCATGACACAATGCATAGTTATATTTGACACAATAATGCTTGATTAGGTTTTACCTGTTTGTTCTTGCTCTTCGATTGGACTTATCGTAGTGTTTGTGAGTTTATGCTTGTGGTTCTGGAGGTTTCCGAATGTTCATTAGACACTGAAGACTTTTTCGACTGTACGGGATCCATGTTTACGTTTGATGATTTCGTCGGAGATGGTTTTCGAGGAAAAGACGATGATGGAAGTTTTCGTCGAAGACGGTTTGAATAGACTTTGAAAACGTTTTCGTTGGAGACGGTTTATTGTCAAATTACAGTTTTACCCCTCCGCCTTTTAGCAGTTTTCCATTTATTTACAAGTTTGCCACCGCGTTTTTTTGAACCATTGATCTATTTTAAGTAGCTGATCCAACGGCCAGAACCACTTCTCACACTTTTTAGAAATTATAGGCTTTGTAGCATATCTCAACTCTTGTTAGTAAGATGTTAATATGTAAATATTGATGGTTAAATTTATCAGAGAGTCTGTTTGTCAACTATCATTAATGTTACGTTAGCTTCTTCTCTGTTCTTTCTGTGCATAAGAGTATAACATCATATGAAATTTAGTCCATCAAAATGCTTCATCTTCATCAAATACTCAAAAATTGAATCATCTTTTTCAAACTAGTTCAATTGAATTCATTCTTTATGACTAATTTAGGACTTGTATAATTGATATCATATAGAAATTAATTCTACACAAGACGGTTCCTTGCCGCGCTAGTAGTGCTCACATGTTTGCACCACCCTCTATTAACAAAGTTACTTGATTGTAATGGTCGCTTGGTGGCGAAGATGTATGGTATCGTGACAAAAGATGAGTATCTTAATACTTTGATTTTAATATTGTTGTTCGTGTTTATTTTTAGAAATCATATGAAAACAAGGAAATCCCTCCTCCTTGAAGACGGATCGACAAGCCACGAACAATGAACGACAAAGCATTTTAATGGGCTATTGGTGGTGGATGTCACATGTGTTTGTGAATACGCTATTACTTGTGTCTAAAACTGATTACTGAACATTAATATTTTTTTATATAAAAAAAACAAGACTAGCAAGCTACTAGTCGGAAAAAATTGCAAGTACAATTATGAAATAAATGAGCAGTAGTCTCTGAATCGATACCATATAAAGGACAAAAGAACACAAGAAACGTCAATCATTTTAAGCACAAGATTCAATCTATTTTAAAGGGTCCTAATAAATAGACACCCATTTTTTTAAATCGACACCCCCTATACGCCGCGTATGGGTCCATACGCGGCCCATACCCGGCGTATAGGGTACGACCATTAATGCGACATTAATGACTGACAACCGACGTCACATCACTTCACCTATACGGGGCGTATAGGTCCATACGTCACGTATAGGCCGGTGTCGATTTAAAAAAGAATATAAGCTATACGCCGCGTATGGGCCCATACGCGGCGTATAGATCCTCGGCTTACTATATATTTCAAATTTTCTATTTTTTACACACACTTAAAAAAAAAACACTCTCGTATAGCACTATACTACACGTATTGATCTTCGGCTTTTCAACATCCAGGTACGTATTATTGTTCATACATCATTATTATGTTAATCGTTCATTGATTTAAACGTTAAAGTAGTGTTTTATGCCCCCAAAATGCGTGATTTAAAAACTGGAATAAAGAACTATACGCCGGTACAGCCCCGCGTATAGGGCTATACGCAGCGTATAGTTCTTTGGTTGGGGACGAAGACACATTGGTGTGTACCCTATACGCGGCGTATAGATATATACGCGGCGTATAGGGTATTGCAATACGCGACTTGGGGGCCATACGTGGGTCCCCTATACGCTGCGTATAGTCCTATACGCGGCGTATAGGGTCGGATTCGACCTATACGTTGCCCTGTGACCCATACGCTGCTACCCTATACGCGGCGTATAGCCCTATACGCGGCGTATAGGGTAAATATATATAACAAATACATATATATGTATATACGCATATACATATACATATACATATACATATACATATACATATACATATACATATACATATAACATATACTTATACATATACATATACATATACATATACATATACATATACATATACATATACATATACATATACATATATATGTATATACACATATACATATACATATATGTATATGTACATATATACATATAACATGTATATGTATATGTGTATACATATACATATACGTATACGTATACGTATACGTATACGTATACGTATACGTATACGTATACGTATACGTATACGTATACGTATACGTATACGTATACGTATACCTATACATATACATATAATATACATATACCTATACGTATACATATACATAACATATATATATGTATATGTGTATATATATATATAGATACGTATACGTTGTTTTTGACCTATTTGTTCACCTGTGCAGATATGTCTTCCGATTCTGAGATTGAGGCTGACGTTGTTGACCATATTGCCGAGCATCCTTGGCTGCAGTTTGATGCCGGTTCCGTTGAGCACGCTAAGTGCTCAAAATTTATTCGGATGAAGATCGGTCATCAAAAGGCCGTAGATTGGGAGGTGATGGCTGAGTTGGGAGAGCGCGATCGTCTTGCTGTTATTATCGGAGACGATACGCCGTGGAGACGTCTTTTTGAGATCGCATTCTTACCGTCCCACCGTGAGCTGGTAGTGGAGTTTTTATCCACATTTACATATATTCGTCCAGATGAGATGGTGGAGGACGATGAGCGATCGGAGATATCTTTTACGCTTTGTGGACATGCACATCAGATGTCCATTGAGCAGTTTGCAGTTGTCTCGGGGCTTTATTATGAGCCGGAGACTGTTACCCCTCTGTTCACTGAGGGTATTACTGAGATGGAGGAGGGCACATTGAGAGAGTGGTGGCCTGAGATTGCCGGAGGTCCGTTTCAGAGGACTAAGGGCAGGGTCACCGGCATTCGAGATCCTCTCATCCGTTATCTGCATCGGATGATCGCCACGTCCATCACGGGACGTGGCAAGAGTCGGGAGTGGTGTACCATTCCGACTTATTTTACTTATACTGTTTGATTACGGGGACCAGGTGTAACCTGGCGAGGTGTTTGGCGGAGTATTTTGCTTCGTATTATCATCGCCAGGAGCGAGGAGCGGTGTACGGCGGCGCGTACATCACGTTGATTGCCCGATCTTTAGGTATCTTCCTCGGCATCTTGGTGACGTGTCTCCGCCGATCGAGCCGGTGAGATTAGATCGTCGTACGCTATTCGGCATGCGTATTATACGCCAGTTTCCGGTTGGCATACGATTCTCTCTTCGACCGGGGAGATCTGGCAGCCGGCACCAGTTCAGCAGCTCGGCATTGTCGATCCACTGCGGCAGCACGGGCAGCCGCATGATCAGCCACCACCCGACGAGCAGCCACATGATCAGCCGCCTCCTCAGCCACATCAGCCGCCTCCTCAGCCTCAGATCCCACGACATATTTATAGAGAGGTGAGGCTGCCTGCACGTGTGGAGACATTGTTGCAGGATATGTCTAGGAGCTTACGGCAGCAGAGTCGACGGCTCGATCGCGTTGAGGATCTGATGGAGTGGCAGGTTCAGTCAGAGATGGCGCGGCGTTCTGGTACTGATCCTCCGCCGTTGCCACCGCCTCGAGATTACCCTGACTCCCCGTAGTTTTGTATTGTAATTTTTATTTTGTTATGTAATTTAAAAACTTTGTAAATATATTATCAGTTTATGTTTATCTTTTATGTTTATTATCAGTTTATGTTTATCTTTGTAAATATATACAGACATACAGACATACATACATACATACATACAGACATACATACATACATACATACATACAGACATACATACATACATACATACATACATACATACATACATACATACATACATACAGACATACATACATACATACATACATACATACATACATACATACAGACATACATACATACATACATACATACATACATACATACATACATACAGACATACATACATACATACATACGTACATACATACGTACATACATACGTACATACATACATACATACATACATACATACATACATACATACATACATACATACATACATACATACATACATACATACATACACACATACATACATAAATAATTTTAATTCAAATTATATATATATTAAAACTCAAAAAATTAAAAAAAACATATACATATATAAACTATACGCCGCGTATAGACCCATACGCGGCGTATAGCTCCTCCACTACAGTCCTCTTGCGACCACGTACAGTGCTAATGCGACCATTATTTTGTACTATACGTGGCGTATGGCCCCATACGCCACGTATAGTACAAAATAATTGGTGCTCATGCGACCACTACAGTCCTCTTGCGACCAATTATTCTGCATTATACGTGGCGTATGGATCCATACGCCACGTATAGTACAAAATAATTGGTGGTGTCAGATGTACTTTTTGTACCATGTACGATTACATGGTACATACGCTGCGTATAGGATCCTATACGTGGAAGACGTGGCAAGCCTATACGTAGCGTATAGGCCCATACGCTGCGTATAGGATCCTATACGTGGCGTATAGTCCCATACGCTACGTATAGTTGTCAGACGTCCTATAAAGCGTTTTTGTACTATGTACGAATATACGCAGCGTATAGGTGCCATACGTGGAAGACGTGGCAAGCCTATACGTAGCGTATAGTCCCATACGACGCGTATAGGGGCCATACGCCAGCCTATACGTGGCGTATGGACCCATACGCCACGTATAAATTATTTCAGTATGACGTGACCCAAGATTCGTTTTCACCTATATAACAACGATTTCGATAACACTTTCGATATGCTTTCGATTCCTGTAAATCCCAAACGTATTTCTCTCTCAAAATATCACACTTTTATTCGTTCGGTATGTCATTTTGGGACGGTAACTATTTGTTTGGTGAATATTCAAATGAATATTCAAATGAATATTCGTTCGTGGTGGATAGTAATCAAGATGATGCGTACGTTCAATCTGCTTACGAGACAGGACTGCCAGATTTAAACCAATCGTATGTTCCCGATGATGAAGTTGAGTTTTGCCGAGAGTCAACTTACGACACGCAACAAAATATATACTCTCGAGTGATGAAAAACAAACGACAAAAGTATCGTTTGAAACATCTCAAAATTTTTATCTCTCGATGAGCTAGTCTGTTGGGCTGTTAATAGAGGACGTGATAATGGTTACGTTATTATTACACGAAGATCAAAGAAAAAAAGAAGGTCAGGTCGTAAAGGTATGGCTTATCTGTGATCGTGCGGGCGAACACAAAAGTAAAGCGACAGTTAGACGATCTGGCAGCAAAAAAATCGGATGTCCTTTTAAATTAGTAGGGATATACGACAACAAACGTCGTTCGTGGAAATTAGAGGTGCGAAGTGACGAACATAACCATGATCCTGCTCAACATATGGAGGGGCATCCTTTTGTAAGAAGGTTTTCTCAAAACGAATACAATTTGGTGGAGCAGCTTACTGATCAGATAATGGAGCCTCGTAGCATCTTATCAGCTATTAAAAAGCAAAATCCTAATAACGCATCAATAACCAGAGACGTATACAACGCTCAATATAAGATAAGAAGTGAAAGAAAAGTCGGTGAAACACCAATGCAAGTCTTAGAAAACCTTTTATCTATTAAAAGGTACGTTTATTACACCCGAGGTTTTTTTTTTCAATAGACTTAATTAAAATGAAGCCTAACTTGTATTTGTATCCTCACTTAACAACATCAATTTCCTTCCTTTTCTATTAAAAGGTATGTTTATTACACCCGAGAAGATCCCGATACTAATGTCGTAGAAGATATATTTTTTTGTCATCCTAAATCATACGACACTTGGCGTGCATTTCCGCACGTGCTGATGATAGACGCTACATATAAAACAAACATGTACAAGCTTCCGTTTGTTCAGATTGTTGGTGTGACCTCCACACACAAGACATTTTGTGTTGCTCATGCGTTTATTAGCAAAGAACGGGAAGATAATTTGAATGGGTGCTTAATAGATTGAAAGATACGTTAAGCAAGTGTATGGAGCCGCGCGTCATAATAACAGACAGAGATCTCGCTTTAATGAACGCATGTGTTAAAGTGTTTCCGAATGCTTCAAAGTGTTTATGCAGGTGGCATATTGATGAAAATATCGCGAAACACTGTAAAGCAAGTTTTACAAAGATGACTGGAGAAAGTTTAAATATGCATGGGCACGTTTGTGTGAGTCTCCCACGGCGGAGATTTACGAGTATAACTATAACCTTCTTTACGAACGATTAGTGAAGCGAATCGAGAAAGTAAGTTTTATTATATTTTAATTATGTTTTATTATATTTTCAATATATAATTAATTATGTTTTATTATATTTTCAGAGGTATTGTCATATATAAACAGAAACTGGTTAGAGAGTTACAAAGAAATGTTTGTATCAGCCTGGACTAACTTGAACCGCAATTTGGCCAACGCACAACAAATAGGGTGGAGAGTCAACATGCAAATTTAAAAAGATATCTTAAATCAACAAATAGCATGAATCATCATAAACTTCCGCTATTTGATTACTTAAGAGGCAAGGTTTCACACATAGCTCTTGATTTATTAGTTGCCGAAAACACTAAATTGCATGTGATGCGCTCTGCAAATTCAACATGTGGTTGTCATCTTTTCACTAGTTGTGGCTTGCCTTGTGCTTGTCGGCTGGAAAAATATGAACATTCTGGTAATAGTCGCTCCATCATTATCATTTTTCTATTAAAGTGACAAATTATGTATTAATTTATACTTTATAATGCAGGCACTAAAATTCCATTAGATGCAATTGACGTATTTTGGACGAAGCTTGATAACATTAAGCCATCATATACGGTGGATGAAAAAGTTGATGTTGAAGAAGAAATGGAACGGGTGAAACAACAAATAATGACACAACCCGCAGCTGTAAAATTTAGTTTGGTGGAAAAAATAAAAAAAATTGTGTATCCATGGAAAAATAACAAAAAAGCGCCTGTTGTTCAAACAGATATTCGCGGTCGTCCAACGTTAAAGGTTCAACAACAAAAGTACGACACTCAACAAAGTACGTGCGACATGCCGAGACATAGCTCGTTTATTGCGTCTCACATTTCCGGAAGAACAAGTTCAGCTGTAAAGCCCCAGAAGCCTGCCATGCAACGTAGTCGTTCAACGTCATCTAAAGTATCACGGGGTACTAATGAGTTTTCTTCGATTGTCGGAGATAACCAATTAAACAATATAAACAGGTTAAAAAATTGGATTCCGTCAATCTTTCATCAGTATATTTCACGTATACGAGATGTCCGACCCGATGGGAATTGTGGTTTTCGATCAATAGCTTTAGGCTTAGGGTTTGACAAAAATAAGTGGATGTATGTGCGGACACAGCTTTTAGAAGAGTTGGACAGACATGAATTGGAGTACAGAGAAGTTTTCGATACTTTGTACCCCGGACAGTATAACGAATTACGTCACACCATCGATTGGCAAAGTGTGGAACCTGCACCAGAAGAACATTGGATGATAATGCCGTATACGGGATTAGTGGTTGCTCAAAAGTTTGGGGTTATTCTTCATTTACTAAGCAATAATGGTTGTCAAACATTTTTCCCATTATGGGCTGATCCGAAAACTGTCATGCCTCATCATGTCGTGTCGATTGTTCATGTCAACAACAATCATTTCGTCCACGTTAAGTTAGAAGGAGATTATCCGATGCCAACATTAAGTAATCTTTGGATTCTTAACCGAAGCGTACGTGCTGCAGAATGGGAGATTATGTATAGGATTCGTATCTCGGAATACAACGTAATAATAGAGAATAACCGAGAACCCCCGGCTTATATAAATTTATTTTAATTTATAATTTGTAATATGCGAATTATATATTTTAATTTTAATTTTATTATTGTATTCATATTGTATATATTAAAATAAAAACTCAAAAAATTAAAAAAAATAAATATATAAGCTATACGCCGCGTATGGTTCCATACGCGGCGTATAGCTCTTCCACGTATGGGTCATAAGTCACGTATGGGTATAAAATGTCAAACCCTATACGCCACGTATGGTCCCATACGCTGAGTATAGGGTATAAAACGTCAAATCAACAACATACCCTATACGCCGCGTATGGACCCATACGCGCCGTATAGGGTATAAAACGTTAAATCAACAATGTACCCTATACGCCGCGTATGGACCCATACGCGGCGTATAGGGTACAGGGGTGTTGATTTAAAATTAAGGGGTGTCTAAATAAAGAGACCCATTTTAAATGGCAGCTTACATGTAAATTTAAATTGATTAAAGTATTCTTTTAAATTTAAAATATTTTATTAACATTTGATGTGACTTTTTGTTTCATGTTGGAGCAGGGTGTTATAGAAGATTGTATAGAATTAAGGTCGGACCGATGTGTCAACGAGAACATTGCACTTCATAAGGGGTGTGAAGATATAACTTTCACATCCACTGAAGAGAAGAACAAAGTCTTACTTATAAACAAGTGAATAGACAACCCAGGACAAAACGGACAATAAACGTTGTTTGGATTAATGTTATTATGTTATTCCATAGTATAAATTCACATTGGACAAAATATTAGTTTCGAGTTTAAGTTCCTTTTTCTTCATTTTAGAGTTTTTGATGTATATAAAATAAGAGGTCAGCAAAGTTGATTTTGATTTGACAGGTCTCTAGTTACGTCATTTTCAAATTATTAAGACCGCAACTTGTTAAGTAGAATTGGAGAGGTAAAAAAACTATATTTTAATTTTTAAGGAAAATTCAAATGTTTGATAATTAAGAACTGTCACATTCATTTTTTATTTTCATCCTTATAATTATATTAAAAATTATTTTTTTCACTCATTTCAATTAAATAATATATTTTTATACATTTTTTATTACATTTTCTCTCTCCTCCACTCACAACCACTTTTAAAAATATTAAAAAATTTATAAGGGTTGAAAAGTGAATCCTTAAATTTACAGATGAACAGTACATATTGATGGTTAAATTTATTTGAAAGGTTACAGATGAATAGACTCTCAAAAAAATCTTTATGTTAAATATTCAAATTGTAAATATTGATGGTTAAATTTATTTGAGAGTCTGTTTGTCAACTATCATTTACGTTACGTTAGCTTCTTCACTGTTCTTTCTATGCATAAGAGTATAACACACTACTAGAAAAGCTGCAATAGATGACGCGCATTGCGCGTCATCTTTGGGGTCAGATTACGCGCAAATGCGTGTCAAGGAAGGGGTAGTCATAAATGACAGATGACGCGCATCCGCACGTCATCTGTTTATGACGCGCAAAAGATGACGCGCATTTTATGACGTGCAAAAGATGACGCGCAATGCGCGTTAAGGAAGGGGTAGTCATAAATGAATAGATGACGCGCATCCGCGTGTCATCTATGAAATTTTTATGACGTGCAATAGATGACGCGCAATGCGCGTCATAAAATTAGCCGCATTTTTTATTTTTTTTTATTTTTAATAAATTTACCTGTTGTTTTCTAAAACAAATTTTCGAATAACATTAAAAGCGAAATCCATTAAATACCAACAAAGTTTACAAAAGTTGTTAATTAACAACTACAAAGCATAAAACACATCCAAATTCAATTAGTACCAAATTACAAGTCCAACAACACAAGTCCAACTTAATACTATCATTCAGTCCTACATATAAATGAAATTCGATACATAGCGCGCCCAATCTTCACGAACTTCATCCAAATCACCATCAGTGTATTCTTCTTTACCTTCTCCAACCTAAGACAACCAATTTCATCAAATTAAAGTTGTTAGTTTTGACCCAAAAACCCCTTTATATAAACCACTTGTAATTTACTTGACTAGTTTATATCAACTACAAGGCAACAACAATGGTAATTTACTTATAAAAAACTCATACATAGATAGTTATATTCAATAATATAAACTACAAAGAAACAAATGGTAAATATAAGAGGTACGTAGTCAATGATCAGCTTACATTGTTATTGACTAATATTTCAAGCCCTTTATCTACTATTTCTTTCATGAACTTCAACACATAATATCCACATTCGGTACTTCCTGGCTGACGTGGACACTATAAAGGGTAGTCAATGATCAGCTTAATAAAGTTAAGTAAAGGTGCAAATTCAAATAAAAATTAAGAGCTCACTGTAGAATTGACCCATTTGAGTTTAGTTTGCCTCTTCTTTGTACCACTTTGTGCAGCATATAAGCCCATTGCCCTACAAAAAAGTTGATCATATCAATTAAGAAATAATATATAACATAAAGTTTTAATAACTTGTATTACTTACGCATCAATGGTTTGTTTCAACAACAGATTGATAGTGCTAACCCGTAGAGAATCAAGATAATAGCAAGTCAATGTTTTCATGTCTAGCACGGCCAGCACCCAATGGTTTCTAAACCAAAAAACAATTAAGTCAAACAACTTATATAATACGTACGGTAGAAAATAATCAATTAAGTCACACCCGGGATTGTAGGCCAATAGGATGATATCATTGTGTCCTCTTGTAGACAGCCGATTTGCAATGCTCCTACTTGAATCATCAATATTTTTAGATTTCACTTTAGATTCAACTGGTGAGATCGCGGAAGGACTCATAAAACAAATTCCATGATTTTTTTTTCTCCCATTATGGAATTGCTCAAACAAGTACCTTTTAACATAGAAAAACAAATTGATTAAAAATAACTTGTGTTTCACAAATATTAAAATTAAATTTAAAAACTTACATCATATAAGTAGTAATGACAGCCCGCTAAGCTCATCTAACGTAAAAACTGCTTCAAAATCATCCCAACTTAGGTAAGTAAAACTTTCATACTCAAATAGCGTGTCCTCACACTGCACTCTTATAGAATCCACCTTTGCCACTTGTCCATCAACCATCATTTCAGTCATTTTCAAAATAATACTTTCTTCAATCCTTACCCTTACATTTCTTTGACCTCTAGTAATCCTTCTTTGCTTCACAACCTTCTCATCCACCATTTCAATCTTCTTTTTCAGTTCTTTTACTTTCTCCTCTTTTTGGTTTTCAATTGTCTCCCCATCCTTATTTGCATTCTCATTTTTCTTAGTTTCTCTGACATGTTCTTTTTCTTCTTTCCTTCTAATTGATTTAATGGTTTTTCAAGAATGAATTTCTTTGGTTTCTTCGCCACTTTTTCCTACAATAATATATATAAATTCTTTAGATTGGAAACAATTATCTACAAACACTTGTATTCGTACACATATAATACACTTGTATTCAAATTGTATTACCAATTCAATGCACCGGATGACTAGATGCCTTGGCCAACTTAATAGAAACCCAACTGCATCTTTGATCTTCTCAATGAACGGATCGTCTTTCGGTCGAATTGGCAGTAATGCGTCTTCTTGTAAACATATTTCCAACATAACTTCAAGGTTTTCACCTATTATATGTATGTAAATAAATGATACAAAATGAAAATAATTAAACCATAATAATATAGCATAAAACTGGGGTAATACGTACCTAATACATTATAGTTCGTTACGGTTCCTTTGGCGACTATATTAGATGCAACATCAACAGCAAGATAGCATGAATTATTCTACAAATAATAGATGTTACTTGTAGCCAAGAGTTGCAACAAATTCTTAATAAAGCGTTGAATTATTCCAACATAACTTACAAGTGATTCATTATCTGGTTCGTGTTCAAAATCTTCATGGCCACCAATTTGGCAGCTTGCGGCTTCAGACACACTTGTACCTCTTTTCAGTTTCTCTAACTCCTCTTCAAGTTTGTTAAAGCGTTGATCTACCTTCTTCTTCTCAATGTCCATAAACTCCTTAACAGTTTTTGGAACGTGAAAATAGCGTTGTGGAGTTACGAATTTACCCATCCCACGTACACGTCCACATTGTTCCTCGGTACCTAGGGCTAGTGTAAGTAAATCGTTTGTTCCAGTAACCTCTCCTAAACTTGTTGAATCATGTAGCTCATCCTGATTTTGCATTAAAAATAAGAATTATGCAGGTCATAATATATGTGTATAATATATCATCCAAAACTTACAATTTTCATAACAACTTCTTGAACATTCGAGTCATAACCTCCCGTTTTAGACTCTCTTGCTTTTTTCCACAGCATTGCTCTATCGATCTCCTCCTCTGTCTTGCCGGTTTCTTTTATCTAAATAATCAATAATAAAAAATACAAATTAACCGCAAACATGTAAAAAAATCCGATTAATTTAATTCATACAATTTCATCGATGAGTCCGGAGTATCCCTTTCGGCTTAATCGATGATTGTATTTATGCAATGCCCGAAGGTTTTTAGCTTTTTTACTTTGTTCCTGCAACATAAAAAGTATTAAATGTCACGAAAGTTTCTAATAAGTAATGAAAATTAACTAGTAAAAAATATACTAAAAATAGACATGCACGGTTTAACGAACCTCCCACTTTTTTAAAGTTTTTTGTGATACAAAAATTCTCCAATCTTGTTTCTTTATAGACGGATACTCAATAGGAGGATTGACCAGACTCTCCGTCTTAGGATCATCTTTGTATGGCTTAATAAACTTCTTATTTAGATTATACTTGAAGTTTCTCCACTTGCTACCAACTGATTGAATAACATGTTTCCGGCTCTTTGTGTCAAGTATGAATTGTGTCTGAAAAATAAAAGATAAAAATTAGATTTAAAAAATAAAAGTCATATTTAGGAGAAGACTTACCAATACATATTGCCATAAATCATCTTTAGTGTCTTCTGGTACATCAAGCCAATTTGCATAGGTTATTGGAACCATGGTTCTTGCTACCATTCCCTCAAAAGTGGATAGTTTCTTTGCCCCCTCTCCCGTTGGAACACCTCTTTTATTATATCTTATTATTGTCTTCTCTTTTTTAATTTTTGGTTTTATTGTTGGGCCTCTTTGTGATCTTGTATCTTCATCATGATCCGAATCCAACTTTTTCATCTTCTCCTCATCACTACTATTCGAATCCATTTCACAAAAGTTAACCTGTTCCATATAAAATAGTTAGTTAGCCACACATGCCAATCATATTTTTAACAACTAAAATAAAAAATACAAAAACATACCAAAAAGAATCTTATTTTCAACAAAATGCTTTAAACTAATATGCCCTCGCCATCCAGGCGTGTACACAAAAAATCATCATCAAGGTCTAGTAAACTGGAGTCTTGTGTAACATCAACACTAGCATCAAATGCCAACAAATCATCATTATTTCCACAACAATGTAGTTTTATTAGTTGCATCTAATTGCCTAACTCAAATAATTTAAATTGTCACTTCTGATCAACCAATCTGATGGCATGTATACATGGCATAATAAGTTAAAATTAACTTATTGCCCAAAATTTCCTCTAACAAACCAAAAAAGTGTACAGCAACTAGCAGCAAAGTGAAAGATGAAAAATGGTTGATAAATCATAAATGATTATAACAATCATAAATGATTATTGCAACTGAAGCTAGAGTTCTTGACCAAAATTCATTGAGAACTTCTCACACTGAGACGACAACATTAAGAAAATAGACATACACTCTTTCAATAATAAAAATAACTCTCCCTTTCGATATGAACTTTTTTGCGTATTACTCAGAAGTCTGAAACGTAATGCCAAGTTAACAGCTCGATCCTAATCTACAATTTTACCAAATTAAAAACCAAGTCTGAAGTTGCAAATTTTACAGAACAGAAGGGGCTGCGGTAAAGTCACAATAACCATATACAGATTATAAATCGATAGCCAAATCCCTAATTTTTAACACATAAGTAGAAACGAACAAAAAATCCCTAAATCGATGGCAAATTAAGCATCAAGTAGATCAAACATAGGTTCTAACTAAAATCATAATAACCATATACAGATTATAAATCAACAAACATACCGATTGACAAATTTGGTAGAATCACCGAGGGGTATTTAGGATCGCGAGACGACGTAGGGCATGATTTGCGGGTCGATTGGGGCTGCGGTGAAGTCGAATTAGGGCTGCGGGTCGATTGGGGCTGCGGGTCAAGGGTCGATGGTGGTGGTGGGGGGTTGCGGCCGGCGGTGGCAGTGTGGTGGTCGCGACCGGCGGTGGAAGTCGATTTAGGGCTGCGGGTCGATTGGGGCTGCGGGTGAAGTCGATTTAGGCCTGCGGGTCGATTGGGGCTGCGGGTCGAAGGGTCGATGGAGGTGGTGGGGGGTTGCGGCCGGCGGTCGGTGGTGGCAATGTGATGGTCGCGACCGGCGGTGGAAGGTCGGCGGTGGAAGGTCGGGAAGTGGCAGGTCGGCGGTGGAAGGTCGATTGGGGTGTTTTTGGAATTGAAGCGGGAGAGGTGTTTTGGAATGAAGCTGCAGGTCGCGCGCATAGGATATAAGTTCTTATAAAAAATTTTAAAAATGACACATTAAGATGACACGTAAAAATGCGTGTCATCCTTTTTAAGAAATTTTTAAAATATGACAAATAATTTATGACACGCGTAAATGCGCGTCATCTTTTTCGCGCGCCATCTTTTGCGCGTCATCTATTAACAGTTTTCTAGTATTGACATAATATGAAATTTAGTCCATCAAATTGTTTCATCTTCATTACATACTCAAAAATTGAATCATCTTTTTCAAACTAGTTCAATTGAATTAACTCTATATGATTAATTTAGTACTTGTATAACTGATATCATATAAAATTAATTCTATACAAGACGATTCCTTGCCGCGCTAGTATTGCTCAGATGTTTGCACCACCCTCTGTTAACAAAGTTACTTGATTGAGACAGATACCTAAAGTTAAATGATTTTAGAAACTTGAGAAACTTGGTTAGTGTTACTAAAGGTGTTAAAAACATGTACATCTTTATCAATTCATTTACTAAATATTTGCTAGTCATTGTGCTGATTAGTTGTTTTCGGTTTGTAGAGTAAAAATGAAGGATCAGGTAGTTCAGGGATTCAAGGTGTGCAAGAGCTAAAATTTGAGTTTGTTGTAGCAAGTTGAAGACTATTTAAAAGAATGAATTCCATCTTAGAAGCCCTAATCTCATTTACCCATTCAGTCACTCCGTAATCTCCTTCACTCGATAACTTTGGTGGTTGTCATCAAACATCTCCATCCACTACTTATTTAGCTGTCGTCTTTATTAGGAGCTTGCTAATTTGGCTTCATATTCTCTTAGTTTTTCAGTTTGTTAGTTGATTTCTTTTTATTTTCATACTTTCTAGATTGTGTTGTTTGATTGGTTGCATGTGTCTTCTTTTGCGCTCTTGACTCGTTATAATCTCACCAGAATGGTGAAGATTTTGTATAGGCATTATTCACAGATTCACCATTGAATCTATAAGTTGTCTATGTCTTTTTTATTCTTGTTTGATTTATGTTTTCTGGCAGAAGGTAACACAAAAGGGCACAATGTGTGTTTATTTGTGATGTCTTTTTATAAAAGCCTTTCAATAGAGATAAACTGATTGCAAAATCCGAACAAAAGGGTTGTCGCCTCTCGATGCCTCGGCGGATAGACACCGCTGATTAACCAAGAGTGACTTCAAATTGGGGCTTATATTTAAAAGTGCAAATTTTGCTAACCACTTTAGAAAGATTATGTAAGCAAAGACGCTCTTATGTCCATAGTGGATCACACCAATGGCTTACAACATTCATATGTCACCTAAATAGATACCAATAATAGTAACCAAAAGACAATATGCCTTCACTTTTCTCCTTTTTAGGAAACTTAACCACTAACACCTCGTCAACTACATGTCAAAGTTGAATATGAATTCAAACTTGAAGGTTGTACACCCGATTCGTCCACGTGTTCCAATCATAAACATATATTATTTTATTCTTGATGATGTTTGATCATGCATGCATGCATATGTATATATACCACCACCTTCAAGCCAATTCTACAATACAGATTCATTCTTTCTTCACTTCATCTGTTAAGTTTGATTATCAGGACTAATACACATATAGCTAGAATGTGCGCTTTCTTGACTATTGTTTTTCTACTTCTCAACTCGTTGAGCTTTAACGTAGCGAGTAGACCGATTATTGATGCAAAGCGTGATGATTACATCAAGGTTGTGGATTCGAACGATGTTCTTGATCTTGAAGCAATTGAAACTCGTAAAGATCGAAGTCCAGAAGGAAAGGGGCGTGAATTTCCCTCGGGTACATCTCTTGTGAACATTAAGAACTCTGGTCCAAATTCAGGTGGCAAGGGACATGAATCTCGCAATGTTGAATCTTTTGGGGATATGAAAATCTCCGGACCAAGTGCAAGAGGAAAGGGACATGAATTTCCCAGTATTGAATCCCTCGATAACCTTAAGAAGTCAAATCCCAGTCCAAGAACAAACGAACATAATAACCCTAATGATAAATCCATATGAATGATTAAGAACTCAGGTCCTAGTCATGAAGGAAAGGGGCATGGTTTTAGGAACAATGATATGGTTCACGAGATTCACAACTCTAGCCCAAGTGTAAGTGGACCTAAGCATATGTTCTCCAATGGGTTTGTAACACATGGCATTTGAAGGGTTCATGTATGGGTGATATGGTCGATCAACGACGAACTGGCACACGTTATGAAAATCGTGACATGACCAACGACTCTGGCCCGTCACCATTAGACAAAGCGCGTGATATTCCAAATTTTAAAAATTTGGGGTATGTTAAGAACTTCAGTCCAAGTGCAAGCGGAAAGGGACATTAGTTTAATGATTTTTGGTGTGTGTGTTGATTTGTTGATTTGTTGGTGTTACTTTATGATTTGTTCTTTTGCGTAGGCAAGGGCGGAATGAGAGAATGACATCAGTGGAGATTGTCTAATACAGGTAACTATGTTAGAGTAGAACTAAACTCTTAAGTGCCGACTTCTTTTTTATTTTTTTTTCATGATTTATCTAATATCAACAATTCAATGTTTATGTTTACATGTATTATTTATTTACCTAAAAAGTGTGTCTAAACAGTGGCTGAGGCAGAAATTTTTTCTAATGGGGTCATTAATATGCGGTGCTCGGATGTGGCACCCGACTATAGACTTTTCGGTACGTTGGGTCACATGTTATATGAAGGTGGTTTTAGTATGTTGGATGATTTTAAAGACGACTCTACTGATTATTTTGAGATTTGAATCAATGTGATACCTAGATTATATTAGTAATAATCTTAAATGATTTATGACTTCAAATATTTATATTCTAAAATAGTTAGTTAAGTAGATATCTACATGATGTAATATACAAAACATTAAAACTATAGATTGTTTTATAAAAACCGCAAACATAATTTATATAAATATAATTTTATTCAATTCAGCACAAAATAACAAATTTATATAATTATCTTAGTTAGTTCAATCATGCACATGTTAAACAGTAACTTCGAAATACAAAAGATACAAAAGAAATCATATGACGGATAACTATATAATAAAAACGTCTTAGATGTAAAAAAACTATGAAAATATAAATGAAAAGAGAGTAAGATTAAGAAGAAGAAAAAAAGAACTTGCAGAAAGAAAGATGGGCCCATG
The DNA here is from genome assembly GCA_024085815.1 of Flaveria linearis. Lineage (NCBI taxonomy): Eukaryota > Viridiplantae > Streptophyta > Magnoliopsida > Asterales > Asteraceae > Flaveria > Flaveria linearis. The sequence goes on from CM044016.1 coordinate 48,137,272, forward strand.
GATAAAGGAGATCTAGAAAAAATAAAAAGAGATGATAGCTGAAAAGAATAAACAAGGGCATTAGATTCGAACACGAGTTGTTGAATAATTTTAAATAATTTTTGCTTAGATATACCACTGAACCAATGGAACAACTATTGGAATGTTCATGGGATCACTTATATTAATATATGGGGGTCACTCAAAATTTTAACACATAGAACACCATATGAAAACAAAACACTTAGGGGGCGTTTGGTATGCAGGAATTCAATAGAATTCAATGGAATTGGAATCTGAATTCCATTGGTCATTATGTTTGGTTGGTAGGAATTCGATGGAATTGGAATTTTAATTACATTCTTTACGTGTTTGGTTGAAAAAGGAATTGGAATTGGAATTGGAATTAATTCCCTCAAATTCCTTCAAATAAAGGATTTCAAAATCCTTCCGAATATTGAAGGATTTCAAATTCCACCGACTCTTGCCTCCACCACTAATTGCCCTCTACCACCCCGCTCACCGCCGACCTACACTACCGACGACCCCGACCGCCGACGCCCCCCACCAACCCTAACCCCCGCCGCCCCCAACCGCCGCCCCCAACCGCCGCCCCCAACCGCCGACCGCCGCCTACCACCTCGACCACCGCCAACCGACTGTGACGCCCCCGATCGCCGACGCCACTGCCCGCCCCCGATCACTGACCACGGTCGTCGTCCGTCGACCGCCACCGTCCGTCACCGACCGCTGACCACGGTCGTCGTCCGTCGACCGCCACCGTCCGTCACCGACCGCCGCCGCCGACCGCCGCCGTCCGTCACCGACCGCCGCCGCCGACCGCCGCCGTCCGTCACCGACCGCCGACCCCGACCCCGACCACCGCCGACCCCAATTGTCGTCACCGCCGCCCACCGACCGCCATCGACCGCCACCGACGCCGACCACCGCCGCCCACCGACCGCCATCGACCGCCACCGACGCCGACCACCGCCACCCTTAATCGTCGATTGTCACCGACCGTCGTTGCTGAACCGTGTCTCGACGATGGGCGTTATCGGTTGGTGGCGGTCGATCGGCGGTGGCGGTCGGTTTTTCGGAAACGGACGCGGTTGGTGGTCGCGGTCGATTGTCGACAGTGACGGCGGCGGTGGTCGGTGGTATGTAGCGGCGATGATTGGTGGTCATTGAGGTGGTGGCGGTTTGCAACGGGTGATAAATTTCAATTCCTTTATAATGTATTGGCACTGGAAATGCATTTGGAATTTAAATTCCCTTTATAGATTCCAATTCCTTTGAATTCCAAATCATTTGGAAAATATTGAATTCCAAATGCAATTCCTTTGAATTACAATTCAAATTCCAATTCCAATTCTAATTCCTATAAATTTCGCGAACCAAACGCCCCCTTAGTATGGTCACTTGACCCCATTCCTCAATGCTTGTCTCCACCCCTGTTTCTAGACCCTGTTCTGATTCGATCAAAACATTTGTTGATCGTCAAACAATTTTCTAGAAAAATGTCCCATTATATATTACACTTTGTATAACTCAAGGAGTATGGTTTGCCATATTCACTCAACCGTATACGATTAAATGTTAAATTTCGTTGCGAACATAATAATTGTACACCTAGCGACATGTGCTTAACAATAACAATATGCACGAGACCGCGTATCCCCTCAAACTATCTAGCACAATTAGAATGAAGCATAGCATGAGCCAACATCTTCCCAACCTGAACTTGAGCAATGGTACTGAGGTGAAGCCCATCTGGTTGTAGTAGGAGTCCCTTTGCATCCACTGTGATTACATTTGGAAGGTTAATTCCATGTTGAGCATTTCTTACGATTTCGATATACGGTCCTTCACCCGAGGCCAAAGCGACCTGTAATTTTAAGCAAAAACATGTCACTAAAGATATATATATCAGTTACAATGGTGTGTCTAAGAAGTGAACTATAACAATGCTTCTAAATTAGTTAAGGGTGTATTCAAGCAAATTATAAAAGTGCATATAAGTTATCTGATTTTAAAGTTACGTCTAAGCTAGTTAAAATCATGTGTTTAAACCAATTACAGCAATGTGTTCAATGTAAGTTATAATGGTGCGTCCACGTTGTTGGGGTTTGACGCATGAGCAAACTGTACTATTATAATGGGAGGCATTACAATAATTAATCATCCAAAACACCAAAACTACTTTTAATTTAATGGACACATGAACCACTGCCCCAGGATTGTTTCTGTAATGTAAGTTGTGACGTAATGAGTTTGGGGTCCCCAAAAAATAAGGGCATCTATTATAAAAAAAAGTATTGTAGTGTGTTTTGGTATTATATGACTTAACGAAATTTTGAAGCGGGAATAACATTTGATAGTTGAGTCCCAATGAAATTTTTAATGATTTGATAGGTTATTGAAGAAACACAGTTACACAATTCACAAAGCAAATGATCATTCCTAAGTTCCTTCTTCTCCGATTGATTTGATCGACTTCTTATAGACCTTTTTTTTTAAAATAAATCAACTATTAAAAACTTAAGTTGATATATCAAATTTTCTTTGATTTATTGCTTTTGTTTAAAGAAATTTAATTATATTGCTTTTGTTTATATTGTGATTTTTAAAAGGTCGTCATTTTTTTAGTTCAATTAGTGCCTCAAAAAACGTTAAATCGGCTGTGCACTGCCCTACAATACTTATGTCGTACCTTGACAAACAAAATTCATTTTGTAATACTAACCTAATTTATATTCTTTAAATTTATATTGTATTAGGTTAGAACTACATGTATTATATGAAAAGAATAATAACAATTATATATTTAGTAACGAAGATTAGAAACCATAAAATGTTATTTTGAGATAAAATATAAATTGACGTATAAGTAAATATGTTAAATAATGAAACATTTTTATTATTTTTTTAAAACTTCCGTTCCAAGAAAAAAATACTATTTTTAAAAACATGTCTTTATTTATGTAAATCTCATTGTTTGAGAACAATTGTTTTTTACCATTTTCATTTTATAAATAATTTTTCATCTTTTAAAATTAAAAAAAAAAATTATTTTTGTAAAGTTCTTGTTAAAAGCTCCTTGTTTTAATTAACTTTCTTTTATAAAAAATATTTTTTAAAAAAACATTTTTTACAAAACTCTTATTTCAAATATAGTTTTTAAATACTATATAAAAAATGCATTGTTTTAAAAAAATTCACAGTGTTTAAATTTTTTTTGTAAAGCATTTTTTAACTATAAGATTTATTTTTCAATTTATTGCAAAATGTGTTTTTTTTAATCTTTATTCTTAAACAATTTTGAATTTTTAAAAGAAGAGAGAAAAGGAGAGATGTGGGAATTACATATTATAAAATTTTAAAAAGAATATAGCCTAAAAATATGACACGCTATAAACATGTCTAAAAAAAATATTATATGTCAGAAATTTTAATTTTTCATAATAGAAAGATATTACATTTATTTGACTTTTCAGGGCCGGTGACTTGTGAATTGTGATAAATATTAAACACAAGAACCCCACCAAACTCATCTAACCTTCACCCGCCGTGTGCCTCGTGTTAGTGTAGAAAAAAAAAAAAAATTGTGTCACAACTAGCACATGTGACATGAAGTTTTCTTTAATTATTATTTTACTTGTAGTTAAAGTTACATATTGTAAGCAATACTTTACTATCCTGCTTTTTAAACCGTTAAGCTAGTTTAATCAGGTTCAGCTTAGCCCCGCACCCGACCCATCATATTTACCGACCAAAACCAATTACTCGCTATCTATAATTTATACCAGTGTTACAAATCAAACATGAAAACCCAACCTAAAAGAATAGTCTGATTGATAAGAGAGTTCATTTAACCTATAAATTTTAAATGTGTTGTCCATACAACCGATATGAGATAAATCTTATGCCTTATGATGGTTTCAGTCATATCAACCGGATCGAAATTCAAATGGATCCTTATGAGTTTGAACCGGACAACAAAATGTCATGACAGTAACAACAAATATTAAGAAGCTCCGCAGTTATTCACAAAATTATAAAGTCACAAATAGTGAATTTTTGCTGAGCTTTCTGATATTTGTTGCCAACATAACATGTGTTTAGTTGAGTTGCTCTAATTCCCAAAATCAATGTTTTTAAAATCTGACCAGACGTCAAATCGGAGGACTTACTAGTTTGGTGGTCGGACCGGATTTAAGAACCGGATGATGTCATAATTATATATATAATATTTTATATATGGTTATACATATAATTTAATATAAGTAATTTATGCGTGTATTTTATAGTTATATATAAAGTTAACAATAATCTTATATACAACACACTAATTTATTGTTCCATACCCTGTTTTTACTTATAAAATAAAAAAAACACATACACACACAAATCCGGTTCGACCCCGGTCAGGTTCCCGGTCTGACCACCGATTCAGGAAGAACCGGCCCTTGAATACAAGTTGATGGAACCAGTTCGGCCCCCTCCGATTCCCGGTTGTACTGGTTGGACCGACCGGTCCGATCCGGTCTCAAAAACAATGCCCAAAACTATTAAAATACAATCCAGACTATACAATTTGCAAACACATACCTGTATAACAGGAAGCAAAGGAGACTTCAAATCACTTCTCAAATCAACAAACAACTTCATCAATCTCTCTTTATACAATTCAGCATCACTTATGTTCAAAGTATCCCTCTCCCCTTGAAACCACAACACCGCCCTAACCACACCACCACCGTCCACCGCCGCCGCCGCCCGCCGCACCAAACCACCATAAAGCCTCCCACCCCGAGCCCACTCTCCAACCCCACTCCCTCCAACCGCACACGGCACCAACCCGACCACCCGAAACCGCCTCGGGTCGCCTCTCAACACCGCGTTAGCAAACGCCATCCCCGGCCCCACCCCGCATGTCTTGTTTATATCAATATCAGCATGAAGTGGTTCATGTGCATCAACCCATCTCATATCGCCTCCCAACCGATAAATTTTCCCGGGGCGGGCCCTGACATCGAGCGGGACTATTCGGTCCCACGTCCCGTCGGTCACCCCGCCCCGTCCGGCCATGTTGCTTTGGCCGGCGAGTATGAACACATCTTTTATAAGATGGTTTGAGCCCAAAGGGCTGGTTCGGTCCCTTAGGTTCACATGAGTGGACCAATATTGGTATGTGATGAAGAATATGAATAAGATGGTTAGTTTAAGGCCAATATTATTGGCCATATAATTAGAAAGTTGGAGGATGATAAAAAGAATTAAGGAGAGGGGATCAGGTGAACAAGAAGGTTCATGGGTGTGTGTGAATTGTTTAATTGTGAATTATGTTTGCAAAAGCAATTTTTGTCTTGTTATTGAAGCTAATGTTTGATTGCTCAGTTGGAAATTTAGTCCGACACGAAATAATGAAGTGTGTGGTCCCCTTCATTAACTAAAAAGAAATTGAATAAACATTTTAAATCTAAACTAGCTTTTTACCCGCCGTGTGTTACGGCGGCATCGAAACGGTGTGATATAGTATATACCAATTGATTTGTTTCAGAAATAAATTTACGTCAAAATGTAGAGTAACTCGAACTTATACCATTGGATAAAACGTATTATATTTGAACCGACTATTTTCCATATAAATTTATGTCGAAACGTAGACCAACTCAAAATGACATGAAAAAAGCACATGCAGCGATACCGTATGCGACATAATAAAGTACATATTACAATTGCACTTGACTCGTTTATGAACTAACTTTACGTCGAAATGTATTTATACTGTCAAATGAAACATATTATATTTGACCCAACTCGTTTCCGAACTAAATTTACATCGAAACGTATATATCGTCAAATGAAACATATTATATTTTACCCGACACATAAATTTACGTCGAGGCATGTTTAGTGTCAAATGAACGTATTATATTGGGTCCGATTCTTTTTATCAAACAATAAACAAATACAATAAAAGACAAAAATAATTTAGTTTCTAAATTAACATATATATATAACTAAATTTTCGTCGAAAGGTATCCATAACTAAATTTACGTCGAACCGTATATACTATCAAATGAAGCATACCCTGTGCGTAAATTTACGCCGAGACATTTATACCATCCTATGAACGTATTATATTCGATCCAACCCCGTTTTTTGAAACAATAAACAAATATAATAAAAGACAAAAATAACTATTCTAATAAAAAATTAAAAAGTGTGCTCGTAATCAAAGTTAAAGAAAACATAGAATAGGGTTAAAAACAAAAATAATAAAAAGTGTTGTTACCAAACTTAAAGAAACTAAAATCTCCTATTCATTTCACTTGCCTTTTAAACATATAGGGTAATATCATATGAAATAAGTTTAAATACAAAGTGTATTTTTGTTACAAATTGTGAGAAGACATAATGAGTCAAAAAAATTCATCAAAAATTATATCTCACAATGTAAATCGAATTTCAAAAAAGTAATTCCGAGCTTTTGTTCCCCTAGTCGTCATCATTAAGAAAAAAATAAACGAAAAATAAAAAAAATTAATGTTTTTTTATTGTGTCGTTTATAAAAGACACAATGACGTCATTATGTCATAAAAAGACACAATGAAATTTTTTTATTTTTTTATTTTTCTGAAAGAGGACGACGAAAGGAACAGAGACTCCGAACTATTTTTTTGAAATTCGATTTATATCGTGAGATATAATTTTTTTTGTGACTTTTTTACCCTCATTATTTCTTCTCACACTTTGTAGCAAAAATATATTTTGTAGAATAACCTCACCCATATCATATTTCTAGTTAGGTTGGAAATCTCGTGTATTGCACGAGCAGTTTAAATGTAAGGTTATGCTCTTAGTAATAAAAAAATTTATACTACATAGTTTACAAAATATTATATATTTTTCTAATACATATTCTATAAGAATTATATAGTTATTTTACAAATGTTTTGAAAAAATTAAAAGAAATATTTAATTTATATAGATCTTTTAGGAACAAACCTAACTTTATTTAATTTTCCTACAAGGTTTATTATATACACAGCTTGGTACTATTGACAAAAGGCACTTTATTTAATTTTCCTACAAGGTTTACATAGCATACCCCTCATAATAAGTTGATTAATGCAATTTTTCTTGTAATAAAGTGGTGCACTTGATGGTCTAGATATGAAAGAGTGATTAATAGTAAGGGGCGTACTTAGTGAAGTTAATAGAAGACGTATAAAGGTGTTTAGATTTTTTATGGTTATAGCCGTTACGATATATAGTTTCTTATGAGTGTCAAACCGGGCCAAATCGATCAATTTATACCGGTCAAATTGCTACTATGTTAATGTATCTTAAACCATTGTAAATCCTTTGTTGTAAAGACTCTAGCTAGCTTATTGATACTTGTCTCTCTTATAATAATAAAAGGGTTTAACAATTTAAAAGAAGAAATGCATTAGTTGTTGCTATCACTAAGACATGACCTATGATCAAACGTGTTCTCTCGTGGTTCGCACTTCACATGATTGGCATAAATTATTGAATTGATTGGTATCAAATTAAATATAGATATTTTTTTTGAAAAATTAATTTCTTTAATTGTGAAATTTTTTACCAAGTTAGTTGTTAGTGGGGTTCAAACCCCTGACTGTAACACCGCATATTTCAGTATATATATATATACATATACATATATATATATACATATATATATTAATTTTATTTAGAAGGTGATAATTACAACAATTATAATAATAATAATAATAATAATAATAAAAATAATAATAATAATAATAATAATAACAATAACTTCAGGGGTTAATTAGCAAATTTTAAAACTTAAAAACTAAGTTTTAAGCCAAAACCATCAAAACAGAAACCACAGGGACCATTTTGTAATTTTTTTAAATCCCAAACCATTCCCCCCCGAACACCTTCGCCGCCGGCCAAACTCCGGCCAACTCTCCGGCGAAGTTCAAACACCCAAATCACGTGGTTTTGACCCAAATTAAAGGTCCCGACACTCTCACAACCAAGATTCGAACCCTATGCACGTTTAATCATTAAAAAAATACGGATCCAAAGCTCGTTACCTCGAATCCACTTTATTCCCGACCGTTCAACGGTCGGTTAACCCACTCAAACAACAATAATCAACAAATTAAAGCTACCAACTCGATCATTTCTTCATTCCTAATCGAACTCAACTCTCAAATTCATCTAAAACACACACACATCGAGTTCGATCACCCTCTAACCCGTCGACCTGCAACCTACTCAAAACCTCACTTCCGATCGATTTTAAGCAAAATTACCAAAGGGCTTTCCATCTTGATCACCATTCGAAGCTCCCCACAAGTTTAATTTGATTATGGTTATGCTTTGATCATCAAACGAATACCCCACGAGTCGCGACCTGTTCTTCATTTGGTAAGTTTCGAACCGAACGCTATCCATGTAATTAAACATACCTACATATTCGGTTTTTCATAGGGAACAAAAGCCCTATGAATTTGGAAACAATCGAAACCGGATTGATGGTCAATTTGGGTGAGGATCAAACTAGGGCTCAAATTGAAATTGGGGATTTTGTTTATGTTGCTTAAAAGAATTAAAACAGGATATAATCGCTGATAGGGCCTTTGGCCCACTGGTTCCTGCGCCCCATTTCAACCTTGAGGTCCCGGGTTCGAAACCCGGCAGCCTCCTATATTTTTAAACATTTTTTAGGCCATTTTAAGCCTCTAAAAATTCTAAAAAAATTCATAAAAATCATAAAAATATTTTTAAGACATTAAAAATATTTAAACAACTAAATTATTTTTCTGGAATTTATTTCAATATTTTATCTATTTTTAATAAATGTTTTAAATAAATAAAGTTATAAATAATACAAAATTATTTAAATAAAAATGAACTCCTAATAATAATTTAATTTATTGAATTATTATTTAATTTATTGAATTATTATTTGACACAATATTATTTGTAATAATTTCACACAATATTTATTATTGTTTAAATAATGATTAAATATATAAATTTATTATATTTAAATCATTTTAAATAACAATTTCATTTCTTTTAATAATTAAATAATTAAACATATTAGTTAATTATCACATAATTAATTAATAAGATTAATTATTTATTTTTCCACATTTTCACAATAAATCAAACAGATACGTAAACTAATACGTTTATTTCTAAAATCTAAACATAATCATTTTCAATAAATCTATTTGTTTCAAGACATACAAATTAGATAGAATATTTAAACCACCATTCAAAATCAAAATGGAAACCTTAAAACATTCCCAAACTTTCAAATCATTATTATTCTAACACGAGACACCGTTCCTTAGGTTAACCGTAAGGAAATCACAGGTGTCTAACCTATCACGTTCAAATCCAATCTCATCAATCAAGTGAGTATTCATATCCCCTTTTTATATCATTTCTTATTTGGGGGAAATCATGTGATACAATATATTCAAACATGATATTCTATTGTTGTTTCATTCTAAATTCAATTCAAGACAGGTTATGTTATTACTTGCAATTATGTGAACATACTGTGATAAACTGGACGACAGTAAAACCCTAATTCAATCAATCAATCAATCCTGGCAACAATGTAGATCTACTGGTTTGGATAACCCACCCCATATGAATAGTCGAGGGTGATTGTGCCAGAGGCAGGAGTTAATCTATGGTGTATGTGTGGAGTCTATTATATGCAAGTGTCAAGTCAAGGGGTTGTTATTGTGTCGGTTTATCTATATGCTTTACTATTGCAATATAAGTCTTAACGTTACCTTGTGAATTGGATTATTCTCAATCAATCAATCAATCTATATGTATATTCAAAACTATGATTACTCACCAGCTAATTCGTTAGCTGACTTTATTTTCTCACATGATTTCAGGTTAAGCAAGCTAGTGGACTTCTACTTGATCATATAAGACCTGGACTTAGTCAAAACAAAAGACAATTATTATTTGTGACTTTAACTGTTGTATTTGTACCTGTTAAATTCATGTTATCCTGTAATCTGATATTAATACTATTTACACAATTAGACAATCATGAGTTATGAACAATCAATCATTCCCTCGTCCGCTCCGATGATTCCGCCGTCGGTCGGGGTGTGACAGATTGGTATCAGAGCCATGGTTATAGGGAATTAGGTTATTAGAAATGGAATGACCTAGACTATAACTAAGTACCTTTACACATGAGTCCTCTCATGTATTTTACATGCTTAGATAGGATTTTATGTGCCTTACATGTTTATACTTGATTATGTGATTATATGCCTTATGTGATTCTTCTTATACTTTGAATCTATCAATATACACACGAATCTTAACTCATATTCTAAGGCATTGTATGCCTAATTCAAGTGATTTCAAACTCCAAACTTGATTGTTATTCATGGTTTTCAAATCTCGTCAAAGTCCGTATCACATGACCGAGAACATACAATGCTGGAAGAGTGGGATACCTGTATCTTAAGGTGTTCTGTCTAGGCAAGGTATTTCATACAACTTGATTACCTTACCTGGGAACCCTCGAGATGAGTATTCGCTTATAGGTACGCATGTCCTCGTGCTGGACACAAATACTATGATAAGTCAACGTATTCGTTTTGGTTTGCGAACCGAACGTTTACACTCCTAACCTCTCATTGTTGTTTTAAACAATCTCATTAACGATTTTATTATTTTGAAAAGTTTTAAAAACCAATTACCCGTTACTCATAAAGGTTTCTTCGTTCCTTATTATACAGCATGTCTTCTCGTCAAAACCGCTCTCGATCTAGAAGCTCTGGCCGCAAGATTGCTGCTATGGTGGCACGTGAAGTTGCTGCGGTTATCCCAACTCTACTTACCCATTTGAACCAAAGCAACAATACTGTCCAAAACCCAATTGCACCAAACCCTCCCAAAACTTGTACTTACAAATATTTCAGTTCTTGCAACCCCACTAAGTTCAGTGGAACTGAAGGAGCTACCGGATTACTACAATGGTTCGAAAGCATCGAGAACACTTTCCTAAATAGCGAATGCCCTGAAAATCTAAAAGTCCGGTATGCCACAAGTGTTCTTCAGAAACGCGCACTTACTTGGTGGAACGGAGAGAAACGAACCCGTGGAACTGATGCTGCTCTAGCCTTAACATGGGCTGAAGTTAAGGAGCTCATGACTAAAGAGTTCTGCCCAAGAAACGAAGTCCGGAAACTGGAAGCTGAGTTCTGGGAATTAACCCAAGACAGTGGCGAGAACCTCGCATACACTAACCGATTCCACGAACTGAGCCTTTTGGTACCGCATCTTGCTACCCCTACCTCCCGAGCCATCGAGAAATACATTGGTGGTCTACCCATGCAGATTCAGGATACGGTGCTAGGAAGGAATCCTTCCACACTAGAAGATGCTATCAGGCTGGCTGCACAGTTAACCGATAATCATGTGAAAGCTGGTTCCTTAACCAGGAAAGGATCGAAGAAGAATGCCGACAAACTTCCTAACGAAACCGTCAAAACCGACCAACCCGAGCCTTCCAGGAACAAGAAGAGGAAGGATCAATCTCAAAACTTTGCTGTAATTACCCCTGCTGTGCCAATTAATCAAGTCCCTCCAACTCGTCAACCAACAGTAAGCGACCAACCACCGATGAAAAAGCCATACACCGGACCTCATCCACTGTGTAACAACTGCAATTACCATCATCCCGCTAACACTCAGTGTCGTCAATGCACAAACTGTGGTCGTTTGGGTCATACATTCAACGTGTGCAGGAGTGCTGCTAAAGCTTCTACCAATACACCAGTTCACCAACATCTTCCTGCAAATACCCAGGGTCGTGCATGCTATCAATGTGGTGATCCGAACCATTTTCGCAATCGATGCCCTCAACTTGTCATCCCAGTTCCTACGGCTCAAGGACGTGCTTTCAACATCAATACTCAACAAGCTCAAGCCACCAATGATGTGGTGTTGAATAATTCTTGTCCTTGATTTCGTCTTTCCTGATTTAGTTCAAGATTTGTAATCGTGATTTCCTTTTGTTACATTGATGTAATTTGAAAATTTCTAAATTTCTAATTGAGATATTTTTCCTTTCGTTGTTAAGTCGAACTTTGAACCGTTTGCACCGTGGGAGATGCAAGAGTTTGCAAGTCAACCTATGACTAAGGACACTCGAATCTCCTAAATGATTTTAACTCATCAAAACAGGGGTGATTCCCTTACTTTGGTGATGATTCTTTATTCATTTCAATAAATGTTTTTTATGATGTGTTTATGAAATTTATCCTCTGGATTAGGGTGATTTCCTTATCTCGAGGACTAACTTCAATTATTCACTTTGGAACTTGCATTTCACAAATGACATGATCTCACCAAAATAGGATTGAAACCCGTACTTTGGTGACAAATGTCAATCTTCAATTGTTTTCTTGTTATTATGAAATTTAATCATCAAGATACGCGTGAAATTCATACCTTAATGATAATTTCATTTTTATGGATTGTATTTTTTTCAAATGAAACGACCTCATCAAAGTAGGAGTGAATTCTGGATTTTGATGAGGAAGTCTACCTTATTATATTTTGTTTTTGTAAAAATTTATCGTTAAGATAGGAGTGATTTCCCTTACCTTAATGGTGAGTTATCTCATCTTATTTCTGTAGATCCTCAGATCGAACGTTTGATTGGTAAGTCAGTGGTCATACCTTGAGAGTACACCATCAAGTTAGGGGTGAAAACCATACCTTGATGACTATTCTCATTCTTGATCATCAATTTACCATGGTTGTAATCAAGTGACGAGACGCATGTAGTAACTTGAGGGGTGAAATAATGTTAGTGTTTCGACCTATCAAGCCAAAGCATGATCTCTGAACTTGAAAAGAGACCCGATCGTTTTAGGTTAATTTTGATTCCAAGTTTGGAACATTTAAATTCTTAAATCGATTTCTTTTCCTTTATTCTCATGTTTTGACTCGATCTAGCTACATCAAACCATTAATTCCTTATCTATCAACTTCCATTTTGAGATATCATCAAGACCTGATTACGTGATGGTAATCTTCCTAAACAATCTATTGTCAAGTAAAGATATTATCTCTGATCGTAATGGTCGCTTCATCTCTCGTTTTCTGGAAAAGTCTCCAATCAGCTCTCGAAACTCAACTGAATCTTAGCACGGCCTATCATCCGCAAACCGACGGTCAGACTGAAAGAACGATACAAACCCTCGGGGATATGCTTCGGGCTTGTGTCATCGATTTCAGTGGATCGTGGGATTCTCATATTCCGTTGATCGAATACTCTTACAATAACAGTTACCAGACCAACAGATGACACCATTTGAGGCCTTGTATGGTCTGAAGTTGGTGAATCACAGATTACTGGTCCTGAATTGATACAAGAAACAACCGACAAAATTCACAAGATCCGTGATAACTTGGTCGCTGCTAGAAAACGTCAAAAGCATTATGCTGATAAAAGACGTAAGCCCATGGAATACAATGTCGGTGATCTCGTACTTCTTAAGGTATTACCTTGGCAGGGAGTGATCCGTTTTGGAAAGAAAGGGAAACTAGCACCTCGTTATGTGGTCTCATTCAAAGTACACGAGCGAATTGGGAAACTGGCCTACAAGCTTGAACTACCCCAAGAGCTCAGTAATATACATCCGACGTTTCATGTTTCAAACCTCAAGAAATGTCTTGCCGATGAAAATCTCCACATTTCACTCGACGAAGTCTAGATTGATGAATCTATGCACTTTATTGAGAAACCCGTAGAAATTATGGATCAGGAAGTCAAACACTCAAACGTAGTAGGATACCCATTGTCAAGGTCCGCTGGGAATTTAAACGTGGCCCAGAATTCACCTGGGAACGTGAGGACCAAATGAAATTCCAGTATCCTCATCTTTTCGTTTCAGCCTCCTCGTGAACAAATTTCGGGACGAAATTTCCTAAAGCAGTGGAGACTGTAACACCGCGTATTTCAGTATATATATATATACATATACATATATATATATATACATATATATATTAATTTTATTTAGAAGGTGATAATTACAACAATTATAATAATATAATAATAATAATAAAAATAATAATAATAATAATAATAACAATAAACTTCAGGGGTTAATTAGCAAATTTTAAAACTTAAAAACTAAGTTTTAAGCCAAAACCATCAAAACAGAAACCACAGGGACCATTTTGTAATTTTTTTAAATCCCAAACCATTCCCCCCCCGTCGAACACCTTCGCCGCCGGCCAAACTCCGGCCAACTCTCCGGCGAAGTTCAAACACCCAAATCACGTGGTTTTGACCCAAATTAAAGGTCCCGACACTCTCACAACCAAGATTCGAACCCTATGCACGTTTAATCATTGAAAAATACGGATCCAAAGCTCGTTACCTCGAATCCACTTTATTCCCGACCGTTCAACGGTCGGTTAACCCACTCAAACAACAATAATCAACAAATTAAAGCTACCAACTCGATCATTTCTTCATTCCTAATCGAACTCAACTCTCAAATTCATCTAAAACACACACACACATCGAGTTCGATCACCCTCTAACCCGTCGACCTGCAACCTACTCAAAACCTCACTTCCGATCGATTTTAAGCAAAATTACCAAAGGGCTTTTCATCTTGATCACCATTCGAAGCTCCCCACAAGTTTAATTTGATTATGGTTATGCTTTGATCATCAAACGAATACCCCACGAGTCGCGACTGTTCTTCATTTGGTAAGTTTCGAACCGAACGCTATCCATGTAATTAAACATACCTACATATTCGGTTTTTCATAGGGAACAAAAGCCCTATGAATTTGGAAACAATCGAAACCGGATTGATGGTCAATTTGGGCGAGGATCAAACTAGGGCTCAAATTGAAATTTGGGGATTTTGTTTATGTTGCTTAAAAGAATTAAAACAGGGATATAATCGCTGATAGGGCCTTTGGCCCACTGGTTCCTGCGCCCCATTTCAACCTTGAGGTCCCGGGTTCGAAACCCGGCAGCCTCCTATATTTTTAAACATTTTTTTAGGCCATTTTAAGCCTCTAAAAATTCTAAAAAAATTCATAAAAATCATAAAAAATATTTTTAAGACATTAAAAATATTTAAACAACTAAATTATTTTTCTGGAATTTATTTCAATATTTTATCTATTTTTAATAAATGTTTTAAATAAATAAAGTTATAAATAATACAAAATTATTTAAATAAAAATGAACTCCTAATAATAATTTAATTTATTGAATTATTATTTAATTTATTGAATTATTATTTGACACAATATTATTTGTAATAATTTCACACAATATTTATTATTGTTTAAATAATGATTAAATATATAAATTTATTATATTTAAATCATTTTAAATAACAATTTCATTTCTTTTAATAAATTAAATAATTAAACATATTAGTTAATTATCACATAATTAATTAATAAGATTAATTATTTATTTTTCCACATTTTCACAATAAATCAAACAGATACGTAAACTAATACGTTTATTTCTAAAATCTAAACATAATCATTTTCAATAAATCTATTTGTTTCAAGACATACAAATTAGATAGAATATTTAAACCACCATTCAAAATCAAAATGGAAACCTTAAAACATTCCCAAACTTTCAAATCATTATTATTCTAACACGAGACACCGTTCCTTAGGTTAACCGTAAGGAAATCACAGGTGTCTAACCTATCACGTTCAAAATCCAATCTCATCAATCAAGTGAGTATTCATATCCCCTTTTTATATCATTTCTTATTTGGGGGAAATCATGTGATACAATATATTCAAACATGATATTCTATTGTTGTTTCATTCTAAATTCAATTCAAGACAGGTTATGTTATTACTTGCAATTATGTGAACATACTGTGATAAACTGGACGACAGTAAAACCCTAATTCAATCAATCAATCAATCCTGGCAACAATGTAGATCTACTGGTTTGGATAACCCACCCCATATGAATAGTCGAGTGGTGATTGTGCCAGAGGCAGGAGTTAATCTATGGTGTATGTGTGGAGTCTATTATATGCAAGTGTCAAGTCAAGGGGTTGTTATTGTGTCGGTTTATCTATATGCTTTACTATTGCAATATAAGTCTTAACGTTAACTTGTGAATTGGATTATTCTCAATCAATCAATCAATCTATATGTATATTCAAAACTATGATTACTCACCAGCTAATTCGTTAGCTGACTTTATTTTCTCACATGATTTCAGGTTAAGCAAGCTAGTGGACTTCTACTTGATCATATAAGACCTGGACTTAGTCAAAACAAAAGACAATTATTATTTGTGACTTTAACTGTTGTATTTGTACCTGTTAAATTCATGTTATCCTGTAATCTGATATTAATACTATTTACACAATTAGACAATCATGAGTTATGAACAATCAATCATTCCCTCGTCCGCTCCGATGATTCCGCCGTCGGTCGGGGTGTGACACTGACCTTGATATTAGAAACCCATGTTAGCATCACTACACCACAAGGGGTGGGTTAATTTAAATATAGATATATATTATGCTTTTTTAAGCAAGAGTTATTTTTCACTTTACAAGGGATATTTTATTATTCAATAATAACTTAAGAATGATTAACTAATAATATATCAATGATTAAGTGATAAGATGTTAGTATAGCAGGGTTGTTCAATATTCGAATTGGGTTCGAAAAACTTGAAATTCGATTCGAGTCGAGTCGAGTCGAAAATCACTGATTTGAAATTTGATTTGAATTTTCAAATTTGAATTCGATTCGAAGTCTAATTATCGATTCGAATCAAATTACGTATTTGTAATTTTCGATTCGAAATTCGAATTAGAAATACACACACTTATATTTATTTATTTTATATATTCATTTAAAAATATGCATATGAGAAAATAAGAATTAAAAGTTTAAAACATATATAATGTAACATTTTTTAATTTTAATTGGTATCTTTTTTTATGTTATGCTTAATTATTTACTTTGAGCGTTTTATTTTGGATCTTTCGAATAAATTTTAAAAATATTGTTCGATTATTTATTTTTCTATAAATACGAATCGAATTCGAATCCTGTTTTGAAAGTTTCGGATTAGATTCAATTCGAATTCGACTTATCTGTTACGAATTCGAATCAAATTCTATTCCTGTTTGAAAATTTCAAAATTCGACTTATTCGGTTTGATTAACTCGAATTCGATTCGATTATATAAACACCTCTATAGAAGAGTACAATGTAAATAGCAACATCCTTTAATACATTAGTTTTATGGTTTTTACATAAAGAGAATTTATAACGTAAACCAAACAACTGATGAGCTGATTTCAAGTTATTCCAAAAACAATTCCGTTCAAATTTAACGTTTGAAGTGACTTTAATGTATAAAAAATCTTGAAATACATTGATAAAAAAAAAATGAAATGGTGTTGTGATACGGGTTAACTACAAAGGTCGCGGAAAAAGATGGAATTTTTTATAAATAGTTTGTTGTAATTTAAAATTAATACACAAAAGAATCCTTATAAAAGTAATCTTACAAAATAAAAACCCAATCAACCTTTCGACCCTTGTTATCGAGAACAGAGGACAAACCCACGAATGCTTTGCGAACAGTACCAAAACTAAGTCTATTGAACCCGTGCGAAACGAGACAAAATCCAAACCTTTTTGACCTTTTGCAACCATAACAGAAAACCGAGAAGATATACTCATCAGAACTTGTTGTATCTAGCGAACAAGAACAAAATCCACGAACAAGATGATACTTTGGATAAATTCTTCTGTTCTTTGCGATGAACTAACTCCTTTCCCTTTTTGTCAACATGTTTTCTTCAAAACCGTTTACAGCCAAAAAAAAAAAAAAAATCAATCCCACATGGATGAGATCCATTTGAAATCCATAATAATAATCTAAGCCCAATGATATTATGGATCCTTTTGAAACCCATATCAAATGATAATCGAGGGCCAATGATATAAATAAGGCCCAACTCGTTGACATATTACAAATGGGCATATGGCCTAGCAAAATTACAAAACATTAATTAAATAAATGTGTCTTCACTCCCACATCTCCTAAAACTTGTTATAAATAATAATGTTTTTTTAGATCATTAACTTAACCCAATAACAATAAATTATTTGATAACGCTAAAATTATCAACATTTTTAGCTCGGAGAGTAGTCTTAAACAAGTTATCAACAAAGGATGAACTCACAAGGAGAGCTAGAAACTTCAACAGTTTCTGTAAATTGTACTTAGATATCAGAATCCACATATAATCTTTTAGCAACGTGTAATCTCGTTAAATCAGCCTATACATGATGTAATCTTTCAATGGTGCAATCTCTCGACATCCCTCACGTCGGTTTTGGAGTTGCTAAACTTTCCGATGCTACTAACATTACCTAAGTGGCATAAGAAAGTGATTCAGTCGATATTCTTTGCGATTTTTGGTCCATTTGGAGAACCCAAAACAAGTAACAATAAGATCTTCAACAATAAAAACACGGTGGAGGGGGTGAAAACGATTTTTTTTATGGTTAAACGTTCATTATTGATCATTAAATTGATAAACAACACACCATATCACAAAAGTGATGCATTTAGATAAAATCTCCCAATAATCACTATTAGGGGATTGATGTATTGTTGCCTGGTGAAGTCACATGTTTTTGAGTGAGGAACGCATCGGCTAACATCTGACCTAGCCGGACCTGAGCCGGGGTGCTAAGGTGCAGCTTATCTTGTAACAACGGCAAGCCCTTCGCATCGACACACCTCGTGTTCGGAAGCCTGATTCCCAATTGTGCTTTTCTCACGGTTTCCACATAGGGTCCTTGTCCAGAAGTTATAGCCACCTGAACCATCAAAAATTATATGAAACATGATGTATTTGTTTTCTATTTTTTTTCATTTATGAAATACTGTTGATGAGTCAATTAGTTGAAGATAATGAAATATACAAAGAGTTTTAAAAGTAGTATATTTAGTACATTACTGTTAAAATCAAATTGGGTATTATTTTTCCTTGGAATGACAACTGGCATAGAGTAGTAGTCTATCGTAAGATTTAAACATTGATCTTTAAAAAGAAGAAACCATATAACACATTAGGATACTATTGGGCTAAATGTCATCTTTATTATTTGAACATTTTTTCTGCTTTCTTTAGATATCATTTAACACATAAGAATACCTTTAAATATATGTACGACCCTAAAAGAATCTTGTATAATTCGCAAGTATTCATTCTATATACTAAAAATTTAATAGAAGAGCGGTATAAATATTTTTTAAGTGAAAAGATTCAAGGAATGTGAATTATAGAAGTGGTCTATTATCTTTTTGGTGCTAAAAGATTAGGGGAATTTGGGTTATTTATAGAGTTAAATTTAAAAATATATATTATTGTTTTTTTTTAAACTCAATGGGCCCCACAACGGTAACGTTGAACGACTCTCCACAAGCGTGTTCAGCATCGTATTCATGAGCCCATTTCAAACCCGAAATGGCGACCCAATTGACCCGAGCCAGTGTACCTGAGGTACCCGCCCAACCCGTATCACTTACCCGAACGCCACTTCGCCCACCCTTAGCTCCAAACAACACTGTTTTACTCATTTAACGATAAAATGACTAAACACTTATAAATTATATCAAATAACTATTAAATTATATAAACAATCGAGTAAAAATAACCTCTAATTTCTCCTTTTAGGAATCAGACTTTTGACCCTTTAAAACACCACACATTTCACTTTGTTTTTCTTATCATTTTGATTTTTAAAATTTCCATATTGCCTAGGATAATATATTTGTGGATGTATAGTCTATCACTATCTATCATCAAGCATCGGATACCATATCTATATATAAATAATTAAAAAACGAAAGTAACACATTTGTTGTATTGTTAAGGTCCCTGTCATAAAACCAATAATACGTTAAGAAACCAATATGTTAAGAAACCAATAATATGTTAAGAAACACGGTGCTGACTCCAATTAAAAAACCTTACATGCACAATTGGAAGAAAAGGAGATCCAAGATCAACACGCAAATTGTTGAACAAATTCAACAACCTTCTCTTGTATATTCTCGCATCCATTTCATTCACCGTGTCACTCTCCCCTTGAAACCACAACACCCCTCGGATCGAACCACCGGCTCGCCGAGCCGCCTTAGCCCTCCTCAAAAGCTGCTTGTAAAGAAACGTCCCTCTTTGCCACTCACCAATCTTGGTCCCCATCGGACCGCCAACCGCACATGGAACCAGTCCTAGCGGGCCAAGGCTCGGGTCCCTCTGCAACACGCGGTTAGCAAATGTCATACCGGGCCCTAGCCCGCATGTTGCATGGACATCAATGTCCTTGTGGAGTGGGTCCCGAGCCTCGACCCAAGTGAGGTTGGCGGTCAGGCTGAGGATTGAGGGGTTGGGTTGGGATTGAAATGGGACGACACCGTCCCACTTCTTGTTGTGGACCCCGCCTCGGCCGGACATGTTGCTCTGTCCGGCGAGGATGATTATGGTTTTACCTTTGGATGTGGAACCATGAGCACCGGCTATATGCAAAAGTAGAAACAACAAGGCTAACATTATTGTTTGTGGTTGAGCTATTGAGAATTTTGAGGCTTTTGTTAGCTTTGGCTTTTTGTAGGGTAGTTTAATCTCACATATCCCAATATGTTCGAATATTATATAAGAGAATCCTAGAAATTGACTGATCTACTTTTTAAATAGGTTCCGATTAAATGGACACTCTATTATTTTAAATCAACACCCCAAAATTTCTATACGGGTCGTATAGCCTCATACGCGTCGTATAGGGGATCGTATAGCCCTATACGGGGCGTATAACACCTCTGACAGCCCCCTGAATTTTTCCTCGTAGTCAGTGTCGAAATTAGCTATACGCGTCGTATAGCCCTATATGTGTCGTATAAGGGGGTCGTATAGGGCTATATGAGGCGTATAGCTCTCTGACACCCCCCTGAATTTTCCTCGTTTTCAATGCATTCGACCCTATACGCCGCATATGGACCCATACGCGGCGTATAAGGGGGTGCCGATTTATCTGAGTGGATGTCTAAATATTAGGACCCTTTAAATATCATAACTATTTAAATCATTTATTATACCTTGAGTTTAATAAGAATAATAAGAAATTGTTCAAAAACTAACAGTTTTTGTTTAAAAATTATTATATGTTAAATAAATATAAAAAATTATGAATAACAGTATTCAATCAAAACTGACTAAACCGCCCTCTTTTGTCACTAAGCTCCTCAACAGAAATAAAAGGAGATCAACTAAATTCCAAGTATAAAACCGTGTTATATTGAAAGTTTACTAATAGAAGGATGTGATTTGTTTTTGCAAGCGAGGTACGATAATTCCATTTTTTGAATGCCAACAAACAATATATTACTCAATCAGTTAGCCAAAAAAAATAAATGCAGCAAAGTATCTAAATCAAATCTCTATACTAGATACATTAAAATTACACCATTGATCCCATGAAAGTGATTGCTTTTTAGATCTATTCTTAATCCATAGATATCCAAGGACTTTAATTTCTCACATAACCTTATGAACATTGGTAGATTTTTGCTCAAGATCAAATCATTAATTCTATTTCTCCGTAAGCAAGAAATAGCCGTTTGTATCACCGTATATATTACCTTCTTCCATGTTAATGACCCTGAGCAGAGACATGACGTTGAAATAAATTTTTCTCATCAAACTAGAAAAAAGATGAGAGTTTACACCAAGAGGAGACAACATCCCAAACTAACCATGAAAAATGACATGCCATAAATAAGTGACTTAAAGATTTATCACTTTCATCTCATAAGACACAAGATGGGTTTAAAATATGAATCTGTCTACGCATCAATGAGACAAAAGTAGGAAGTCTATTCAAGCATAATCTCCAACAACAGAAATTAACTTTAATAAGGGCCTAACTATTCCACACGAATTGTATGACTAAATCCGTAAACATGACCGATTGCATTGCCTCCTTTAAGCTTTTGACGGAAAAATTACCAGACGAATGAAGATCCCAGACCCTTCAAAAATGATTACGTTTGCATTTGTATTTTTTATAAAGGTTTGTTAGATTCTGTGAATCATTGCTAAATGCTAATGCAATTTGGCCGTCAATGATACTTATTTTTACATCGAGTTTATTACAATCATGTTCACAAAAGTTGAAAATATTAGCACAATAGCACTCTAATTAATGTTTTCATTATGGTTCTGTTCACATGTATAATGAGTAATCCAACTACTTTTATACCTAAACCCTAAAGTAATCCTTTATCTCTTTATGTTTAATTGATGATATTCTTCTTTTTTCTTTTCAAGTTGTCATATGATTTAAATTCTCGTTTTAAGAGGACAACCTGATTGTAAGTAATTTGCCTTTTAACCAAAAAATTATGAGGTCTAGTCCTGTAAAATATATGTTGTGATGATTTTATTCTAAAAAAATATGTGTTTCATTCAATGAAAAGAAAGTTAAATTATGCTATATTTAATTGAAATACCAAATTGATACCTTCTATTTAATATTGCTAGAGAAGTACATCTAGGGGCACATTCAACCCCTTTCTGTATATTAATTTTCCATTATTCCAGTTAAACCTACAAAGTGCAAAGATGTTATATAACAATTATGTTATTTAACTGGGTAAAGTTTTTTAATCATCAAAGAAAAGTAGAAAACAATATAAACTTTTTTTAATTTTTTCATGGGTGGCTCAAACCTAAAGTAGGCCCTTGATTAAGGGCCGTAAGTGTTTGCAGAGATTAACTTATATATGAATTGTGCTCATACATTTGACTATTTGAGCTTTAATTTAAAAACAATCAAAAAAATAACTTTACTAATAATAAATATTTAATTTGTTATTCTAGTGTTGCCCGAATAATAGATAAAGATAAGGGTTTATAATGTAATTTTAGATAGAAACTCTAACTTCTTAGTTCGCTAAAAACCATTAAGATAAATTTTGTACGTTTTCGAAACGTTATGGTTATTTAACCTCATTTATGATCACGTTTAAATTTAATCCTATTAATATTTACATGTCATGAGTAGCTCATTTTAACCATTGTCACGTCCCTTTGTAACAGCCACCCATTTAAAGGTTATTACTTTCATCTCCTGTAGTCCTCTTTTTCTATTTGCTATGATTACTTATATATATGAAACTTTTCCTATTGTTTGATAACTTTAACCTTTTACAACTTTTGAAACACAAATATTATAAAAACAAAAGATCCAACATAGATTCACTAAATTAAAACAACAATTAGAAATACAAACACTAAAGCTAGAGAGCCTTCAACTTATTGAAATTAACACAATACATAGGTTAAGTGTGTGTGATTGATGATCATTAATCCCAAATACCAACCTCCATGAACCCATCTTCAGTAGCACACCCTCTAAACATACCCACACAATTGAACCCATAAGCCACCTCACCCGTTTTCGACACCGCTATGAGCCCGGCTAACCCTTCATCGAGCCTCTCTTTGATCACGAAATCCACCGCCTCCTGTAACCCTAACCCCTTGTACTCCATCACCGCCGCCACTTCACGTGCAAGGGTCCCTCGGATTATAGCCTCACCTTCACCGGTGCACGACACGCCACACACATCACACGCGTATGTCCCTGCCCCAATTAACGGGGAGTCACCGATCCGGCCGGTTCGTTTGTTCATTAGCCCTCCTGTAGATGTGGCGGCCGCACAACGCCCTTGGCTATCGACCACCACGCACCCGACTGTCTCGGGTGCGTACACGCTGATCGGGAGACCGTTCATGCGGATCGGGCTCTCCACCCCGACCCCACATGACTCGTATCCCGTGGTTGGGATTCTATAATCAAACTGTTATTGCATACCAAAATATAATTACTCTCGTTATTAAATAATATGCATATATTAAACGTAACATATTTATTCAAATTTATAATTATTATATATTGTAGTATTGTTACCACTTACCACAATGGAGTTGGCTTGTTTAGCTACTTTGAGCATCCCCACGTTGTCTTCAGTGACGAAATAATCATTTTCTTCTCTTTCCACACCCTTCATTGAGCACAAATTACACCATGTGTAAATAATATCCTAACAACTAGGTAATAATAATAATAACGGTGAAAAAAATCACAGTTTACGCTAGCTAGACAGGTAACTTTTAAAAATATTAATTAAACTCACAAATCGATATAAACCGAGTTTACCGTTACTTGTTATGATATAATTAGATGAGAAATAAGTACCATTCGTTTGGCGAAATCTTCGGCACCCGAAAAGGCGAGGTACGAGTGAGGCGATTTGTCCATGACAAGACGAGCTAGCGACACGGGGTTCTTCACCGTGGTGAGCCCCGACACCGCCCCGCATCTCCTCCCGGGGCCATCCATGATACTCGCTTCCATCTCCACCGTTCCCATCTCGGTCAACGCTGACCCACGCCCCGAATTGAATATCGGGTCGGTTTCCAGCTCCCGAACCTACACCAATCACCATTATTCATATTATTCACTAATTCGAATTCGAATCGATATCGAAACAATATTAGTGACTATATATGAGAGATTCATACGTACCACGAGTTCAACGACATCGATAGCGGATGCGGAGGATCGGAGAGCTTCTATACCGAGGTTGAGGCAACGGGTGAGAAGTTGTTTGGCTTGTTCTTGACGTTCGGTTGGGAGGTTCGGGTCCACACCGGCACCGCCGTGAACCGCTATAGCCCACCCGACCATTGTGGTGACTCTCTAACGACACACGAACCGTGGGTGTGGTTAGGTTAGGTTAGGTTAGGTTTGTGTTGTATGGAATAAGGTTAGAGGGTGCCGATGAAGGTGGCTGAAGAGTGGTCTTTATAGGGTGGAGACTGATTCCAAACATATTAGATTCCATTGAATTGTTTATTTTTATTTTATTAAGCAGTCCCAAGTTTACTATAATAAAGAAAAAGGAAAAAAAGGAAAGAGAAATAATATTTAGAAAAGAAAAGAAAGGAAAAAATATGATTATATTTAATGTTTTAAAGTTTAAAACATAAGAAGAAAAGGGGAAAATATTTGCAAAATGTTCATTTCGTTCAATGTTTCTAAACAATGTTAGGGCATTCACAAATAGACACGAACACTGTGTAGCAGAACCAGTCAGGAATAGACATGTGTGTTTAAGCAGACGGGTGTTTGTTCTCTGCGGGCGGGCTCCTTTTCTATCAAGGATGCGTCTGCTTAACACGCGTTCGTTTTTTACTAGTTCTGCTACACAGGGTCCACTTCTACCTGTAAAGACGAAAGAACTAGACATTTTGAGTAATAATTTTTTATTGAGTAATGTTGAGGGAAAAGGAAAAGAAAAATTACACTTCGGGAACCCTCACCCAAAAAAAAAGTATATTGTGTCGTTAGAAAGATAAATGGTAAAAGAAAGTATTAGTAAAAAAATTTATTCCATTTCCTTTTGATTTGAGAGGAAAGCTATTAATAAAGATTATTAACGAATTTTCCTTCTAATTTCTTCCACTTCAACTTTTTTCAAGTCTTTTCTATGCAGAAACTTCAAAACACAGCTATAAAAAAACTATTTCACTTTTTTAACAACATAGGACTCCGAACCTGACGAACTATCGGGACTGATTACCCTGGACCTAGCCGTCAGTCGCAAGTCATACTCCCCAGATGCACGGGAACCGGATCGAATTCATAAACCCTCGCCCCCATCAAGATCAAACCCGAGATGAAACCCCAAGCCAAATCTTCACCTGGATGCCGCAGAAGTTAAATGGAGAGGGTGAGATTTGAACCTGTGTCACTTAATACATCAGCCCAACCCTTTAACCAACCATTTAACCACTCCACCACTTATCTATCACAATTATGCTTTCAAGAATTAATCTTTTCTTTATTATTATTAGGTAACTGATTAGAATTTTTAATATAATGAAGAATACAGAAACTTTTTGATTAGTGGGTAGTTCCAAACACGTGGGAAGAGTCACGTGCCTGTTTGGTAGAGGGAGGTTTTCATTGTGAAATTGTGTTCCTAGTCAGATCCTCATGCATCGTGGGCCCTACACGAGATTCTTTAAACAGTTAATAAGATTCTTTAAACATTAAAGAAGATCCAATATGTTTTGTTTTTGTCTGCACCTAGCGGCTGCCACTTTTTTATTATTTATTTATTTGTTTTTTGAACGTCTACCACATAGGCACATACTGTAAGTAGGTGATATTCATTGAACCCTTTGAACATGAAGTAATTCGGTTATCGTAGAAAGAGTATTACGTACAAGTGTATGAAGACTTTTTAAAAGGTAACCTTTAAAGATTCAGTTGTTGTGGTTAGTTTTCCGATTTATATGTAGTCAATTTTGTTTTAAGCTCATCACCGACCTCTAAAGCTTCAAAAAATACTCCGCGTGTATGATAAAATTATGTGCTTCTTTAGGTGTATTCACATAGGTGAATGACCGTTGCTTCTGCTTTATGAACCTTGTGAGCCACTTGGAATGTTGATAGTTGGATTAAGATCGTGTTTTTCCTGGTGTCAACTCTAGATGGAAGTGTTTGTGAACATGGACGAGGAGGCGTTAGAAGAAAAAAACATGTAACCGCATTCTTTGAAAAAACATGGTAAACACACGAATAAATTAAAACCAAAATATCAATATATATAACATTAAAATATCAATATATCATAACATTAAAATCATCCCAGATAGACGGTAATGAATATGCCCAATAACGTGGTTGAGACAATATCTCTTTCTTTAGGATTGATACATTAATATCCAAACATGTTAACATGTACAAACATACAGATTGTGGTGATGCATCCTTTTATCATCATCAGTCCCCATATCTACAACATTAAAACAAACTCATGAGATGATGTATAATTTCCTAGAATTGATATTTGTCTCAAAACATGTAACCGCATTCTTTGAAAAAACATGGTAAACACACGGGCATGTATATGAATTTACATAGTCATGTGATTAGTGAAGCAAAACACACAGGTGTGCGACTCAAAGGTACATAGGTGCGAATCCTACTTTCTAGAAATTTTCAAATATCTGTACATGATGCTTAAACTCTTGCAAAGTAAGAGTTGTACATAATGCTTAACTCTTGCAAAGTAATGTAGCTAATGTTGGTATTTAACATATAGGATAATATTAGTGTTTTGTTTCTTAGAAAATGATTATTATAACATAAAGGGTTAATAAAATATGTGTGTTACCAATGTTACATTATATTGTTAATATCACTCGTTAAATTATTGAGATGAGAACATATGTAGACATGTTTGACTTATAAAAAGATTAGAGCATGTGAACAACAACAATGCGCTCAATGCAATGTTAACAAGCATAAAACGTTAGATATCTATTCTTGTTTGATTTGACTGTTGTCTCTATAGTGCTAAAGTATGATATGAAGGGCGTACCTGTTGCTGCAAAGAGCTCCCGCGTTTTTGTAGGGTCCAGGGAGGGTCCGTCCCATTTAAGGGAAGATGTACGCGGTCTTTCCCCCACATTTTGTGGGGAGGCCGTTTCCACGGATCGAACCTGAGACCTGGTGCTAAAGTATGATATGAAGGGGTACCTGGTGCTAAAGTATGATATGAAGACAACGTTTAATTGGTCCCATTGCCACATTACTAAAAAGTCTATAATTTTTAAATACAAAGTACATATATTAAAAAGCTTACAATTCCAAGGCACATTAGTACGATTTATAATTTATTTCAACATTGAAATTAAAACTCTACACAAGAAAATATTATCTTTGAGAATCTTAACATTGAGAGACGTGATTTCCAAAATTATAGCCGAATCGAAACCGGTGTTATTCAAGCAACTATTTATTAAGCATAATTAATTGGTAACTTATATCAATTTTTTATTATTATTAGACTATGTTATTAGATTATGTGTAGTGGGTTCGCTGCAAGTCGCACCCACAACACTCCATCATGACTGGATGGTTTTATTGCTGCACCCTATGTCCACCACATCAGCCGAAACCCTCGCACATGTTACATGCACATTATGTCTTTATACGTGTTCATCGTTGTCTAGCAAAAATCCACTATACCATCTCATCTTTTACGGCACCACAATGAAGTTGACGATGTTGGTTCGCCTTCTTTCTGTCCATATCACCACCACCGCATATTACGGTGAAACCTTTGCAATTGGCCAATGTATCTAGGTCAAAGGTCTTATAGTTGTATGTAGTGAAATGATGTATCTAGTTCAAAGGTTCATATAAAATGGAAGACGAAGCCTATTCTTAGGTTTAAAGTTTTTAAAAGAAGAAAATGTATATATGATGAAAGTGGATATGTATATATTAACACTAGTTTTAGTTACCCGTGTATTACACGGAATGTGGAGAGTTAATTATTAAAATAACACAAAAACATAAATAAAACTAAATATATTACACGGGTTAAAAAAATAAAATTGATTAGTTGTTGATTGTTATTTATATAATACTAACTTTAGTAAACCTGTGTATTACACGAGTTAAAAATAAAATTAATTATAATGAAAGTTTATGAAGTATAAAATAATATTTTAAAATAAGATATGATTAAAATTACATATGGGTAATAATTATAAGTAAAATTTTAATTTTTATTTCTAAAAAATGTAACCATTTTTTCCAAACAAACCGTATTAAACATATCATTTTTAAAAGTTTCTTATTATAACTCTTAATTTTAATTATTTTTAGTTTATATAGAAGTTTACTTTTTAAAAACATCAATTTTAAAATATTTCATATATTTATAAATGATTGATGTTTTAGAAAAACTATTATTTTATAAAAATTTATTTTCTAGAAGTAACATTAATAAAAAGACATCTTTTCTTAATTTATTAAAAAATATTTTTAAACTTAAAAGAACTAAAATTATTTAATTTTTAATTAGGTAAATATTTAAAAAGAGAGAGAGGCGGGAAAAACAAACTTAGGGGGCATAGGAATGTGACAAGTGTCCCCCCAAGTTACTCTTTTAGTATTATATATAGATAAGAAATTAGTTACCGTAAAAACTTAAAGGACCATGTCAATGCGCAATCAATCAACCGTAGCTTAGTGACATTTAAAAAGACTAGAAGGGTGCCCGCGCAATGCAGCGGGATGACATTTTACATTTGACACGTACATTTAATATTTTGTTATTCTTGTATTAGTTTTATAAAAGTTTATTATGTTTTTTCTAAGCTAAAATTTAAAACACCAATAAATTAATTCTGCATGACGACTTGTATATACGTATTAACTTGTTGTACCTCATAAAATACACATCGTTTTAATAAAAAGTTTGCACTAAAATGTTTAAAAATAAAAACAGGTTAAGTTGTCGTCTCAAAACGTCTTTTAATGTGATAGGTTAAAAGATAGAGCTGAAATCTTAAAACATGTTAAGTTTTTTTAGTGTATGGTTAGATAATATAAAATTTTATGCAAATATTAGTAAGTGTAAGATATTATGTAACTAATTATAAGGGTTAATGTGTAAATAATATTATAAATACTATTTTACCATTAAAAGTGATTGTATCTTATACATTGAATATAGTAAGTGTTCTTAATTTTATGGTATCTTAAAATACCACTCTCATATGCTTTATATATAATATAGATAAAAGATACAAAACCCTTTGAAATTGGATTTAAACCGGAAGCTAAATTTAAAGGTGAGACATTTACTATAGAAGCTTAAGTTTACCATTACGACACCACATTGAATGTTAAAGAGGGTACGTTTTAGAGCATTCACACTCTATTTTTATGCTCATTCATATGATTACACAAAAAATCATTATTTTTTCTCTTATTTTGCAAATTAAATAATATTTTTTACCTATATCATTATATTTTTCCCTCCTTCACTCACAACCACTCTTTTAAAATTTTAAAAATTTTAAGAAATTGAATAGTATTTCCTTAAATTTACAGATGAACAATGTATTTCTCTCTCTCCTCCACTTACAACTATTTCATATGATATAAGTTTACGCTCACATAATTTTAGGGAACGTATTATAAATGCTCTTAGGAGAGCGCGCAAGATCCTAGATAGATATAAAAGGTGCTAATGTATGATTAAAAACATGCTATTGTGAATGATTTTTTATCAAAAATAGGTTTGTAGAGCATTCACACCAGGTTTCTTATTCTTATTTTTATAATTACACAAAAAATAACTATTTTTCTTTTTCCTTTTCAATTAGATAATGCTTTTATACTTCTATTATTACATTTTTTCTCTTGTCCACTGACAACCATTTCAAAAAATATTTAAAATTTTTATAAGGGTGAACAATATCACTATATATATAAAATAAATAATAAAAATTTTTATCACGTTCATTTAAAACCATTTCATATAACATATAGAACACATTCATAAAAATATAGAAAACCTATTTATTGTTAATACTCTAAGTGTATCTTTTATAAAATCATACTTCTAAAAGAGTTTGTATTACGTACGTATGTTTTTATTGTATCTATCATCATTTTGAATTGTGAATCCATCCATAAATTTATACAAAACTATTCACGTTTTCAAACTTTTGTTAATACATCGATGATTTAAATAATTTTTTTTGAACGGCAAATCTATCCTATTCATACTCCTAAATTACATCAAGTTACACCATGGCTGGGGTTGAACCCAGGACCTCCTCTCTAAAAGGCAAAACCTCTAACAAGTGAGCTAGCCCCACATTGAACATTACTTTATTAAATTCCATCTTTGATTATGATATTTGATTTGGTATTTAATTTACCGGCTGAATTTTAAACAACATTTACTGGTTGAATGATAATTGTCGGAAAATTTAGCCCCATAAAACTTTTAGATTGTTGGATTTACTTAAAACTAACAAAGTTAGAAGATGTGAAATACACATCTGAGATTATTTTGATTTCTACTACCGGGCAATATAATCTCTATTAATAAGTTGTTTGGCAGTAATCTATAGTAAAATTAATATAAGTAGTAAGTTACTAAGTTGTTACTAATCATAAGTGGTATCTAAGATTAACAACAACTTAATATATTAGTGGCAAGTGAGATTAGCATCAGCTGCTGAACGGTAATGGTTATGATCGAGTGTAAGTGATCATTATCAACAACACAAGTAATCGATAGTAACTAGGTTGCTATTGACATATCAATCATGAATAATAACTTAAGAGTTCCTGACACAAGTATTGTAACTAAATAACTACTAACAAAGGTTTTAATAAAAAGTTATGACATTTGAGCTTAAGTATTATAATAAGTTTCTTTCTATATAAGAGATGTTTTTGGTATAATTTCACACACATTTTTCTTGTACGCTTTTTAAACTAAAAAACATACTTGATCTTAAGTTTTCTTTTTGATATCTTATCAAAGATTTAAATTACAATCAAATACTTCATAGAACAACATACAATCAATAAAGAAAATTTCGCACAATAATAGCCAAGTGTCTCATTAAAATTACTCAAAGTTTATTATTACATTCCTATCCGGCCTCATAAATCACTTAACTTTCATTAGGTGTTCAAATCTTATGTAGTACTTTTATTCATGCTAATTTTTTTAAAATTAAGTGAAACAAATGAATTATATGATATTGATTACTAATAAGTGAAATGTTTTTTTATCAGTTAACGTGAAATACAAGGTAATAGTAAAGAATACAATTTACTAAACAAAAATATAGTTCTAAATTTAAGTCTAATGAAAAAGTAGGGGCTGGGTCAACTATTCAATCAAATGATATTGAGCATGTTTCCCATCTCTTCTCGAGAAACAAGTGGGCTATTTCTTTGCATAATCATTAATAATAACCAAAAGTCATATATACACTAATTACATCACTTAATAAAACGTATAATAATGTTGTGTGTGTATATATATATTTATTATATATATAATTATATTATATAAAAGATTAAAGAAATCATAAATATACAAAAAGATTTAAAAAAAAACATTTCTCTCCTATACACCGTCACACATGATGACAGTCACATGCATTGAGTTTGGCAACTATTGTTTCAGTTCTTTGGATTGTTTTCTTTGTAAAACAAAATAGTCAAATCATGGAAGTCGAGGCAGACGGCATACATATCACTTTTGTCACCTTTTATTAGCTAGAAAATTCCCAAAATAAATACTAAATTTACAAGTATCCTTTTCAAAACTTATACAAATAAACATCTATTTTGGTCGAAACATTCTAACTCAGATTGCGAACTAGTTGACCACGTTAAGATAACTTAGGGGCGTGATCGTACGAAGTTAAATCTATGAAAAAAGGTACTAATTTATAAATCTACATTACTATACACCATAAGACTCGAGACTCAATCTTATATAAAGATGTTACTATTGGGCTACAAGTAAATTATACTTTGAAAATTGAATATTACATAAATCAATATCTTGTAGTTGTATGCTCAAACAAGATTGTCATATATTATGTCCTGCGAGCACTTAACAAAACTCAAATTATTATACAAGTGTGTAGATTATTCTGAATAAGAAACTGAAGTAACATATGCGATCTAAATAGATGTGGTTAAATTTTACCAAGAATGCTTAGCTTAACTAGTTAAGGTTAGGTACCTATAATCAGGGCCGGCTCAAGCTTTTTGAGAGCCCAAAGCGGTTAAAATGTTGAGGCCTTTTCACCTGAAGAAATTTGTTTTGCTTTCGATCCTATGATTCTTATATCATCTCTCTATGTGCATTATTATAGACCACAAACCCCACCGCCAACAGGTCTTAAAAAAAGTTATCATCTGAACATAAATTCTTAATCTTGGAAGGCCGAAAGGAAAGAAAAATTCAACTAAAAAGCTTAACAATTGCTAACCTGTTTTATGAGTGCGTAAAAGATCCACGAGATGTAATTTTGTAGAACATTCCACCTATTTAAATGAAGCAACTACATGGTTATAAATATGAAATGATAAATGTTATTCGGATCAGAATCAAATGAAAAATATAATCAGTATGTAACCAAATTGAAGCTAACTATAATTAAAAGCACTTGTGCTTGAAATAAAACACTTGATATACACTAATTTATTCATACCAAATACAATAACCTTTGAACTCCTTTTCGTTTAGTATTTATGTTTCCACTAAAACTTCAGTCAAACAAAAGTCTATGTATACATCCAAACTACATTAATTCAATGGAGGAAACAAGTGTCTAGCAAAACGAAATATGCTAAATAGAGTGTAATGTAGAGATGAAACTTTAGTTCATACCGACTTACTTCTTCGTAAATGGATTTTGTGTTCTTCTCCCAATCTACATTCATGAATTACAATTTTGTTAAGTTCCTTGAATACGCAAATCGTTAACAGCTTGAGACTTGAAAGTAAGTAAAAATTCTGCAGCAAGTAGCGATTATCAAGAAAAAAGTAAAATTATTTCCTATCGCCTTGGATTCTCGTCTCCTACTCTCCCTTAATCTTCATTAGCCGGCAGCGGGTCGTTGAAGCGACCCGGAGACGTTTCGGATTCCAGACTCATCGATTCATCATCGCCTCATCAGTCCGTGGATTTGTGCCCTTTGGTGGGGTACCGGAGACTCTCCTTCCGATTCGATGATTCGGCATCTAGACTAATCATCGCATTATGTATTCAAGAATGAGGTTTTTAATTTGGAGGCCCAAATGCTGAAATGTTCAATATATATATATTTTTTAAAAATGGGGCCCTTAATTTTAGGGGCCCCAAGCCCAATGCATCCCATCTCATACTAAAGGGCCGGCGCTGCCTATAATATGTAAACATATGAAGGTCATGGGTTCATATCTCATTCTAAACAAAATTATTAGAGTTAAGGCAGTGAGTATTCTCATTTATGGGTTTTCTCCTGAGAGATTTGGGGTACGATTTCGACAGAAAAACGAATAAATAAACTCGATTAAAATAACACATATCATTTGAATCAATGTTGTAAATTCATCGTTCAAAAAATATGGTTAAATTTTAGTGGTCTTGAATGTGATTGATATAATGTTTGTTGCCTGTGATTAAAGATATCGGGTCAAGTGACGCACTTACCTACCACGCAAAGAGGATTTGATTGGCTCCAAAATAGTTAAAACTTTTATATCGCCAAAGAAATTAGGAAATAGATTTTCTTCGTTGGCTATATTTTTATTAAAACGGTTAGTTTACATATTTATCTTGTAAGATTTAATTAGAGGCGGCAAAATGGGTGGGTTGGATTGTGTTGGTTGTTAGGTTAGGATAAATTTGGGTCAGGATGGGTTTGGGTTATGATGAGTCATTTAGAAAAAAGGTCAGGATGGGTTTGGGTCAATATGGGTTTGGATCAGGATGAGTTCGGATCAGGATAAATCATTTTTAAAAAAGTCAACACTATTTTACTAGTTTTCTACAATCCAACAACACATATAGATAGATGCGTATACGAGCTCAAAGAGATACATATAAGACTTCATCTATAATAGATAGATGCATCTACAATCCAACAACACATATAGATAGATACATATACGGACCCGGGGCGACGCTGCGGACCCCGGGCGACGCGGCGGACCCGGGGCGACGCGGCGGACCCGGGGCGACGCGGCGGACCCGGGGCGACGCTGCGGACCCGGGGCGACGCGACGGACCCGGGGCGACGCGGCGGACCCCGGGCGACGCGGCGGACCCGGGGCGACGCGGCGGACCCGGGGCGACGCGGCGGACCCGGGGCGACGCGGCGGACCCGGGGCGACGCGGCGGACCCGGGGCGACGCGGCGGACCCGTGGCGACGCGGCGGACCAGTGGTGATGCGCGATGAAACTCGACAGAGGTGGGAGGTTGTATGTGTGTTGGTGGTGTGGTGGATCGGTGGTGATGCGGTGGTGGTGTGGTGGACCGGTGGTGACGCGGTGGTGTGGTGGTGGTGGTGCGGTGGTGTCTTGTGCGACGGAGGCGATCAATTTGAGTGAAAGAAACATTGACTTAGACTTGTAGATCTAATTTTGAAAACCTATCTTGACCTATGTTTCTTTTTTTCCAAAAAGGGCTTTTAACCCATCTTGACCCACTTGTGTTTTTTATTTAATCCATTCTAACCCATCTTTATTTTTAAAACACCCATTATGACCCAAAATCACATCTTTAGATTTCTTTTGCCTCCTCTAAATTTAATCATTCAATCACTTAAGAAGAAATATTTTTCTCCACACATTAGACTCTTTAAGTCATAAACCCTCTGGTTTTCGTTGGCTACATGACATTTAATTGTTATCCGGTTCTAAATAAAGTTATATGGCGTTATTTTATACTAAAAATAAATACATAATATGATTTCTGTTGTTAATTGACTAAAAAGAACTAAAAAAAAAACTAAAAGAACTATTATTAACCAATCAGATTTCTTCTACTTTTAAGTGACGGGATTTCAAATGAGAACTAGGTTTTCGTTCTTTAGTCTTATGGTTTTCGTTTTATTATTAACCAATCAAATTTCTTTTATTTTTTTTAATTGTTATCCGGTTCTCTTATTTCAATCAAATTTCAGGGTGTTACTATCTTTTTTTTAGCTAGTTAGTCATGTAGAGAGGGTTTTCAAATGAGAACTAAAATTTTATAAAGAACTATTATTAACCAATCAAATTTCTTTTATTTTTTTATTTACTTTTAACCATAATTTAGGAACAGGGACCATAATGTCACGAACCGCTTAAATTCGAGATCAACTCTTCGGGAACACTAGATTTTCAGCCGCATTTCGCAAGACCCATAGTCTTGGGAAAATTCTAGAATACTTAGATAATGTAAAATATCTAGATATTATGCAAAGAAATATCTAGATATTAGATTAGTTAGTATCTTAGATATTTTTTATTAGTTAAATATCTAAGATATTTAGATTAGTAAATATCTTAGATATTTAGAATAGAATAATCTAGATTAAGAGATTTCTAGACTTAAGGCCACAAGTATAAATAGGAGGTGATGGATCATTTGAAAGGCACCTCACAAAGTGTTGTAATCAAGCTTCCTTGTATACAGGTTCTCAAGTAATACAAGTAAACTTTCTTTCAAGCTTTCTTGTGATCCTTCTTACAATATCTACAAGTCGTTGAATCGCTGCTAACTTGGTGATCTAGTCGAGATCAAGGCTGACTTAGTACGGTGACTAAGTGTCGCACGAGAGTTTGGGAATCACTCCGTGACAAGTGGTATCAGAACACGTCGATTCACTGGGATGGCGACTGAATCGGAGAAGATGGTGGTCACAAGCGCTGCTGGAGGAGAAGAAAATCACGGTCGGGAAGGAACTTCCCATGGAAGCAAGAAGAGTCGTGGGGTGTCAAAGGACAAGACCCTAGAAAGACGAGTTGCTGAATTGGAATCAGCAATGACAAGTCTTAAAACCCAAGTTGATGACTAACTTCAACGAATAGAAAGCTTGGAGACTGACTTCCCCGAACTTAGGGAAGACTTTAGGGCTGCTATTGAGGTACTTCGTGGAGAAGTAAAGGTCATAGTAAACAATGCAGTCAGAGAGGCTATCAAGGATGCAATCAAACAAGTTCAAAAAGACATGGATGAGCTTTCAGTTGACACACATCGCAGCCTTATCAGCTTGGAAGCAAAGGTGAATGATTACAGCAAAGTCGTGGCCACAGCAGGAGGCAACATCGTCAACTTCGCACCAAGGATCGAAGTCCCTAAACCAACACCCTTCGTTGGCAAGCGCAAGGCGAGGGCTGTAGACAACTTTCTGTGGGAGATGGAACGATACTTTGATGGTGTGAACATCTCCGACGATGCTACCAAGATCAAGACAGCCACGCTCTACTTGAAGGACACTGCGGGATTGTGGTGGCGATGTAAGCATGGAGAGATCGAAAGAGGTATGTGCACCCTCAACACTTAGGCTGACTTCATTAGGGAATTAAAGAAACAATTCTATCCGGAAAATGCTGAAAATGAAGCAAGGAGCCGGTTACGTAAACTAAAACAAACCGACACCCTTAAGGACTACATCAAAGAGTTTACTACTCTTGTCCTTGACATTCCGGATATGTCTGATAAGGACTCGCTATTCTACTTTCTCGACGGGTTACAACCATGGGCCAAGATAGAGTTGGAACGACGTAGTGTTCAGGATCTCTCTTCGGCCATCGCTGTAGCCGAAGGACTGATCGACTACAACCGAAGGGACTCTAAACCCAAGGACCGTAGGAGTAACCACGAGAAAGGTGGGGGAGATAAATCAGTCCAAACAAAAGGAAATTTTGCACGTAAGCCATAACCCAATTGGAAGTCCCGAGAAAACAAACAACTTACGACAGATTATAAGTGTTTCATATGTGATGGGCCGCACAAAGCTCGGGACTGCCCAAAGAAATCGAGCCTACATGCTATGATCGCAAGGGAGGAAGGTTGCCATGACGAAGGAGGAGACGTTTGCATGGGGTCAATGCAAGTGCTAAGTGCAATCAAAGCAAGAGTAGAGGCTCAAACAACGCTGAGTAAAGGCCTACAATACGTGCAGGCCAACGTCAAGGGTAATCAAGTACGAGCCCTTGTAGATACAGGAGCTTCTCATAACTTCATGACAGTCAGAGAAGCTCAACGACTTGATGTTAATTTTATTAAAGGCAATGGCACAATAAAGACTGTTAACACCAATGCCACACCAATACACGGGGAGGCAAAGGATGTTCAAGTAAAGATTGGAGAATGGTCGGGGAAGATCAACTTCACAATAGTAGAGATGGATGATTTCAAAGTAGTTCTTGCCATGGATTTCTTCGACAAGGTATGAGCCTTCCCTGTGCCCTTTGCTAATTCCTTGTGTATCCTTGACGAGGGAAGGACGTGTATGGTAAGCACGGAGCGGGGGTCAAGGAATGGGCCTAAGACCCTTCAGCCATACAATACAAGAAGGGATACAACAAGAAGGAGCCATGTTACTTAGCAGTAACAAGGGTGGACGACAAGATAATTGCCAGGGAAGCTGTACCTAAAGTAATCCAGGACGTACTTGAAGAATACAAGGATGTCATGCCAACCAAGCTACCCAAGAAACTCCCTCCACGAAGAGAAGTTGACCACGAGATCGTCTTGGAACCAGGATCCAAGCCCCCAGCAAGGGGCCCGTACCGCATGTCTCCACCAGAACTAGAGGAGCTACGAAAACAACTAAAAGAGTTGTTGGATGCTAGATATATCCGTCTGTCTAAAGCCCCATATGGTGCACCGGTACTATTCCAGAAAAAGAAAGATAGGTCGTTTCGCATGTGCATCGATTACCGGGCACTAAACAAGATCACGGTGAAAAACAAGTATCCGATTCCACTAATCGCCGACTTGTTTGATCAACTTGGAGGGGTGAAATACTTTTCAAAGCTAGATCTGCGATCAGGGTACTATCAAGTAAGGATTGCCGAAGGAGACGATGCTAAGACAACCTGCGTCACAAGGTATGGCTCATACGAATTCTTGGTAATGTCGTTCGGTCTAACTAACGCCCCAACCACTTTTTGTACTCTAATGAACAAACTCTTCCACCCCTTCCTTGATAAATTCGTAGTCATATACTTGGATGGTATTGTTATATACAGCCGCACAATGAACGAACATATCGCCCATCTGCGGCAAGTACTCCAAGTATTACGAGAAAACGAGTTATATGTTAAGCAAGAAAAATGTTCATTCGCCCAAGAAGAGGTTGAGTTTTTGGGCCATAAAATCAAGGAGGGGCAACTTATGATGGATGACGCAAAAGTTCGGGCAATCCAAGAATGGGAGGCTGTTGGAGCATATATAGTCATATATAGTGTGTTCGTCGCTTGACGAATAGTCTAGGCTTAATGTTATACACCTTGTAAACACATGAAACTGGGTCATTCGTAGGAGCATATGCGAATGAGACTCAGTCGTACGTCTGAGCCATGCTAATGGACCAGTCGTGCGACTGAGAGATGCGATTGGGGCATTCGTAAGACTGAACCATAAGAATGGTCCAGTCGTACGATTGAACCATACGCATGGTCCAATCACACTAATGGGCCCAGTCGCATCTAATATGGGCCGAGGCCTATATATACCAGTTTCAATGTGTAGAAACCTAAGGGTTTTTCATAGGGTTCCTGGCGCCCAGGTGCTGCCGGATGAGAGGGGAGATCATGCTCGATCTCCCCTTGCCAAAAGTCTTGATTCTTAAGTTGTAACGAGCTTAAAATCGTTATGTTTTATCAATAAAATCATTCGATTATTGTTCGTACTATTGTTTGTCTTTTGGTTTTTATCCTTCTGTCAAGAATGTGCTCGGATGTTTACCGATCCAATGAATTCACAATTGGTATCAGAGCCAGGTTACTGCTAGAATGATCTAACAATCACTCTAGCAACCCGAGCTCTTGATTTCTGGATCAAAGTTCAGATCTTGACGTTAAACCCACTTCGTGTTCATCTTGTTTTGCTCAAATCTCATTGCGCGTGATGTTTATTTGTTAAAAGCGGACTCGGAATCTTCTTCAGATCATAAAAACGAATCCGGTGGTACAATTATTGTGCTGTGTCTCGTCCAAATCATCGGATTAGGGTTTTTCAGCCTTGTGGCGGCTGCAGATCTGGTTTTCTGCGTTCAGACCCGTTCATGCGATTGGGCCATGCGACTGGGCCTCAATCGCACGACTGAACCACTCGTATGTCCATTCGTACGAATGAACCTTCAGTCGCAGGACTGACCCTTTCGTGTACTTCAATCGCCCGACTGACCCTTTCGTGTTATCCATTCGTACTACTGAACCATTCGGAGTGTCCATTCGCACGAATCACCCATTCGCACATATGTCTTCATTCGTCTGTTTCAGTCGCACGAATGAGTTGTGTACCAGACCCAAAAAAAAAAAAGAGTCTGGAACAGCTTCTTGCACGAATTTTTCCCTAAACCATTTTATCAGTCGGGAAGCCTTCTGAAAAATTTTGGTAAAATAAATTTTTTTTTTTGGGAAAATTATCGGGTCATTTTCGGATCATTTTCGGGTCAATAGTGAAGATTTTCTTGGAGAGTCTATGCAAGAGTTGAGGATGAACAAAGCACATTCACCCTGAGTTTCTTATGTCAAACAAGTTCGATGGATACCCCATTATTCGTTGGACTTCCAGAATCGGTGAATGTTGTTAGAACACGAAAGAGAGAAGAGAAGATGTCAGCTGTCGGTGCTGATTTTGTGGGGTAGTCAGGAGCATCTGACTATTTATGGGCCAATCAAGTTATATTTATCCGCACAGAGAGGA
Organism: Flaveria linearis; assembly: GCA_024085815.1. Taxonomy (NCBI): domain Eukaryota; kingdom Viridiplantae; phylum Streptophyta; class Magnoliopsida; order Asterales; family Asteraceae; genus Flaveria; species Flaveria linearis. The sequence goes on from CM044016.1 coordinate 48,177,695, forward strand.
TTCTCATTCTTAGGGGGAATCCATGTATAGAAAAATTGAAGACGCAATCAGAAAGTGATGATGTGAGCAGGTTTCTGATGATGAATCTTCGTGCATGCTGATTTGTTTGATATTGTCAGCTGTGGATTGGAACCTTCAACCTTTTGCCCAATACACCGTATGAAGACGTTAGGAGAGCACAACGTTTATATAGTGGGATATGCTGAATGTGAGGGGGAATTTCTGTAGTCGTTAATGTTAATCAGGTTAGCCTGTGTGAAGATTGGAGCAATGGAAAACTGTTCATGTCATTATCTGGAAAAATCAGTCATTTGGGGAATCTTGCTGCTATGATGGTGTTCTGCAAAGTAAACGAAAGCTATTGTGCCTAAATTCATTTTCAGGGATATTGTGGTAACCTGACGGATCGACAATGTTGGCTAATATGGTTGTTCGTTTGATTCTATTGGAAACCAGAGTAAAGATTGACTGAAGATTGTAAGAGGTGTTATCTACTATTCGCAAGCAACGTCCAAGGGGGAATTTGTTGGAGCATATATAGTCATATATAGTGTGTCCGTCGCTTGACGAATAGTCTAGGCTTAATGTTATACACCTTGTAAACACATGAAACTGGGTCATTCGCAGGAGCATATGCGAATGAGACTCAGTCGTACGTCTGAGCCATGCTAATGGACAAGTCGTGCGACTGAGAGATGCGATTGGGGCATTCGTAAGACTGAACCATAAGAATGGTCCAGTCGTACGATTGAATCATACGCATGGTCCAGTCGTACGATTGAACCATACGCATGGTCCAATCGCACGAATGGGCCCAGTCGTATCTAATATGGGCCGAGGCCTATATATACCAGTTTCAATGTGTAGAAACCTAAGGGGTTTTTCATAGTGTTCCTGGCGTCCAGGTGCTGCCGGATGAGAGGGGAGATCATGCTCGATCTCCCCTTGCCAAAAGTTGTAATTCTTAAGTTGTAACGAGCTTAAAATCGTTATGTGTTATCAATGAAATCATTCGATTATTGTTCGTACTTTTGTTTATCTTTTGGTTGTTTATCCTTCCGTCAAGAACACTCTCGGATGTTCATCGATCCAGTGACTTCACAGAGGCACCAACCAAATTACCTGAGTTACGATCATTCCTCGGGTTGGTCAATTTTTACCAGCGCTTCATCAAGGGCTATTCTGCAAAAGCCGCCTCACTAACCGATCTACTAAAGAAAAACAAAACTTGGGGTTGGGAAGCACGGTGTCAACAATCCTTTAAGCAATTAAAAGATGTTGTCATGACAAAACCAGTTTTACAATGATCGGATATTACCAAGCCTTTCGAGTTGCATACTAATGCCTCGGACTTTGCAATTGGGGGAGTACTTATGCAGTAGGGACACCCAATCGCATTCGAAAGCCGCAAACTAAACGACATCAAGAAGAAATATACGGTACAAGAAAAAGAGATGACAGCCATTATTCATTGCCTTCGGACATGGCGGCATTATCTTCTCGGGTCCAGGTTTGTTATTAAAACCGACAATGTTGCTACTAGCTATTTTCAAACCCAAAAGAAGTTAAGTCCAAAGCAAGCTAGGTGGCAAGATTTCCTCGCCAAATTCGATTATGTCTTGGAATACAAACCGGGGAGAGCTAACGTCGTAGCCGATGCCTTAAGTCGTAAGGCCGAGTTTGCTGCAATCACAAGGCCTTCATTTGACATCCAAGACAAAATTAAAGAAGGTTTAGAACAAGATTCTTTTACCAAACACCTGGTCTCCTTAGCTCGTGACGGGAAGACTAGGAGGTTCTGGTTAAAAGGGGACTTGTTATTTACCACCGGAGACCGGCTCTTTGTACCTAGATGGGGCCAACTAAGACGAATGATTATGAAGGAATGTCATGACTCAAGATGGGTCGGTCATCCCGGAATAAAACGAACATTATCACTTATCGAAGGAACCTTTTACTGGCCCCAAATGAAGGATGACGTTGAAGCATATGTAAGAACATGCTTAGTCTTTCAACAAGACAAGAATGAGCAACATCTACCCGATGGATTTCTAGGACCATTACCGACACCCAATGGCCCATGGGAAAGCGTCTCTATGGACTTCATTACTTGTCTACCGAAGTCAGAGAGAAATGGGAGCATAATCGTGGTCGTGGACCGATTTTCCAAGTATGGAACATTCATTCCCGCCCCAGCCGATGTAACTGCAGCCGAGACAGCAAGGTTATTCTTCAAGCATGTGGTGAAGTATTGGGGCATTCCACAAGTCATTGTGAGTGATCGCAACCCGCGCTTCACATGAAAGTTTTGGTTAGAGTTATTCAAAATTACAGGGACAGATTTGAATTACTCAACCAGCTTCCATCCTCAAACCGATGGACAAACTGAGCGGGCCAATGCAATACTAGAGATGTACCTTCGACATTATGTGAGTGCCAACCAACATGATTGGGCAAAACTTCTCGACGTGGCACAATTCTCTTACAATATGCAACGAAGTGAGGCAACCGGTAAGAGTCCTTTCGAGATAGTTACAGGACGTCAACCACTAACTCCAAATGCTTTAGCCGCCTCTTATAATGGAAGTAGGCCTGCTGCTTACAAGGCAATTAGAGAGTGGCATGAGCAGGCGGACTTGGCACGAGCTTCACTTAATAAGGCGGCTAAAAGGATGAAGAAATGGGCAGACAATAAGAGGAGGCACGTCGAGTTCCAAGTTGGGGACCAAGTCATGATAAAACTATTGCCATAACAATTCAAGTCCTTACGAAGTGTGCATAAGGGACTGGTAAGAAAGTACGAAGGCCCCTTTCCCGTAATCGCACGAGTAGGCAAAGTTTCTTACCGTCTCCAACTAACACCCAAGTTAAAAATACACCCGGTCTTCCATGTGAGTCTTCTTAAGTCATACCATGAAGACATGGAAGACTTAGAAAGAGGAGTATCCAAACGAGCTCCAACCGCTGTAGTAACATCTTTTGATCGAGAAATTGCTGAAATTCTATCAGACCATACTATCCGTAAGAGGGGCGTGCCAAGCTACAAGGAGTATTTGATCAAGTGGAAAAACATGCCTGACAGTGAGACCAGCTGGGAACCAGAGGATGCACTATGGCAGTTCAGAGACGAGATCAAGAAATACCACGAAGGAAACACGACGAGGATGTCGTGAGTTTAGGTGGGGGAGACTGTCACGAACCGCTTAAATTCGAGATCAACTCTTCGGGAACACTAGATTTTCAGCCGCATTTCGCAAGACCCATAGACTTGGGAAAATTCTGGAATACTTAGATAATATAAAATATCTAGATATTATGCAAAGAAATATCTAGATATTAGATTAGTTAGTATCTTAGATATTTTGGATTAGTTAAATATCTAAGATATTTTGATTAGTAAATATCTTAGATATTTAGAATAGAATAATCTAGATTAAGAGATTTCTAGACTTAAGGCCACAAGTATAAATAGGAGGTGATGGATCATTTGAAAGGCACCTCACAAAGTGTTGTAATCAAGCTTTCTTGTATACAAGTTCTCAAGTAATACAAGTAATCTTTCTTTCAAGCTTTCTTGTGTTCCTTTTTACAATAGCTATATACAAGTCGTTGAATCGCTGCTAACTTGGTGATCTAGTCGAGATCAAGGCTGACATAGTACGGTGACTAAGTGCCGCACGAGAGTTTGGGAATCACTCCGTGACAATAAGGTAACTTAAATATTCCAAGTTGAAGGTACTGGGGATCATATAACTGTTCTCTCGATGGATTTCGAAATTAAAAATGTCGGTTCAAATTACTTTTTGAAATCTATTACATTAATTTGATCTCTTCTTGGGCGATTTATGAGTATGTGATTCGATTTGATAGTCGATTGTGTATTTTGTTTATATGTGATTGAGATAAAGCACTAATTGCCATTATAGTTGTTATATATCTTACCACTTCAATTGCTGCCAATGTTTCAATTCTTGCTACTGATCCCATTCTCAAAATAACTCAATTTTTATTACTTCTACATTAGTTCCTTATGTGAAAATGGGTCAACATTGTAAATCACACCAAAAAAAATGCAAGGTTGAATTAGTCAACTGCTTCAGTTGTTACTACTTTCAATTATGGTGATTGTTTCAATAAGTTCAATTGCTCCAATCATAACAAGTCAAATGCGTATGGATCAATTGTTTCAAAAGTTACAAAAAGTTACAACTGACTATAGTGATCTGATTACTTTTTGAAGCTTCAAAACGCAATTTATATAAAACTACGGAAACCTAACAAGCTGCAAATGGATTTTAATTATGTAGTAATGCTTATTTGTTGTAACCCAATGATCCAGTATTGCTGGTATTGCAGTAACTCATGTATATCCTCAGTGCATTATGTAATAATGCATATATGCACTCTTACAATATGCATATATGCACTATCATAGTAATGCATGTATGCACAATTCATTTTCTCATGTATTAATAATGTAAGCAATGTTATTTTTAGTCAATTAACAAGACATAAAAATAGTTTGAAGATTTAATAAAACATGAGGATTCATGGGTTAAAACATTTCAATTTTTTTTATCTGGCTAACCATTTTAATATCAAGTAAATTTAACCACCAATGAACTGTATGTATATAGACACAAAATGATCCACAAATTATGGGATTTAATTTGTATGTTATAAGTTAAAATATATACAATATTATTATGGATGGTAAAAACTCACACACAAATTTGCAACGTAATTCAATATATATTTATAGGTTAATTTTTAGGTACTTAAATTATGTTTCTAAATAAAAGGTGGAGAAAGGGTCATAGAGTTGCATTTATAAAAATGAAACTCTTTTCAAAATTTTGCCCCTTGATTTAATAACTATATGGTTTTTAAATGAAGCAATTTATATTTTTACCCATTTATTTATAGCCATAGATCTAAACAATATATGGTATACGATAGTTCTTATGGTTTTTTACAAAATCATGGTTCTCAATTGAATGGATCCCTAAACACACACACATACAATATATATATATATATATATATATATATATATATATATATATATATATATATATATATATATATATATATATATATGAGACTATTTCACTTATTTTTACTAATGAACTTTTACATATTAGATTTTATTATTATAATTGTTTTAAATTTTTGACAAGTATGTATTGTATTTGAAGATATAACTTTAGTTATCGGTTATCATTGTTTTGTAATAAAGTTTCAAAGGAGATACAAATTTGTTGTTTCTATCTATATAGAAGACTCAAACTTGAGAAAATACGTAACTGGTGGTTTTAGAAAGTGAAAATGTGTAAAAATACTTTGGTGAAAATACGAGTAAAATGATTATTCATTAAATTAGGTAAATATGTAATATATATATATATATATATATATATATATATATATATATATATATATATATATAGGAAAGGCATCAAATGAAAACCAACTTTATAATTGAAAACTATGAAAACCACTTTCATCCAATCAATTTTTTTCTTTTTAAAATTTGTATTCTCTATTTAAAAGGTTAATAATGTAATTTTAACATCCTTTTAATTTTAGTATATTTTGAAATCATGATTTATCTCCTTATTTAATACTTTGTATATCTTATCATCATCTTCATCTCTTGTCTCTGCTACAAACCGGTCATAATCATCCATCATAGAAACCTTTGTTCAACAAATCATGTATAAGAAATAGATTGAGGTGAGATATCGATTCATATGTGAAAATGATTTATATGATCAAACTATCATCGAAGAACAATACTACCATCGAAGAACATAGCCATCAGCTCCATTCATAGCCTCAAATCAATTTGCAATGGGTTCACAAATCCAGGTTGTAAATGGTTCAATTAATATGCGAAATCAATTTTGATTGTTTCATCTTATGCATTTAAAACATGGGGTGGCGGCTAGGGTTCAATACGTATGTATGTATGTATGTATGTATGTATGTATGTATGTATGTATGTATGTATGTATGTATGTATGTATGTATGTATGTATGTATGTATGTATGTAGGTATGTATGTATGTATATTAGAAAGCAAAAATATGTAATTAAAATTTTGACCTTAGTAAATATGTAAATAATGAATCTAATAAGATGAAATATATAAATACCCCATTTAAAAGTTTGTTCACACGGCACAAGGCCCAATTTGTAAGGGCCATATTTTCTTTTCACTTCGGTCTTCGAGTACGAGGGCCCATAATATAAGCCCATAACCATTTTTTATTGCATTTTGTTTTCATTTGGTGGATTCGAAAATTTGATAAGAGCTTCCATATTTTCACGTTTTAAGGTTTAATTTACATTTTAAATTCATTGTCATCGTTGTTATATCATATTTTTTTAGTAAGAAACTTGTCGCGAGGTTAATAATTTTTTATTTTATGTATAATTAATTATTGTTTTCTAAGGGCTTATTTTGTAATCAGGAGGCAAGACTAGAGAAAAAGGTGAGGTAAGGTCGAGAACGACTAAGCTCGAATTGGATTTGATTAGCTCAAGAGTTGAGAGAGGTTAAGCTTTATTTCTTATATAATTATTTTTATGTATATAAACTTTGTGCATTTATAATTTCATTTATACATGCATTCGTATTTCATAATATTTATTTTCTCGATATGTGAAGTTTGCGCTTGTACTCAGGGGCGGACCCAAGAAAATTTTTCTCCGGGATCGGTTTTTTTTCAGTTTTTGAATAGACTTGTATATCTCAACTCAATGCTGGAATTTTTGATTTGGGTCAGGTTAGGTCATACAAAACAAATTACAATCACATTATAAGATATTTGACAAAGATATGATTTAATTAGAAAGTAAAACACATTACATTTTATAGTTGTTGTTTATGTGTCTTCATCACTTGAAAAATATCCACTACATCATCAATTGAAACCTTCTTAAAAACGTCTTTTCTCAATGTAGCAAATGCAAATATTATTTAAGGTATTCTTCTAAAAAAATTTAGAGATAATTAAGTTATGTTAATCAACGGCGGAGCTTGAACATTCTTATAAGAGGGGCGGGGGCAAAATTAAATTTTTTTGGGGGGGACGAACTCGAGTTTATATAAAAATTTACACTACAGGGCCAAAAATTTATACTACCGGACTAAAGTTTAACACTACCGACGAAAAAAAGAGGGGGGCGTGGCCCCCGGCCCCTTCAATCCTCCGCCATTGATGTTGTAGATTAATGAAATATGTGTTAGGTGTTTAGTTAACTAAATGAGCTTAGAGATTTTATATAAAATAAACACATTGGTGATTATTCTGATATTACTTTTCTTAACTAAGTGAGTTATTATTTTAATTTTTAGCGGGTTAAACATTCCAAGAAAAAGGGTTTAGGGGTCGTATAATTTTTTATAGGGGTCAGTATTAAAAAATACACGGGGTTAATAAAAACCATCAATACACGTTGCACATATGGGGAAAATCTTCGGGGTCGGTTGACCACTCCTCACCCTTCTTAAGTCCGCCCATGCTTGTACTCATATTAAATCAGATCCCAAAGACTTTATTATGGTGGATAACAGTACAATACTCAAAAGAATCGTCCCGGTATTCATGTATTTAACTTCTTATTGTGATAATCCTTTTAGAAGTAGTCATAAGTAAAAGAGATCGATAGAGTTAAATTTAGTCTAATATCTTAGATTTAATTTGTCTATATATGATGTATTTAACTCTTTATTGTAGTAATATTTTATTTTGTTTACTTTGGTGTATTTAACATTATTGTAGTTAGTTTTCAAATTTGTAATTATTTTTATTTTCCAAAAATTATAAAATTTAAAACTTTTAAATAGCTAATATTAACAAAAATTACTTCTCAACTGCTTAGACATTACTCCGTCGGTAACTATTTTTCTTTACAACCTAACAAAAACTGTCGGTAAAAGAATCCATCGGTGTTTTTCAGTAAAATTTTTCGGTAGTCTGTCACAAATGAGATTACCTATGTTCATTTCTCACATAGATGGTTATCGACGAATTTTGTCAGTGACAATAAATACCAACGGTCTCCGACGGAACCTTCCACCGATGAAACTCCTTAATGAATTATCTCGTTTAAGTTGGTTTTTAACGTGCTTCACATTACATAAACACCTTAATCAACTATTACCACATAAAACAAATTAGTCATTATAATTATTAAATATAAACATACACATTCTAGATGACAATGATCCGAGTAAAACCAAAACTCCGTCTGCTACAATATCTTTTCTAACGGTTTCTAAAAGTTTTTTAAACTGTATGAAAAACACAAATACACAATTATAGGTAAAATCCAACCTTGTATAATCTAGCCAATAGGGAAAATTGAACAAAAGCTGATAAATAACATGCAGTAAAGAAATCAAACAAAAAAACAAAAATCAGATTCTCCTCTATATAACACCAATTGAATTGTTCCAAATAGGAAATCCACATTTTTACTATTATTTGCCCCACCCTACATCATCCTACTTCCAGACCTTCACATCATAATGGTAGTTTTACACTTTTACCTGCGGACGAGCAAATAACCGATTTAATCGAATCATAACCGATTTAACCGCATTAACCGAACCAAATTAACCGAACCGAACAATTAACCGACGGTTCGGTTAAGCATAACTAATTAACCGCACATTGTGGTTCGGTTTTGGTTTTGATCTGCAAATTAACCGCATTAACCGCACTAAACCAAATGTCAGTTATATATAATAAATTTACAATACTTGTCATGATTTTACTAGAATTTCATATATTCATCCTTTTTAATCCATATTTGAAGCAGTGCAAAATGCACTTACACATTATTGTATGCACACCCCGACTTTGGTTTCGGTTTTAGCAAAACTTTAAAAACGAACCATACCATGCACACCCTTATAAATTGATCCAAAAATATCTAAAAACAATTTATTAGTTAATATTTTGGTTTAGAAGCATATGTTAAATATTCGTTAATTAACCGAATTAACCGCAAATTAACCATAACCGGTGGTTAACCGAAGTGTGGTTAACCGAAGTTTCGGTTGCGGTTGTGGTTAAAAAAATGATATTAACCGAACTCGCGGTTTCGGTTTTGAAAATTATATTAACCGCACCGAACCGCACCGTACACACCCCAATTTTTACCATTTTACGACCAAATACTTTTTATTGGGAAAATTATATAACCAATTTGATCAAATATTTTGTCTTAATGACTTTCTAATTAAATTTTAAAATAATCTAATCATTATTTTATTTAAGAAACTATTTTTTTTATAAAACTTTATCCGGTTCAGAAGTTGATCGACCACGAGTACAAAAAAACAAAAATCAGGTTTTTCACAGTAACTTCTCGCAAAAATTATGCGACTAGAGATGAAAGCAACCAAATGGTATCACCTGTCCATGAATCTCATGTTTTATGATAATTATTAATATCATGCTTTTTTTAGACTTCTTGATGAAAAACACTGTCATAAACAGATTTTCACAATTTTGACCCCAAAACATGTCGACTTCGTCTTTGGGCAAATATGTCATGTTTCGATTATATGTTGATTATAGAGAAATATGTTAAAGCTTTTAAATAGTCAAAACTAGTGTGACAAAACCAGACAACTAATTGGTTTGATAAAATTTTATTAAAACAACCATTTATTGTGGCTATTCCTTTTTAATTTGAATCTAGTGTTGTCACTTTCAATCCATCTGCATAGACCCAGTGATACCTTGGTACTATTTGTATGAATAATGTGGTTCACTATAAAGCTGTGATTGTCAACAATACAAAGGTTAACCATTCTTTCTTTCAAATCAAATTTCTTTAAATTATATTGACCAATCCAATCTTAGCATATCTTCAAGTTTTTTAACCATATTATTTTTTAAAACTCAAAAGCTTTAACTAAACTGAATTAAAATCTTACTGTAATTGATGTTATCATATCTTATTAAGTGTTTACGATTTGGTTTAAAATTTCATGAAACCGTCCAATTGGTAATTGTTGCCTTCGCAATCCTTTTTTTATTTATTAAATTTAATATGATTAGTTTCAAGTTTTAAACTTATAACAAATGGTTTCGTTGTGGTAAATTAGTTCTAGTCATCACCCGCTTACTAGTCGTCATTGATACCACCCAATGCCATCGCCCCCATCATCACCATCACAACCACAATTTAAGTTACACCATCACTACCGCAACGCCACCTACACCGTTGTAACCATCGCAAGACTAGCTACATCACCACCGCCTTCACTACCACCTCCACCATCACCTCCACCTGGCAACACTAACCTCCATAAATATGTAACCACTTTTTTTATTTTTTTCTTTTGATATGACTCGGTTTGACTAAAATCTCATTTTAGTCGGAGTTTATTTTGATCCCTGAATCAAATAACTTATAACGTATTGTTTTGACCCAATTCAATTTCCTATGACTATATGTTTTGACTCGAACGTAATATGACTTGAACCTAGTTCAATCGTAACAAGTTTTGACCTATTGACTGTCACAGACTAGGCTTAAATACATCTCATATAATGAGTTTTTGTGTGGAATTATTATCTATTAACTAAAATAAAACAGATAAATTAACAAAGAATATATATATCTTAATATAGAAAACTTTTGGTGCTAGTATATAACTTTAGCAATAGTAAACCCGTATATTACTAAGGTTAAATAAATAAAGTATTAAATAAAATAAATTTTCTTAACTACAAATGATATTTATAAAGATAATATATGATTAAAATTATGTATGACTTAAACCTATAAGTAATAACACAATGATATCAACTATTAAATTTTTTTATTTTTTTCAAAACTAAAAGTAAACATTTTATTTTAAACTAACTCGTTTTTAAAAAATTAAATATTTTGTTTAAAATAACGTGTTTTTTAAAAATATCATTTTTAAAAATTTTCTTATCATAACTCTAATTTTTAATGACTTTTTATTTATAATAAAAATTTTCCTATCACAACTCCTAATTTACCTTTAGTAAGAAGATTTGAATCCAGAAATCGATAAGTGATGTAGATAGAATACAACTTTCACTTTTTACATTAGAAAAAGTTATAATAAAAAATATATGAAAATTTTATTTTTCTCTCTCTCTAATTCAAAAGAAAATATTAATAAATTAGTTTAATGTTCGTTCATATTAGAGCATTCACATCCCATTCCTTATCTTTATCTATATAATTACACTAAAAAACACTACTTCTTCTCTCTCCTTTCAATTAAATAATACTTTTTATACCCTTATCATTACTTTTTTCTCTCTCATTCACTCACAACCACTTTAAAAAATATTAAAAAATTTATAAGGATTGTGCAGTGATTCTTCAAATATACCAATCCACAATAACATTTTCTCTCTCCTTCACTCACAACCACTCAAAATCATTCCATATAATATACCAAACACACTCACATGATTATAGGGCACGGGTTGTGAATGCTCTTATAACCTATAATGTGTGCTATGTAGGATATATTCCGCATACATGACAAGTCATGTGTATATTATATATATATTAAAGACCTATATCGGTGCTGCTTGCTGCTATAGTGATTTTACTACAGTGATTTTGTACAGTTATTTGGTAGATTTTTCTTTTCCCCAACCTCCTCTTCCACAACAAACCCACACCTAACAGTCTGCTTTCGGCCCGAGACACCCGCCTCTTCTTCTACCACTGCTTCGTCGAAGGCTGCGACGCCTCCGTCCTCATCTCCTCGACACACTTCAAAAAAGCCGAACGCGACGCCGATATCAACCTATCCCTCCCGGCGACGCCTTCGACGTGGCGATGAAGGCATCATGCGAAAGTTCTTTCGCGATTTGAAGCGCCTCTACTCCGAAAAACCAGAAGCTGATGATCTGCTTCGGGCTGTTCAAAACCTAGGGCTCAATCCGAACCAAATCGATGCTTTTTCAGACGATTCAAATGGTCCGAGTCGCATGCAGTCCCCGATTCGACCCGTTTTCGTCCCTATGATGTGCAAGTACGGACCATTGTGCAAGCTCAATCACCCTGTTTTGAAGAAAATTATGGTATTAACTCTCGCGACCACCCTCACGTTGATAAATTTATGTCTGTTTGTTGTGAGGAATAGATTTATGCTCTTTGTGTTTGTTTTGTTTATGTGTTATGAAGGATGATTGGGCTAAAAACTATGGAGATGGTGTTGGAAGTTCGTCGAAGATACCCCAGAGTCAGATTCCGTGTAAGGTACATGTGACTGAGTCCTCTGATTTTAGATTCATCTATTTGTGCGTGTTTATCTTAATATATTGAGTTAACTGAGGTGGAATTGGTTGTAACAATAAGGGCTTCCCTGAAACTGATTTTTTAATAAGGGGAACAATATCATCACAGCAAACTTTTGAATGAAATTGAAGTATTAATTATCAAAATAAAGCTTTATGGCTGTCTGCCTGTCTTGTAGAATCAAGCTTTGCTTTATGGCTCCACACAAAGTGTTGATTGTATCTGATGAAAGGGAAGGTGTTATGTTGTGAGGGTAGGAAGGACTAAGATAAGAGTGTGAGAATATGTATTCTAGGTGGCTGGTTCCTGGATGTCCCCATCATAAAACTAACTAAATCGCCACACTACTAAACTTAAAGTCCTAAATGCACATTGGTCTCACCCCAAAAACCAAACTAAAACTCGAAGACCTGAATCATACTCAGTTTTGGTGTTTCGTTGGTAGATTGGAATTACTATGGCTTTGGGTTTAATGCCTCTCATTTGGGTTGGATGGTACTACTGCAGGAATGTCTACACTTACAGTAGACAAACAAATTTTTTTATAGTAGTATGTTCTATATGAGGTTTTTAACTCTTGCTTAACATCCATCTCAAAAATGATATTTTCTGCATTTGAATAAGGAATGATATTCTATTCTTTTGAGCGCCTAGAGGGCTTAGGTATCACCATTATATATCTTTGTTTTATACCATCTCTTATGCATACATAAATAATTCAGGAATGATGGCCATGAATATCTTGCCCAATCAAAATGCTTTGAGCTGGTTGGTGTGAATGATGGCCATGAATATCTTGCCACAAAGAGAGGCATGGATATTGTTGGAATTAGTAAAAAAGAACATGTATATATTCAGTGGTTTTTTTCCCACTTTATATGCACAATAAGTATGATCATAAATTCGTAACCTATTTTTTTTTTTACTTTTTCATAGGAACCAATTTTTAGAGTTACTGCTGCTATTTTTCACCTTGGAAATATTGCATTTTCTAAAGGGAAGGAAGTCGACTCTTTAGTCCTAAAAGACGACAAAGCTAAATTTCATCTTAATACGGCCGCAGAACTTCTTATGTATGATTGTTTTGAATCCTGAATAGTTTGCAAGTTTTTGTTATTATTTTTATATTTGTATTTAAGTTTACAAGGTTGTGTTAGGTGTGATCCTATTGGCTTGCAAGATGCATTGTGCAAACGAGTGATGGTAACTCCAGAAGAAGTAATTAAGAGAAGCCTTGATCCTCTCAGTGCAACATTCAGCAGGGATGGTTTGGCTAAAACAATATATTCCAGATTATTTGATTGGTACAATTTAGTAAATTGAGAAAACCCTATTAAATAGAGTTCTGGTATCTGTTAAATTATTTTCTTTTTTTTTTCTTTTGTTATCTTCAGGCTGGTGGATAAAATAAATGTATCAATTGGACAAGATGCTGATTCAAAATGTTTGATTGGTGTTCTTGACATCTATGGTTTTGAGAGCTTTAAGAACAACAGATGGTCACAGTTAATTTTTTTCTTTCTAAAAAGTAGTTGCTTTTAGCAGTTGAATTTATCACAATGTCATCATAACATGCAGCTTTGAGCAATTTTGCATTAATTTCACAAATGAGAAACTACAGCAACACTTTAAGCAGGTAGGTTGAATCTTTATAATTGTTGTTAGAATGAGACGTTGTTAAAAGTTGAATATTAAAACTGAGATGTTTGTATTTCAGCATGTCTTTAAGGTGGAGCAGGAAGAATATAAAAAAGAGGCCATCAATTGGAGTTACATTGAGTTTGTTGATAACCAAGACGTTTTAGATCTCATTGAAAAGGTATATAAATAATCACTTCATAGCTATAAATGATTAGATTATGTTTCTGTTCGTTCTTTAGTTCATACAGTGTTTGCCAGATTTTGAGTATTGTTTTATTCTTGATTTCAACCATCTAATTCTACGATATTATGTTTATATTGTATGTAGAAAGCAGGTGGTATCATTGCTCTACTTGATGAAGCTAGGTATAACATGCTCCTTAACTTATTTTTTTATATTTCTTCACTTCTTTTCTTGACAAGAGTTACTCTACGTTTTGACGTAAATTTAATTGGTGACCGAGTCGGCTGGTCGTATTTTATACTTTATCACGCCGCAAACGCCGCCGCAACGCGCGGCGGGTTAAAACCTAGTTATTATAAAACATATAGACAAATAGTTTAGTGGTTTTCAAATACATAATTTACGCATGTATATTTAAGCTTTGTTCCCGAGTTTACTTAACGAAAGAAAAGAAAGGAAAAGAAAAAGGAAATATTTTCTTTTCTTTTCCTTTCTCTTCTTTTCTTTTCTCTTCTTTTCTTTTCTCTTCTTTTCTTTCTTTTCCTTTCTCTCCATTTCCTTTCATTTGGAAGGATTGTTTTTAGCCTTCTTTTTCCTTCCATTTCCTTTCATTTCTTTTCTTTTCTCTCCTTAAGTAAACTCGGGAACATAAATTTGTAACAATCCTTTCATTTCCTTCCATTAAAAAAAACTCTGGAACACAACTATTTATTCTTTCCTTCAATTTCTTTTCTTTTCTCTCCTTAAATGAGACTCGGGAACACATCGTTAAGAAGCACAGCATTGACCAATATAAATCATCGATTAAAAAAAGAGAAAAATATCAAAATAAACATTTGACCAAATTAAATTACCATTATAACCATTGAAAAATAAATTTATCAAAAAGAACAACTAATAAAAACGAGCCACGTGTCCATTCCTCGTCATGTGAGGGAGGATAATCCATAATCCCTCGCTGAAAAGATGACTGGGCGAGGGATTTACAAAATCCATCACTGACGTGTCAGAATTTCAGTGGTTCTTTGCTGAAAAAGTGACTGGGGGAAGAATTTACAGAATTCTTCGCTGACGTGTCGAAATTTCAATGGTTCCTTGCTGACATGTCCAATTTCTTGCTAACTGGGCGAGATATAGGGGTTTTCCTCACCCATAATTACCAAAATGTCACTCCTCGCTTAAAATTTTTATTTTTTTAAATATAAAATTTTAAAAAAGGTATTTGCCAAAAATTAAAAAATCGTTAGTTTTATTAAAAAATTCATTTAGTGATTTTTAAAAACTTAAGTTTGTTATTGAATGTGGTTTTTCCCCATATAATACAAGCTTTCCTCTTAACAAACTTATCAATTTTAGTTTTTTTTCTTTATTCATCTTACTAGTTTAAAATACGTTTTTAACACTGGTTGAATTAAAATATTAAATTATTAGTTAATATTTAATATTTTAAAATTTTAAAATAATTTTTGAGATAAAGATATGATTCGGATTATGTATACTCAACTCTTTTAGTAATAATAATATTTTTTAAACTTTCATCTTTAAAAAACTTAAAAAATTGCATTCGTTTAAACAAAAAAATTTTAAAGTTTATTTTAATAAAACTAATGATTTTTTATAGGGGAAAAACCATATTAAATATCAAATTGAAGTGTTTAACGAACAATAAATGATAAAAAATATAATAAAACTAACAATTTTTTAAATTTTGGTATATACTTTTTTAAAATTTTGTATATTAAAAAATATAAATTCTAAACGAGTAGTGGTATTTTGGTAATTATGGGTGAGGAAAGCTCCTGATTCCTCGCCTAGTCAGCAAGAAATGGGACATGTCAGCGAGGAATCATTGAAATTCCGCCACGTCAGCGAGGGATTATGTAAATCCCTCGCCCAGTCACTTTTCAGCGAGTGATTTATGGATTTTTCTTGCTCACGTGGTGAGAAATGGACACGTGGCTTGTTTTTATTTGTTGTTCTTTTGTGTAAATTTATTTTTCAATAGTTATAATGGTAATTTAATTTGGTTAAATGTTTATTTTGGTTATTTTTCCATAAAAAACCATTTGGATTTTTCTTTCTTCTAATAATTTAGTGATTTGTAAGAAAACTCCTTTAACAAAAGAGTGTAGGGTCATAACCCGTGAAATGACTTAGGCCCATGCTTATTTAGTTTTCAAAGTTTAAACCGGTACTTTGTACTCATTACACATAAAGACTTTCGTTACTTAATCCGTTAGAAAATCCATGTGATGTGTAACATATACATATATGGGAAGGTTAATATAAACAAAATGTTAACAACACACGAAACGTATGAAGTAATCAGGACGTAACACGTGCTTTTTGAGAAAGAGATAATTTCTTAAAAGTGGATTGTGAACTTCCAAGAATCAATCAAAATGATTTATTATTTAATCTTAAAATAAAACATATTTAGTTATGAATAATTAACTAATATCTTTCTTCAACTAACTTTTTTTTCTTTAAATATTAATTTTATTTTCTCTCTGTTTTTTTTATTTCTCTCTTTTTATCCTTTTCCTTTCTCCTCTATCCTATCTTGTATTGAAATCCTTGTAACATGTCTTGAGTCGTGACAAGACTCTTTTAAGTACAAAACTCAACATATGTATGGATTTATAATTAAAAATATTTAATTTCCTATGTATTTGTATTATAAGTTATGATTCTTAAGTTAACAGACAAACAAAGCAACAGTTGAACTGGTCTTTATAATTTTTTTTCTAGAATGATTACTTGTAAATTTTGTATGATTCATGAATATAATATATACACATAGATGTATATTTCAAAAATAAACAAAAAAGTTAAATTGCTGGTTACGTATACAAAGTCATTTTTATGTTTCTACCTGCAAGATAAATTGTTAAACCCAAATTTTTAAACCATAAATCATATACCAAACTTGTGTAAATCTCAAAACCGACTAAAGGCAACTACCTTGCTTGAGTTTGTGCGATTCGAAAAGTTTTAATGGTTTGTAAAGGGTGCTACTACATGTCTCCCTCACACAACTGGACACTTGATGAGCCCTTTCTCCCATTATAAAGTAATCTCTCACAAGAGAGAAAGTTTTAATACATAAGAGTACATTTAATACACTCTTAGTATAGAAAAAGGATATTGATATAGAAAATAATATATGCATCATATGTATAAACAAAATCATACTTGAAACGTACGTAATTTGGTAAGAACAAATGCACTATACATTGAAGTAAAGTCTATGACGTTCACATGTGCACAATATGTCCAAAAACCCATAAATTACGATACACATAGATGAATATTCTGGTTTCATTATTGTTTGAAAGATGCATGAATCGTAATTACTATTCTCAAAATAAACTTGAACGTAAATAAAAACTTGAGTAATTTATGTTATTTGAAAGAAAATATAAGTTTAATGAAACACTAAACAAACTTGATTACTTGAAATATTTCATATTTGTTTAGATTACTAATATCAAAATACATATAGCATTAAAATCAAGTTGAGTAATTGGCTGTTCAAACAGTTTTATATGAGTTTATCATAAATTAATTTTGATTTTTAAATGAAAAACAGATAAGTAAATTCATTCTTTCTTGACTCCTTATATTTATTTAGCAACTTTATTTTATAAGAGAATATTTTTTTCATATTTCTGCAAGTGTTAAGCCACTATATTATAAATTGTTTATGCAAAATAATTACATAAGATTTTCCACAAATAACAAAAAGTTGAATAAAGTAAAGTAATAATATAAAGGTTTGGTTAAATGGACACCCCATTATTTTAAATCAACACTCCAAAATTTTAATACGGGTCGTATAGCCCCATAAGCGTCGTACAGGGGGGTCGTATAGCCCCACAACCCCTCTGACAACCCCCTGAATTTTTCCTCGTAGTCAGTGTCGAAATTAACTATACGCGTCGTATAGCCCTATACGGCTATATGTGTCGTATGAGAGGTCGTATAGGGCTATATGAGGTGTATACCTCTCTGACATCCCATTAATTTTCTTCATTTTTAATGCATTTAACCGTATACGTCACGTATAGACCCGTACACAACGTATAGAGGGTGTCAATTTATTTAGATGGATGTCTAAATATCATGACCCTAATATAAACTTTGACCAACAAAAAGTTCTTATTGACTTTAACATATATATATATTCTTGTTTTTTCTTTTTCTTTTCTTTTACAAAAGGAATAAAATAAATCACCAATACCAACCCCACCGGCCACCGCCGCCGCGAAACCACCACCACCGCCAACCACCATCATCTCCGACCATCTTTACCTTCAAGAACTCACGAATTAACATTCCGGCACTTCTTGGCTTCATTCTCCGGCGACGACTCGTCGGAGCTGAACGACACACCCATTACATCGTCGGGGCTCCGGCGAACTGATCGGAACTTCCGTTTACACCGGCCCGAGTTTGTACTTCGCGTTATCTTCTCGATTTCTGTGTAACACGCATCCACCTCTTTCTGTTTGTAAAGATAACAAAACGTGAATAATAATATTATAATAATAACAATACTAATTTGTGATGACATTGAAAAGTCAAACTGATTTGGTTTGACTTGTTTGGTGCAAAATAGTCAGAATGTTGACCTTGCTGATACCGAGGATGTTCAAGAGCTGAGATTGGAATGGATTGTGATTGACGGTTGAAGAATGTTGATTACATGCAGCATTGTTGCTGTTGCAATCACTGATGGGAGGTAACACCTGAACTTATCATCTGCAATTCAACATCAATTCACAAAGTTTAACTCATCTTTAGATTCTACTATACATACACTAGCTTGCATCATTACTACGGCCGTATGAGAAGACGAAAAATGGTCATTTTCTTCGAGTCGTATGGTTTTGGGGCGATGCCATACGACCTTGTATAAGATATCATATGTGATACGGCCTGTACGACCACACTGCCCATATAAGACGTCATACAACCACCCGTATGTCCATATGGCCCGTATGTCCATATGTCCATATGGCTCGTACGACATGTAAAGGGAGTGTTGATAGTTTTGCCTCATTTTTATTAGGAAGACACTGGTTTTAGAGATGACACTATAAAATAACGAAGCTGATACAAATATGTTGTACAAGGGGTCGAAAAAGTTATAATAGGCCTTGAAAAGATTTAACCATCTTAAAACAACATTTGTGTCAAATTAACAAATTAACATCAAAACATATATTATTTTTACACATCATAAACTCAATACACATCAATGGTTTAAACATATCTACTTATTATTACATAATCTGGTTCTTAAATACAGTTCAACCAGCCCGACCAGTAAACCAGTTCAATTAAGTTCTAAAACCATCGACGGAGGATGATGATTACCAGGAAGGAAGCACAAATGAGACACTCGCATCTCTTAATAAACTCCGATGAAACACAAGCTTTCAACCCGAGTCTTCTGGTAATACCATTAACAAACGATAATGGAGTCACCGGATTCATCCTCCATTGCAGAGTCGACATCACCAAAACCTCCATCCTTTGAATCGTTTTCCCTTCAAACACATACTCACTCCCATCAATCTGCAAATCCCACATTCAAAACCTCAAATTCACCATAAACAAAACCCATCAAACACACACTTTAGGTCCGACCCTGATGAGCGCGTAGTGAACGATTGCTCAGGCCCAATCTTCTCATATGTCCAAAATTTCTAATTTTTTATTTTATATTAGTCCGTTTACACGGGTTAAAATTTATAATATATAATCAAACATGTAAAAAAAATATTTAAACTCTATCGTTTTTAATTTAATTTGACAATATAAAAATAAATTTATGATCACAAAGTTTAAAGAGTTAAATAATGTTTGAGATGATTGATATCATTAATTCAAAATCCCTAGAATCTTAGTGGTGATTGAGGTAGAAAGATAAAAACTTCATATTTATCATTCAAAAATAATTAAAATAAAATAAAACTTCAATTAAGAAACATGACATGATTCGTAAAAATTGTTAAAGAAAATTAGACAGAAAAGTTATTTTGAGATTAAACCTTGTGATGACATATGTCACCACTGACAATCATGCAATCATTTATTATAAGTACTAGGTTAGAGCCCATGTATTACATGGGTGGAATAAAAAAAATATATCAAAATCATTAGTTTTTTAAATATTTTATTTTCTAAATTTAATTAGCTATTGGTGAAATAAAAATAAATAAATATTTAAAAGTTATAACAAAAAATAAAATCTAAAATTATTACTCTATATTTAAAGATAAAATAAGTCTAAATCATATAATTTAGTATATATTAATAAATTATTAAAAAAAGAATACTTATATTTTAGATGTTTAATATTTTAATTTACTTATTTAAAATAATTATCATTTAATATGAGAGAGACAATAAATATAAATGTTTATATATTTGTTTTAAGATATTTTAGTGAAAAAGGAAAGTCAAATTGATTATTTTTATAGTTTTCGTATTTATTATGAGAGGGATGCGGGAAAATGATTTTTCGGATATGCAAAAATGATGACACGTGTCATTGATATGCTAGATTGATGACACGTGTCAAAAGAAACTTTCTTTTATTATATGTTATAGATGATGTATTTTTATATTTAAAAAAAAATCTATATACTTCATTAAAGACTTAAATTCATTCTTCTTTTAACAAACTAATTAATATTTTAATTATTTTAAACCTAACAAGCATTACACCCCGTTATAATTTAAAGTTTAAACTATTTTAGCCCACTTATCATTAAACTTTTACTAAAATTTAAATCCAATTTAATACTCGTACAAAATGACTTGCGATTTGAGACGGGGCGATAAAAGAACAATAGAAACACAAAAGTTTAAATTAATTGATCGCGCTATGGTCTCGTTTTTTTTTCCGCTCGTTTAATGCCCAATATTTATATACAAATTATTTACTTTATATAATAAGTTAATAACGCCTGTTTTTTCTCGACCCGCACAGGTCCAAATTTTACACACACAATTACACAAACCTGAAGATCAACAAGAAGAGGAACACGTGTTTCTTCAACTTTAGCAGCAATCGAAACACAAGCAACAGCAGCAAGATGCATCATCCATTGCTTCTTCACCCTCTGCAACTCTTCAAACATGTCAATAAATCTATCAAGATAATCGACGGCGAGCACGGCGGTGACGCCGGTGAACGAGTAGTGAGAAATGACTCGTAGGATCCACTCCACGGCGGCGCGGCGGTGGCGGTGGTCGCCGGAGTGGAAGTGGTGGTGGGATTGTTTGGAGATAAGAGATGATAGTTCTTGGTGAATAATAATGTTATTATATTATATTGGTATCAAGAGGGTTGTGGATGTTTAGTGATGGTTTATTATTATTATTATTATCTTGACATTGGTGGTTTTCTTCACAGTGAAGTGAGTTTAAAAGGGTCATTATGGTGATGAAGAGGTTTAGGGTTGGGTTTTGTTGTAGTGATGGAGATGAACTCCATCTTTCTAGAGGTTGAGTTGAAGTGAGAGAGGAGAAAGAAGAAGGTGAGACTAGTGAGTAGTGTTTAGAGGTTTTGTGCTTTTATTCACGAGGTATGTTCCTTATTTTTTATGGGTTTATAATATACCTTTTTTTATTAAAGAGTAAATTTCAGTTTTGTTCCATGTGGTTTAACCATTTTAACCATTTCAGTCAAAAAGAAATCTTTGATCATATCATGCCCTGTGATTTCACTTTTGTAACGATTTTGGTCCCTGACACTAACTCTGTTAGTTTTTACAGTTAAATATGAGGGTACTTTGGTCTTTTTACATTTGGAGGACTAGTTATGTAAATTATATTAGATTAGGATAATTGTTGTAATTTTTTAAAACAATAAATAATTAAAAAAAATCAATTATCTCTTCACCATTTAACAGTCAAACACATTACTTTCTTTTAACCCATTATCTCTTCACCATCTCTGCCGACAGGACGACCACCGTCGTCTCCGGTGACCGAACGACCACCGTCTTCTACGGGGACCAGGCGACCACCGCCATCGCCGGCCATCGCCATCTCCGGTGACCAATCGACCCCTTCCATCTTTACCGGTGACCTTATTGTCCCCCCTGTCGATACATCCTAATCGCAACACCACAAAGGCCACCTTCTGCACCCTGTCGATAACCCACCTACATCATTCATTCAATGGCAGATCCTCTTCATCCTCCTCAAACCTCTGTCAAACCACCTCCCTCCGATGACAAACCACTCCTACCACAAGGAACCTATGTCATCCAGATCCCAAAGACCAAATCTACCGCCTACCCCCGCCTGAGAACTCACGCAAGCTGCAAAACCTCGCTAATCGGAAACCTAGACGGAGCTGCTGCTGCCGCTGCTTCTGCTGGACCATCACCACCGCATTCATCCTCCTCATCCTCCTCTCCGTCGCCGCCGGTGTCCTCTACTTAGTCTTCCGCCCATAAAAGCTTAAATACTTGATCAATAGCCTCGCTTTAGGAGGCGTCAATCTCACCTCATCGTCGACGATGTCTCCACGTTTAACAGTCAAAATTAGGGCTGAAAACCCTAACGATAAGCTCTCTATCTTCTACATACGAAAGGGGAGCTGGCAATGGAGGTGGCGGTGGCAGCGTGGTGCAAGCGGTGGAAGGGTGGTGGGGGTTAGGGTTCCAATTAGGGGTATGGGTTGGGTTGGGTACATTTAAGTTTTATTTTTTTATCTTTTATTATTTAAAAAAACAACAATTATCCTAGTCAAATATAATTTACATAACTAGTCCTCTAAATGTAAAAAAAGTACCCTCACATTTAACTGTAAAAACTAACAGAGTTAGTGTCAGGGACCAAAATCGTTACAAAAGTGAAACCACAGGGCATGATATGATCAAAGATTCCTTATTGTACTGAAATGGTTAAAATGGTTAAACCACAGGGACCAAAACCGAAATTTACTCTTTATTAAAATACAAACAAATAAAAGAGGAGTGTAACTAGATTTGCTAATCGGTTTGCATCAGGCTAAACTATGTTATTGGGCTGTTTGACAACATCTAAATCAGTCTTTTAACGTTCAGATGTCTGAATGATTCATTACTTAATGATTCAGATTGTTTCACGAGTAAATGTCTGAATGATTCAGACATTTGTCTCTGAATGGTTAAGCGATATACTAATGTGAATGGTTAAGAGGTCTAATTTGAATGGCTAATACCTCTTATCTGAATTGATCAGATATTTTTCTTTGAATAGTTAAGCGATATACTAGCTCTTAATGGTTCAGACCTCTCAATGGTTCATACATTTTATTGGTTCAGCACATAATAGTTCATACCTTTTATTAGTTCAGCACTTAATAGTTCAGACCTTTTAATGATTCAGCACTTAATCATTCAGAAATTGCCAAACAGCCCCTAAGACGCATGAGCCAATGGGGAGTATGTAACGACAAGGTATTGTTAAACTTAAGGTTCGAACCGTTTTCTCTGTCCCGTGTTTATAGAAAACGTGACTCATTTTTAGGGGTTAACCAACTATGCTAGTCACCTGTTAACAATATAAATATATCTTTAGTCCGATCACTTGTACCGGTTCAAACTCTCACTAATGCCTGCTTTTATGAAGACAATTTATTATTATGATGTGGCATATTCAATGGAGGAGCATACGGAAATTTTAGGCGCATCGTAAGAAATTTATAGAAAACCGGACCTAACACTCACGGGTTGGGCTAACCGTGACGGTTTGAAGCGTAAAGGTCACGGTTCGGCCTAACCGTGACGGTTTGGGTTTCAGAGAATGTTCTGCACTTCGGGATTGGTTAATTATTTGGAGTGAGTTTTATGATTTTGGTGGGTTAATTATTTTTTTGTATATTTCACGGTTTGGTATTAATATTTAATTTTTTAATCATACTATTTTATGTTTATTTTATTTTATCACACGGTTGAACATAATCGTGACATAAGAGTTTGTGTTTTGTGTTTATTTTTATTTTATCATATTACGAGTATTTTTTCCAGTGTGATCGTCATCGCTTAGCCTCGTCGAAAACCATAAAAACGAATATTGACATTATCATAAACATCGGTTGTGTTTTTATTTTATCACATTACGAGTTTGTGTTTTGTGACGTTACGACTTTATATATAAAAACGAATATAGAAATTATTATAAACAGTACATACAGTTACATAACAATATTTGAAACGTCACGGTTTGTACACGTACGTATCCGTGACGTTTTATTTTCTTTATACACAATATAATTAGATGTTTATTAATTTTAGTATAAAAATATTGCTTTTAGTATATCTCAAAGTGTCACGGTTTGGCCAAACCGTGGCCTTTTGATTCAAAAAAATATCTTAAAGTGTCACGGTTTGACCAAATCGTGACCTTTAAACTTCAAATCCTCACAGTTTAGGTCCGATTTCTCCCCAAAAACACCTGCGGTGTCCCCAGCAGAACCCGGAGTATATTGAAAATAGGAAAAGAGGATGCACTTATTCTCTTTTGAATTTTAAGTGTTAAGCGCCTCTTGAGATGCATTAGAAATTGGAGGGAATCTATGATTTTACTAAACTAACCTTGGTGTATTGCTCATGTGCGGTACTTGACACTCATAATTAACCTTCGTTACGAGGAGGAACCATTTACGAAAGCAAACCAAGAAGTGAACCTGTAAAATTCATGACTCATGGATCAAATCCATATTCTGACCAAAAAACATTGAAAAGAATGTAATTTGCTACTGTGTTTCCTATAATTTGATTTCTAACAGATAGAACTAGACATTTGTTAACATGCATGTTAATAGTTGACAGTTTTATAACTAGAAATTAAATAAATTAATTTCTTGAAATTTGACCATTAGACAAAAATGAGTGTTTCTAGACTCGTTAACTGGCATGTGAAGCCTCTACCTCGAAAATCTATGGGAGACACTACGGGTCATGAGTTTACACGGTGACAAGGCGGGGGTTTCGTGCTACAATCGTTGCCTTAACGTCGTGTTATGCTCAACCCTGATTTGGCCACCCAATTCATCTTGTCATGGCTAGCCTAGTGTTAACTCCCTTTGTCTAAACTTTGGTCTCTTTTAAAAATCTAGGTCGCCAAGCATTAGGCCTCATTATTTATCATTAGACGGATATGAAATTGAAAATAAAAAACTGATCGGATTTGAAATGAAAGAAAATTTAATATAATGGATCTCAATAGTCCACTAAATATGATTTTAAATCTAAATACGGTTCATTTAGTTTTCAACTATTTTATATTTTTTGTTTAATTATGTTAAAATTTCTTTTTCTAAGATACGATGATGGAATATCTCATTCTGCTTTATTGGTATTTTCAACACAACTTTATACAATATAATTATACTAGTAGCGTGCCCGCGCGATGCGGCGGGTGCGACGCTTTTAAATACGATATTCGTGGCGCGTAAGAACCGTATGCGAATAATATTTTTTAAGAACAAAATTTAAACTTTTACTCCGAAATCATTGAGATGAATCTACTCATAATATTAGAGAACAAAGTAATATAAGTTATGAAATCTGTAAATAAAACGATAATGAAATAAGGTAACAGTCGGATCCGAGAATTCAAATCTTGAATAACCAAAGCAGAATAAGTAAAATCATGAACGTGGAGATAGTTGCATGATTAGAACAATCAATCGTACGCCTCACAGAGCTTGATGATCTCATCGATATTGTTCGACCACCATTCTTCATCCATAGGGGACCCAGGAATATACTGTGCTTCATCGTCTTTATCTGCCACAGATTTATTCGTACAAATATCCTCATTCTTTTCAACTTTGACTGGCACCTCAGTAGTTGGAGCAGGGTTTGTCACTGAGAAAACAATTTTGTTTAGATTGTTTATTGCAATTTTACAATTAGATTTATTGTATTATAATTATGTGTAGATACTTTGAACCGAACAAAATTCTAAAGATAGAGTCATACCTGGCACATCTTCCGGTTAATCTTTGACTCTTCCATAATAGACTTATGTGTTATCTAAAACGAATATAAATTAATTTAGTGTTAACAAATATATCATATTTAAACAGTAAAGGAAAACATTGATCGTCATAATAAGTATAAAAACAATCATGTAATCGTGTTAACAGGTCATTATATGTATAACAACTTAAGGAAAAACATTTAACAAATACATATTCTTACATTATTGTAAACACACATTTCATAAATCGTGAAACACTTCCCGATATACAACATTCGAAGTGTATACCCCTAGTTGCTTGAAATTTTTTTCAGGATGTACTAAAACCTTGGTATTATCCCGTGATATACCCCTTGATAACGCCACGTAAAGTTGACCATGGGAAAATACAGAATCAGGAAGATAAACGCCAACATTTGGAATCGTTTGACCTTGAGCTTTGTTGATTGTCATGGAAAAGCTAAGTCGAATGGGAAACTGTTTTCTTTTCAACTTGAACGGGAACATGTCATCTTCAGAAAGAGTTAGTGGGATTCTTGGCAGAAAAACTCTTTTCCCGGTATGTTGACCAACAGCTATTTCAGCATCAATAACATTGCGCTGGAAACCTTTACATATCAACCTTGTGCCATTGCATAAACCATGCGATGGATCGATATTCCGTAACAATATAATAGGGCATCCAATTTTCAAACGTAGTTTATGAGGCGGTAGACCACTAATAGTTAGTGAGTTTAAGAACTCTACCGGGTAAAAGTTATGGCGGTCATCCTCAACTTCATCAAAACTGTAGTACGTCTTTTCCTCTCCTTGAAATATTTCAATCATCTGATCGTTAATCTCGTCTACACTCTCGTTTTTCGTGGATAATATTGCTCTTGATATTATATATTCCGAGGAATGTACATTGTTCTGAACAGACGGAAACACAGCATTTATCAATTCTTTTATTGCGTTTTCTTTATCCGTGAATCGGATAGACATGTCTTCGGGTATGCGTATATAGTTTCCTTCGATAGTCTCTTCGGTTCCATCACCGACTCTTAAAAGAAACTCGGAAAACCACGGATCGTTCAACGCTCTCATGTTTAAGGTCAATCTCATTTTTTTGGTAACAGACCACAGAGGTGACATTCGTAGGCTGGAGTCTACGATTTGCGCACGCGTTCCTCGTTTAATGACGGCAATACCTGTCTAAAATCACCACCCATTACCAATATTTTTCCACCAAATGGGAGACTGACGCCTATAATATCCTGTAGTGTTCGGTCAACTGCCTCTATTGCCTGGCGCTTTGCCATCGAGGCCTCATCCCATATGATTAGTTTGGATAACCTAATAATTTCCGCTGCCCCGCTTTGTTTTTTAATATTGCACATCGAATTATTATTAAGAGAAATTGGAATCTTGAACCTCGAGTGAGCCGTTCTACCACCTGGCATATTATTAGCCGCCGCACCCGATGAAGCGGTGGCTAGAGCGATACAACCACGTGAACGAACTTGAGCCAACAATGCTTTGTACAAAAATGTTTTGCCAGTACCACCTGGTCCATCTATAAAGAACACGCCTGGACGATCGTTATCCACATGTGTCATTATTTCATCAAACACCTTTTTTTGGTCTAAATTAAGGTTATCCTTTGCACCTAAGTGTTCAGGCTCAACAACTATCGCGTACTCCTCAACTACCTCACGAGAACATGAGTACTCGGTGCCTTCATCTGTTATGTCCGGAAGATCAAAATCCTTTATATTCCTACCCATGGATTGTAAGAACACCCTAATTTCTGAAAGAACCATATTCTGAACTCGTTGAACACTTTGATATTGTAACTGGTAATCTTCAGAAAGTGAATCGAAGTGTTCATTCCAAAGCCTACGAATGTCACCGGGTTCGCAAAATATCATTATTGTTGCGAACAACCTTCTGAGAGAGTTGGGAAATTGAAATAATGACGCCTCTTCGAGACATTGTGATAAACTGTCATCATTTTCTATTAACCCAAACTCAAGTGCTGCTTTCCTAAATGTGGCGTGTTTTACACCATTAATCGTGCAAAGATCATCATAAGAAGTAGGTCCCTTGATATTTGACAACAGTAGTCGTAAGTAGTACCTCTCTCCTTCGGCTGGATTAGCAGAAACAATACGACCTCTTTGCGGCCTAGCTGAACGATGATTCCAACGTCGATTGGTAGAATTCCATGTAAAGTGTTTTGGGAAATCTTTATATAAATATCGTCTTGCCGTTACATCCATTCTATTTGTATCAAAAAACGCAGTAAGCATGGTTCTCTTATCTCTTTCCCTATCAACAATTTCAGACATGATATCATCCTCTCTAAATCTAACCATCTGCTTATTAGGGAGATGAAGCTGTAAGGCCAAGACTGCGGGATGTATGTGAGAAAGTGGAAATGAGAAGATACGCCACATCGCCTCTGGTGGTGATACATAACGTGCGTCCTGATATCTTTTTATCTCATTAATAGCAACACCTGGTTCGGCTTCAGCGATTTGAATAACCTGTTTGTCATGTCCCTTGTAAACATATTTGAAAAGATATTTCACCGACTTTATACTTGAGCAGACCTCGACATTCATATGGCAGTTGAACATCATCAAAAGTCTTGGGTTATATGGGACAACCCATCTATTGTCAAGAATTGTTCCTCGTACGTCAACATTTTTTCCGTTGTTTCTTCTTCTGTATATAGGATATGAATCTTCTCCTTGTGTTGTTTCGTCATTAAATTGTCTAGGATAACGAAATCGACAGACCGGTGGATCACCCTGCATACATGGACTATTTTTTCGTAAAACCCCGCAAGGACCATGAATCATGTGCTTCACAACTATCTCATGTAATCTTGGGTATCTGAGTCTGTCTGGAATCTCCGCACAAACAACTTTATCATAATGGTCTGGATTACTGATTTTATGTTGCCCGTGCATGATAAGGAGGAAATGTGCATGTGGCAATCCACGCTTTTGAAACTCGATGACGTAAACGTAAGCCTTAACCTCACCTAGTATATGTTTTTTGAAAAGAAGTTCCTTCAGATGCTCGAGTCTAGCACGAAACACCCTAGCCACAAGATCCGGACGATCTTGTGCGGTTTGACCAGGCATTAAATTGTCACATATCTCAGGCCATTGAGGATTACATGTCATTGTAAGGAATAGATCTGGTTTTCCGTCATCCTGAACTAAAGTCATGGCATCCAGAAAACGACGGCGCATATCACGAGGTCCTCCAATGAAAGATGCAGGCAATACAATTCGTTGTCCAACTCTATTTGGATTAACTTCTCCAGCATGGACACAATCCACAATACCTTGGTACAAATCAGCTCTTATCCTAGCTTGGTTGTGTTCACAATACTGTAATCTTGACGTTTCAATCTTT
Organism: Flaveria linearis; assembly: GCA_024085815.1. Lineage (NCBI taxonomy): Eukaryota > Viridiplantae > Streptophyta > Magnoliopsida > Asterales > Asteraceae > Flaveria > Flaveria linearis. The sequence continues at coordinate 48,207,246 of CM044016.1, forward strand.
ATGTACACATCCACCACAAATTGCTGTAACAATCGTCCTCCAAAGAGAAGTAGGTTGTCATAAGACCGAATTTGGAACCTGTAGCAGTAGTACTCACGCATCGCCACAGTACTTCTATTACTCCGTGGGTTAGCCTCTGTATGAAAATGCATTTTGTACATTACGTTATAAGGCTAGAAACCGTGCATGACCGTAAGGTAAAACGTGTTGTGACTTAAAACACATTAAAGAAAATGGTACCTCCAACTTCGTCATTCATTGGCTCGTTATCATTACGAACTTCGTTGATTGATTCCCCTACTCGTGGTATGTTAGGATGCCACCCCGGCTCACCATTTGGGAAAAACAGAGGATAACATAGCGGATCATAACATCCATAGTACGGCTGAATAGTTTGACTGTATTCAGACGTACCATAGACTACAATACTTCTTTTATAAGCTGTGATATTATCATTTCCTTCAACCCAAATACCAGCAACCTACGTAAACACGAATATAATTAAGTGATATTAATATGAATTATTATTTCTATTTAAACTTTAAATGAAGTAATAATTTTCTTATAACCTCAGACGTGGTTGGACGGTTGTATACCCTCTGGTCAAGTTCAACTGAAGCGTTAAGAGTGACTTTATAGTTGTCTAGAGGTCCCAGATCTGCAAGACTTCTGAACGTCGTGACATAAGGGTTTGTCGACAGAACTCTGGTTAACGTCTCAGTTATATTCTTATCAAGGTTAGGCCATTGCAGTCTATGCTGTAACTCCGTATCAGGATCATAAAAATACAATTGTAAGTATCTTGGTGTTCCATCTCTTGAAACCAATTGGTCGATCTTATGATAGATACCCTTATGTGCACGAAACGTATATACACCATCTCTCATGTTGGTCAGTGTATCATCCAAAGAAACACCCATTGACGCGAAAGAAAAATTTGTGTTATACGCTCGTATGTTAGTCCTAAACATCTTTCCAATATCATCTTGCGACGTGAATAATAGGTACAACGCAGCCGGTATTTCACAAGGTGCTAATTTTGTTTTCCCAGACATGCAACAAAATGTCGGAAATTCGGATTGAAATCTTTTTGCTCCGCAAAACATACAAGGACTCTGTCCTTTTAAGCTAAGAGAATCCCTAGGTATACCAGAAAAAACATAATCATATGGATCCTCTTGTGTGTTATGATGTTGTAGGGGCGGTTGAGACTGGACTGTGCTCAGTGGAATTTGCCTCACAGTTGGATTACGACATCTACTATCATTCCTCGATCGTGCTACGTGATTGCTATTATCTTGTAAAATAGTTAAAGGCATCCTTTGTCGTGAGTGATTAGTACCAATTGATCCCGATGAAATGACATGAGGCGTACTTCCATTCATTACCTTTGTTGTTTTCCCATTCTCCTTTTGCAAATAGTATCGTCTATTATAATTTTTTCGCTTCAAAGCTAAATTAGATGCGCTTGAGGACATAAAATCGTTAGGATCCTTTTCTTGACCGTTGCTCATCGGAAAGATATTAAAAAACCTTGTTTATAACATAATAACATTATGATTAATATTTGGTAATAGAGTAACCACTACAGATACTATAACATAACAATTAAATAACATGTTAAGAAATAAAATAATATAACTTAGATAACCTATTTGTATGAAATTTGTTTAATTTAGTAATGCAGTTCTTAGTTGTTTGTCAATAAATGTTTATTGGTTAAACGATATATACAATTTGTTAATTCACATGCAGCATGTTCTATTATATAGTATAGATATACAATAGGGTTGAATTATGTATAGGGTTGCAAGGTATAAGAACATAAGATTATCCACCCCATAATAAAAAAAACAATTGAAAATGATAAATTATCAAACCATCCAAAACAACATTATAATTTAAAACACATCTAACACCTATAGTAAACAAATATAAAGGAAATTAAAACTTGAGTATGAACGAACGTAGAATATAATAGAGAAATAACTTTTAAATATAACGGGCCTCTGGAATCTTGGGTTCAACAATAACTCGAGTGTAATTAGTTGATCGTAAAATATTTCCTATAAACGAAACATAAAATTTGTATAAGCTATAAAATACAACAAAATTCATTTAATGTATGTAGGTATAAAATGTAGAGTAGCACATACTGTATGGCAAACGAACCAACTTCACTCGTGATACATAGACAATAGATTTGTCTAAAATTGAACGGAAAGTTTGAAGCGTGTGAATCTCCCGTGAGTCATATAACGTTAATTGTATTATGTGACCGCTACCACATATAATATATATCATTAGAAAAACAATAGTAAATTTACCTATATCTAAAAAAAATATAAATTCGAATTGAAAAAATGTCTTACGTAAAATCTCGAAGAAACATCAAAAAATGTCCAAATTGCCGCTCACCATTGACAATTCTACCGACGACATCTACAACCAAATAATTTGATCTTCATTTTATTTACTAAAAATATTGAATACTATTAAAGATAAGTGGGTATTGGATAAGTTATACGTACCGGTAATTATTTTTTCATAATTGTTGTCATCTAAAAGCATTTTAATAGAAGGCACAAACGGATAAACACGAAACCCTCTTGGTATGTGTATTGATATTTTTATAATTTTAGTGAACTCGTTAAATACAATCTTGAAATCACTCCATATTAAAAGGTAGTTATCATGTTTTGGCCACTCTTGGTATTCAAATTTCTCTATCCTGAAACGGCTTAGAATAATCATGCTGCCCATCAGATCAACCTCTTTGTAACCTTCCATGAAATGTGCCGGTATAAATCCAACTAATTTTTTCTCTACAAAGGAATTAAGATAGTGCTTTAGATATAATATATATTTTATATTTTTTAAAATTTTAAACTATTAAATTTAGATCTTACGTGTTGGTCGAGAAAAACCACCAGCAGTTTCTTTTCAGATTCGAATTTCAAAACGAAGTCAACCCATACAAAACTCACTGTATAGCAAATACAGTTTTGTGTGACTGATGAAAAATCATCAACAATGGCATGCAATTCCATAATGAAGTTGTCCTTCATTTAAAAATAAAACATATTACTATATAATCTTTAAAATAAAGCATAACACTTAATTTAAATAACAATTGTTTCATTATTGCCAAAGTAGATAATGTACTTGAGAAATCATCTAATAGAGAAACAAATCAAGTGTCTAACAAAAAGAAAATAAACGATAGAATGATGTAGAATCTAAAATCCAGGTGACAATATTGTTTCCGTGTAGATTGCACCGTGTATAATACCACCAAAAATTGTAGGATGTATAAATCCTGCCACATTGAACCTGAGATCAATTTCAAAAACCTGCCCCCACTCCGTGATCACAAGAGTTGACCCACTTAGGTTGTAATGTGTCAAAGATGTAATTGTTGGTAATGGAAGGCACACCCTGTAAGGATATGTAAATATCTTTATCCACGTACCATTATATAGCTTCCATAACTCCAACGGCCTTTCGTAGTAACCACTGGAACAATACATATGAAGTTTTGATCGTATACTGACAAATGAACCATTAGGACCAAGACCCCCGACATTCGGATACGGTAATTCTGAAAATTGATGTGTGTTAACGTCAAAGCGAATAACTCGCCTGTTACTTGCAAGCCAATATTCCTTGACTGGGAAGTACACAGCATCTCCACAGAATGTTCCTGAACACCACCAGTAGGTATCACCATGGTACGGTCTTTTTTTAGAAAGGGTGTAGATTTCCACGAGCCCCTACGCAATGAATACACGAAAACTGCAAGAGTACCTCGCCGACGTTTTATGTGGATAACGTTGTAATCAAATGTGGCGTCAACATAGAAACCAATTGCATCTTTTCTTGCATTAAAGAATCCCTGTTTATTAGAGTTGGATAACATTTTGGCGGCACCAGTTACTGGATTCCACACAAGCAAATCCCACGTGTTTCGAAGGCTAACACAAAGCATCCCATCCAGGCTTGATAAGAACATTAGGTTTTTGGGTTGAAATCCAAGCGGGGGAGTAACGTTCTTACTGACTAAGTAATCATTGTCATGATAATTTAACGTTCTAGAAATGCATGTCGGCATACGACTTGTGGTTAGGATTTTCTGATCCAGAGATTCTCGCATGTGTTGGGAGTATGTTTTTAAAAAATCAGTTGTCGACATGTACGTTAACCATTCTTTGCAAACACACTTGCATTTAACCAGAGCTTTTGGAGGAAGTCGTGCAATTATCTCCAGCATAAGAATAAAAAACAACTGAGGAGGCATAGTCGCTTTTTTTCTAAAATGAAAAGTAGAAGAAAAATATTTAAAATATCAAAAAATATGAAAGTAATTTAGTAAAAGTAAATATGTTAATAATCTAACCTAATTTATATGTGAATGTTTTCATAGATAAAATTTTAGTATTCTATTAATTAAATACTAAAATCTTTAATATACACCCATTTATTATTTTGTATTAAAAAGATTAACCCAACAATTTTATTAATGTTTAAATTGTTGGGTTAAAGAGAGTTTAATATAATTATAAATGGGCTTTTAAATTTGTTGTATTATTTGGGTTGTAAGGTTGAGTTGGGCTGGTGGGTAATTGGGCTTCTAAATAAGGGTCTGTTAATGTAGTATAGATATCGATAGAATTCAGACATTCAGTTAATAGCTTAAAATCTGTCTTAGGTAATTAACCTCTAAAATAGATCGTAAGTAAAGAAAAATTGTTAAAAGCTTTTTTTTTTCTAAATGCAACAATTAAAATTGTAATATTATACAAATTTTATTTGTATAATATTGGGGTAGGTGATATTATACAAATTGTATAATATTATACAAATTATACAAATTTTATTTGTATAATTTACAATTAAAATTATAATATTATACTAATTAGATTTGTATAAAGTGTAAATTTATTTTATATAAGATAGTAATTGGGGTAGGTGTGGGGTGGACGGTTGTATTAGTATAGATACACATCGAGATCTCGGAGTCATCCATTTTGTCTTAGGGTTTCAAGAAACCTGTCTTAGGGTTTCAAGAAACCCAAACGACAACCACTGATCCAAGAATCATCCCGGTTGATGTTGTTTGATCGGTTTATAGTTTGCGCATGTAGAGGGTTCCTCACGGTTCTTCCCGATTGTTTCACCCTTTTTCTTTCGTTGTAATCGACTGTCGAATATGGTTTTCGGACCAGATGGGTTCGGGATTCAAATGCGAATCCACCCTTTGACAGTATTATACATCTATAGCGCCCAACATCATCTCGATGATTGTCAACATCCGTGATTCTTTGTATTCAACAGTCGATTCGGGTTCTTGGTCCCGAGGGTTTGGGGCTTCACCTACACTCAACCCTTCGACGGTATTCTATATCGACATTGTTCAATATCGTTTGGATGTTTGTAACCATCCATGTTTAGTTGTATTCGACAGTCGATTAGGGTTTTTGGACCCTAGGGTTTCTGGATTCACCTTCACTGCACCATTTGACGGTCTTCTAGATCCACAATTTTAGAGGTATGAAAGTTCTTTATTTATCTACTTTCTCTGTGTTATTAGACATCGCTGAGTTGGTGTTGGATTTAGGGTTAGATGTTTATGCAACTGAGATAGTAATTACATTTTATGATTTTCGTTATAATGGTTCAGGGTTTAGTTGTGATTTGTCATATATACGATTGATATTGTTGGTGTTTATTTTCTTTTAAGTGTTTGTGATATCTACTGTTGATGTTGTTTGCGATGAGGGTTTGTGATTGAATCAGAATTATAAGTTTGAGTTTGATGGTTGTTTTATCTAGTTGATGTTCTTGTGCTTGATTAATGTCACACACACAAGCCATTGTTTTGTTTCTGTATTTGTTGCATTTTTCTTCTCAAGCATATTATAATTTTTTTATAGAACTACAACATTAATGCTAATCAACTTCATAAATGCAGGTTGGTGGTGTGATGCAGATTCTGTATGGTTTAACCTTGAAAGATTTCTAAAATGGTAACCAATCCTGTGTAAGGCATCCAAACCTTTGACAATTTGCAAGTACCCTCACCGGTGTTAATACTTGGTCTATAGGCAGGTACTATTAATTACTTGTTTATTTAATTCTGTTATAATAACATGCTTAATGAATTTTGATTTATTATGGATTATTTGTGTGGCTTGTGTGCATATTAGTACTACTATAGAGAACAATCATACCGATTGATTAACTCCTTAGACGTGCTTGTCCGACCTTCATTAGAGAGGTTAGGAATCTGGCCTCCGTCTAAGCTTCGTTAACTATTAGTATGATTGGTTTATTATTTTGAGGATGAGTGTTTCTACAATACAACATAATACGGTTATAGTCTTAGTTTCTTTATTTGTAATTGATATTTTGATATACTTGTAATTGTACATCAAATGATTTAAACGTGCATTTTCTAGTTTTATGTGTTATTGTTAGTGTGTTGCTGATGTGTGTGTTTATGTTCTTCTGTGTGTGCTTGTGTACATTTATATGTGTCTAAATATTTATGTTTATAATTGTATGTTGCTTGTTTATTTAATTCTGTTATAATAACATGCTTAATGAATTTTGATTTATTATGGATTATTTGTGTGGCTTGTGTGCATATTAGTAGTACTATAGAGAACAATCATACCGATTGATTAACTCCTTAGACGTGCTTGTCCGACCTTCATTAGAGAGGTTAGGAATCTGGCCTCCGTCTAAGCTTCGTTAACTATTAGTATGATTGGTTTATTATTTTGAGGATGAGTGTTTCTACAATACAACATAATACGGTTATAGTCTTAGTTTCTTTATTTGTAATTGATATTTTGATATACTTGTAATTGTACATCAAATGATTTAAACGTGCATTTTGTAGTTTTATGTGTTATTGTTAGTGTGTTGCTGATGTGTGTGTTTATGTTCTTCTGTGTGTGCTTGTGTACATTTATATGTGTCTAAATATTTATGTTTATAATTGTATGTTGCTGGGTTATATGAGTTAATTATATACAATAAATACAATTATTCTAAAACTAACCTAAATATATAAGATATTTTCATGAATTTGTTGATTAATGGTTCAGGGTGTAGTTTTGGATTTGCAAATATATGTTAGAATTTGGTGGTGATTATTTATTGGTTGATTTGGTTGTGCTTGATTACTGATTTTTGAGATTTACATTGAAATAATTAATCATGTTATTGTGCTTTGTTTAAATATTTGACATATATGGTAAAACTTTAAACCAAGGAAATTCCAAAGGTGACATGTATTTTAATAACTGTTCTATACGCGGGTACTCTTTAGTACTTTTTATTTTATTATGTTATAACAACATCCTTAATTTATTTTGATTTAAGGTGGATTATTTGTGTGTGTCTTACGTGCATATTAGTAGTACTATAGAGAACAATCATACTGAATGTTTAACTCCTTAGTCGTGCTTGTCCGACCTTCATTAGAGAGGTTAGGAATCTGGCCTCCGTCTAAGCTTCGTTAACTATTAGTATGATTGGTTTATTATTTTGAGGATGAGTGTTTCTTTAATACAGATTAATACAATGATAGGCTTTGTTTCTGTATTTGTACTTGGTATTTTAATATCCTTGTAATTGTACATCAAATGATATAAACGCGCATTTTTTAGTGTTATGTGTTATCGTTGGTGTGAGTGTAATGTGTGTGTTTCTGTTATTCTGTGTGTGCTTGTGTACTTTTACATGTGTCAAATAAGTTAATTTTATTACGGTATGTTAATGGATTATATCTTGATAAATATATACAACAATTAAAATTAGTCTCAACCTAACCTAAATATAGTTGTAATTGTAATTATTCTGTTATAACAATTAGTATGCTTGGTTTATTATTTTGATGATGATTGTATAGATAATTCAGCCTAATACGATGATATCCTTTGTTTTTGTGTTTGTATTTGATATTTGGCAGCATTAGGAGGAACCGTAAAAACTGATGATATGTAGTTAGAGTTTAACTGTTATTAGTATGGGAGTTATTGTGTGTGCATAGTACATGTTAAACCTAACATGAACATTTAATATTGAAAATGTCACACAGAATAATGTAATCACAACATAATAAAACTAATTTACATACAAGGTTTTCTTAATAATACATACCTCTGCTGAAACTTTGAAGTTAAATGTTGAGCAAAACAACTGAAACGTGTAGATTTTTGAGTTTATGTGTTAATAAGAAACAAGTAAACAAATAATGCTTATGAAATCAAAATATCTTTCAAAGTATCAATCAATAAAATATGAAAGATACCTTTAAGCACACGGATGTTGATTGCTAAGAATCAAAAGCTGAAATCTGAAACATGTAGCTTGTTGAGTTTATGTGTTAAAAAGAAATAGATAAACAAATAATGCATATGCAATCAAAAATTATTCACAGTAGCAATCAATAAAATATGAAAAACACCTTTAAGCAGACGGATGTTGATTTCTAAGAATCCGAATCTGAAAAACTGAAAACAAAAGTATACTTTTGTTGACTAATGTTTATATATGTGAAGCATTACCGTAGATTGTCCCTTAAAAATAGGAACAACCTAGTAATTGACAGGCCCGTGGTAAAACATGTTCTCCTTAAACTCTGTTGATTTTTTTATGGTTTAAATTCTTAAACTTTTAAAATATTTAAAGTGTTAAATATTATCATTAACTAACTAACTCACCTAATATTCTACTATAATCAATTTGCAATTGGATAAAGTGATTTTAGTCTAAGAAACAATACCAGATTCAAAATCCTTGTCATCCGCAAAGGTTGGCACTTTTAAAATTTATGTTTGTTTTTTATTAGATGGACACTTTTTACCAATCTTGTCATCCGCAAAGGTTGGCACTTGAATAATAAAATTGAGCATTGTTAGTTTGCGTACCCGTATATTGTCCCTGAAATATACAAACAACTTACTAATTGACAGGAAGTAAAAACATTGATAATACTTCTACATTATATTTTTTTTAGTTTTCATAGGTGTCTTGCTGTGTTTATCTTAATCACATTTTAGGTTTGAATTTAATATACTAAACAACTTAATGATTAAGATGATATTATTAAAATATTTTGCTAAAACATTACTGATTTACTTTCTTATATAAGTTTGATATTGTTAGTGTTTATTTTCGTTTAAGTGTTTGTGATTGATTCATAATTTTATTGATTAATGGTTCAGAGTGAACCTGTTTATGGTTTTATGATTGGTTTTATCTAGCTCTTTATGTTGTTTGTGATGATGGTTTGTGCTTGAATCAGAATTATAAGTTTGAGTTTGCTAGTGGCTTTATCTAGTTGATGTTGTTGTGCTTGATTAAGTTGATATTATGAAAATGTTTTCCTTAAACTTTGCTGATTTTTTTTGTTGAAAATCTTCAACTTTCTAATTATTGAGTTAGATGCTTGAATTACCCAATAGAGCAGTATTGAATTTAATAAATAATAAGATCAATAAACATAAACAATTTAAATAAACCCACATACTGAAAATCATAATATTATAAAGATGATAGAATGATTTAATTACATAGCATGAGATATGCTTTTAAAACAAACTACAACTTTTTATTAAACTAATTGAACATAAATTAAAAATACGAAACAAATATAAAATATTTTTCATCTAAACTTAAGTCTAAACAAGATGAGGTCTAGTTCGCTTCTGCACAGTCACACGAGGAATTTTAATTTTGATTTCATGCTTCTTGGCTGAACATGCAGTGTCTTCTAGTTCATGGTCTTTGTCAATGTTATCCGGACCATCCAACTCAATTACCTCACTCCATTTCCATTCGTCAAGCCTCTTTTTTTCTTTTTTTGGTTTTCAAATATCTTAGCTTGTGCTTCAAACAGCCGATCCTTAAATAAAGAAATAGTTAGTATAAAGCTTATAAAATAAATATATAATAGTATTAAAAATACCTCCTCACTAAATTCACGTTGAAGATCAGATTTGTAGGGACTAAACATGGCACCACAACAAATAATCTCAACACTATTATCAAGATCAAGATCAATATCTACCTGTATACAAATATATCAGATTGCATTTTACATCAAATTTAAAACAGAATATAAACATAAACAAATGGAAACCATTTACCTTGATAGGCTTATGTTTATTCAATTCGTCATCAAGATCTCCAATACCCTGCACTTTATGTTCATCCACATCCTGATGTTTAAAATCAATTATTGATTAATATAAAAATTAAAAATAATATCAAATAAGCACAAAACAATCATATGTATAAATTAACATTTGACTATACACCAACCTTCTTATGAGAAACAACCTGCACAAAATACAAAATACAATTAAAATAATTACTAAATCATAAACCACGTTCAATACACTTGTAATCATAAATATAACATTTTATGTCTGTACCTTTGAATTGCCGAGATCAGTATGCAGAACTTCTAAAGGTGCAATCTTAAATGGTTGGTATTCACGAATTTTTGCAGCATCCAAAGACATGGTTAGTTTTTCTCCATTTAAAAATTTATGAACTTGTATGTATTTATATGCTGCTGTTGGGTTTTTCAATTTTCAATTGACGCCTGAAGAGCAACCGAATTAGGCCTGCCATAAACATCTCTTTGTTTGTTAGGTTGTTGTTTCTGATAAAGCATCTTCGGGTTAAAAATTTTACCATTTTAACCATATGGTGGAAATTTTAACCAATGTGAAGTAAAATAAAATGGGTACATCTATCTTTGATGATTATGGTTTTAATAATAATTAATGTCCATCAGGAATAATAAAAATATTTTTTTGGATTTATATAAAAGTTTTGTATGTTATATATTACTACTTTAAATTTTTTAATAATGACATGAGAGATATGTATGTATTGTAGTTATTATTATTATTTTTAAATTTATAATAAATTACTATATTTATAAACAAAGATTTCAGTTTTCATAAATGGCTCATGTTGTTAATGATTTTATTTAAATAAATTTGTGGTATTTTTTTTAAATAAAGCATCTTATGGTCATACTGTATTATAGGTTTTATATACATATGTAAGTAATTTATACATATCTAAGTAATTTTTTTGGTTATATATAATGTAAAAAAGATGTACCCGATATTTATTATCTATACTAACATTTATTCTGATTTATTTTTTATTTTTGTTAATTTAAGTAGCATCAATTGCGGAAAATTAGGTATATACTTTATTTATTAAATTTCTTGATTTTATTTGTGACTGAAAATTAATATACAGATATGTTACATTTCAGGTTATACAACTGAAGCAGCGGGTGTAAATTTAATATATTTTTGTTTAATATTTAGGTTTCAATTTTTTATTAAATTACCTAATACATTTTAATTTTTTCAGGTTTCAAGTAACAAAATAAAGCTGCTGGTAATCCCATTATATGGTATGTTTATGTATTTTAGCTTTGCATATTATTTTTAAAGTTATGCAGCATCTCTGCTTTCATAACTTTAAAAATAAAATAAATTTTTTCAGTTTTACATATGGTATGTTTACATATTCAGATTTGTTGTAACTGGTTTTGCAAAATTACAGCATTAATATATGCATTTATGGATAACTGTTGCGACAAAAAGGGGAAACAGGTATAAATTTAATATGTTTTTGTTTAATATTTAGGTTTCAATTTTTTATTAAATTAGCTAATACATTTTAATTTTTTCAGGTTTCAAGTAACAAAATAAAGCTGCTGGTAATCCCATTATATGGTATGTTTATGTATTTTAGCTTTGCATATTATTTTTAAAGTTATGCAGCATCTCTGCTTTCATAACTTTAAAAATAAAATAAATTTTTTCAGTTTTACATATGATATGTTTACATATTCTGATTTGTTGTAACTGGTTTTGCAAAATTACAGCATTAATATATGCATTTATGGATAACTGTTGCGACAAAAAGGGGAAACAGGTATAAATTTAATATATTTTTTTTAATATTTAGGTTTTATTAAATTTCAGAATTTAATTTTTCCAGGTCTAAAGTAACAAAAATGAAGCTGATGGTTTTACAAAATTTAGTTTTACAAAATGTTATTTGTGGTAAGATGCTGAAATACACAGTTATAGGCTGGACTTTATTTAGTTTGTATTTGTAAGATTTTAAAATTTTAATATGTTATTTCTTATTCTTAGTTGTAAAATAAACATTCCGTAATTTATTTATGTATAATGATCTAACAACATCAGGATTTTTAAATTATTAACAATTAAAGGTATCAATGTGTAAATATAATTTGTTACCACGTTTTTAGCAAGGAAAATATGAAATTTTATACAAATAAAAGGATCAATTTGTAAATGTATTTGAATTTCCCCTTTTATTGGATGGCTAGATTGTCTAAATTGCCCTCAAAAATTATTGTTTTTAAGTTGTACGTTATGCATAAAAGATTCAAATCTCTTAACTTTGGTCGTCGTCCCTCCTTCGTGTATTATAATATAGTATAGATATCATTAAATATATTGACTTCTTTAGCAAAGGCATATAGGGTAATTTCTCTCGCTATTTTTAATCTATAAAGAGAAATATTCGAAAAGAAAAAGGGAAAAAAACTAAGAAAAGAAAGCATGAAAAAAGTTTATCCCCAGAAGCATATCATGAATGTGTATCTACTAACTTCGGATCATACTCTCCATTAAAACATTTAAACAACACATAACTTTTCTTTATATTAAACCAAGGGCTTAAGATAATGGGATATGTTGAAAACATAATCAACTTTAACTTAAAAATTATAAAAACTACATACCCACTTGTAATGATGTATGCCCAAAATATATTTAAATTTTCTCATACATGTTTATACTAATAATAAAATAAAGTTTGCAATATATTTTTTTTAGAATATCATCACCCAGTTAACCACATGAACCATCACTTTCTTAAAACAATACGTCATTCAAGTTCGTTCAGTTCACCTGCAGCTCTATCCGTCTGTAGAAAATAGTAATTATAAAAACTAAAACACTGATAACAATTATTTTGATGTAGATAAGGTTTCTATAATTTTATTTTTATCTAATTAAATATATTTAAAAAGTACTGATATTCTCCTCCTATTATTTCCATCTTATCATCCGACAATATTTTTTTTCCTCTCGCTATTTTTGTATTATTATCATTACGTGATATCATCTCTTACTAAAAGAAAAGGAAACGGTAACATAAATCATAAATGTATTCCGTATTCGCAGACAAGAGAGTAATATTTTGGTGTGTTTTATGGTCCATTTATTTTTGCATATAAACCGTAAATATGTACGACTGTTTTCACCCTTTTTGATTGCGACCAATCTGACTCACTGTCTTCGGGTCTTCATTGTTCAATTACTAGCTGTAAAAAGCTTTTTGAACCGTAGTAAATGAATCGAACTAGTATTTAACATCACGCGTTGCGGTGGGGAGCGTAAAACCGTATCAAATAGCATCAATGCCACATCGTCGCTAGCAACCAACAACACTAGAAAATCTCATAAAACAAAAGAAACAAAACCGAACATAAAAATAGCGTAAAACTTTAAACCATGCATGTGCATTTAGACGTGTTAATGTATATAAAGTAGAACGAAGTGTAGTACATAGCGCGACCGTGAAACAGAAAAAAACAGATGTAACATAATTAAACCACATATGCATGTACCCGTATGTTAACTCGAAAATTTTAAACCGAGACGTAAAACAAAAAAAATTGTAAATGATAAATATATGAGATCAAAGTTGAAAATAAAAAATGTATTAACATTAAATGTAGAGTAAATCTCGGTTTTGGTCCCTGTGTTTTTCAAATTGACTCCACTTGAGTACCAACTTTTATTTTGTCTCCCTTTGAGTACCAAAGATTGAAAAAGTTCTCTGTTTCAGTCCTTTTGACTAACGGTGTTAACATTTTCTGTTAGATTTTTGTAAAAAGACCAAAATACCCTAAGGGCTATAAAAACATCACCATCTCCACCACACACCGCATACCACCACCACCACCACACACCACCGCCACCACACACCACCGCCACCACACACCACCGCCACCACACACCACCGCCACACACACCACCGCCACCACACACCACCGCCGGATCCAAAGCCTCCTCTCCGATCAGGAAGGTCCAACTCACTCTCAATCTCTCGATGCTCTGTCTCTCTCGATCTCTCAACTCCGGTGAACCCGAAATCAAGAATTTTCAATCGAAGTTCAAGTGGTTGCGGTCGGTTGAAGGTGATTTGGGGTTCAATGGGTCGAATTCGAAGGTCGACAGTGATGAGGTTGGTGTCGGTCAGAGATGGTGATGGTTGCGGTTGAGGGTCGATCGTGATTTGGGGTTCGGTCAAAGGTGGTTGCGGTCGAGGGTCGATCGTGATTTGGGGGAACAAGAGTTCAAAGGTTGACAGGGGATTGTTCTGGTCGATGATTGCTGATTGGGGTTTCAGTCGAAGGTTGACTCGGGATTGTTTCAGCACCTTCTCCATACTCTCACCGGAGAACATCCGTCGCCGGTGCACAACTTCGACGCTCTTCACCTTAAACATAAGATTGTTTCAGCACCTTCTCCACCGACTCCACCACCACCACCGCCGGTGGTCTGATAATCTCCAAAACAGAAATCCTCCAATCGTTTCTCACTACATCCACCAACAACACTCACCTCTCTCAAGACCTCCGTCAAATCGCTTCATCTCTATCTCACCAACCCTCTTCTGTGCCCTACAGACCCCTCCGAGCCATTTGGGTCGCATCCGATCCGTCGACTCGACCCGATCTCTCTGCTCTTCTATCCGGGTCACACTTCGTCCTCAACAGCCCCCAACCTCGCGAAAAGGTAACTGATTATTAATTATTTTGAATAATTATTCAGTTATTCTTTTATAGTGTTTTGGTTATATTAGAATTGATGTACATACTACACAAATTGACAAAAGCAGTTTATAAGCTGCATAAAATTTTGATTATGTTTATAAGGCTATGATCTTCTGTTATTTTGGTTGCATTGTGTTCTCGGAGATTGAAGTTCTTAAAATTTTTTGATTTGTTGGAAGCAAAGATAGAAAGAAGAGAGGTAATGTGTGGTGCTGTTGTAGTTTATAAGCTGCATAAAATTTTGATTATGTTTATAAGGCTATGATCCGGCGGTGGTGTGTGGTGGCGGTGGTGTGTGGTGGCGGTGTTGTGTGGTGGCGGTGGTGTATGGTGGCGGTGGTGTGTGGTGGCGGTGGTGTGTGGTGGCGGTGGTGTGTGGTGGTGGTGGTGGTATGTGGTGTGTGGTGGAGATGGTGATGTTTTTATAGCCCTTAGGGGTATTTTGGTCTTTTTACAAAAATCTAACAGAAAATGTTAACACCGTTAGTCAAAAGGACTGAAACAGAGAACTTTTTCAATCTTTGGTACTCAAAGGGAGACAAAATAAAAGTTGGTACTCAAGTGGAGTCAATTTGAAAAACACAGGGACCAAAATCGAGATTTACTCTTAAATGTAAAAGATGGAAACTATAGAGTAAAAAATGAAAAAGAGTAAATTACCATTTGCATCCTTGTGGTTTGGTGATTTTGACCATTTGCATCCCTACAGTTTAAAAATCCTCATATACACCCTAACGTTTCATTTTTGTTCCCATTTGCATCCAAATTACTAACGACGTTAAATAATTCAGTTAAGTTTTTATAAAATGACGAAATTACCCTTGCTCTCTTTCTTCTCCTTTGACCACCACAAACTCTCTTTCTCTCTCTATTTCTTTCTCAAACATGAACACACTGACACACATTCTCTCTCTATCTCTCATCACCTCCATCACCACCACCATCAACACCACCACGCATCACCATCACAACCTCCCCTCACCACCACCGTAGATTAAAACCCCTAAAAGATCACCGACTCACCCACACACATTTTAAGCCCTAATTTTGATCATGCAACCCCAACAAAAGAACACCCAATTTCTCAGTCACCGCCTCATCACCGTCGACCCACTTCCAGCTCGCAACAGCCTCATCTCCTTCACCACCCTCGCCGATAAAGTCTCGACCCACCTTAAAACCTCCGGCGTACGGGTACAACATGGGCTATTGGAGAAAGAATTCGCCCGAGCCGAAGCTGAATTCGGCTTCGCATTCCCACCGGACCTCAAAGCCATTCTATCCGGAAACCCAATATTCTACGTCGACGAGAATCAGATCTTTTGCTGTGGGTTTGATCTATCGGATTTCTTCGACAGAGAGAAATCAACGTTGTTCGCAAAGTCCGATCCCCAAAACGTAATGAAACAGCGTTCAATTAGTCAAAAATCCAGCGTAATGTCGTCGGGGATCTCTCGCCGGAGCCTTGACGCGGTGGCCGGCGGAAGAACGCCGAGATGGGGGAGTTTTGGAGCGACGCCGCCGTGGACCGCCGGAAGAGGAACTCAAACTCATCTTCTTCGTCGTCGTCTTCCCCCAATCGGTACTTTGAGATCCCAAGATCCGGAGTCCCGAAATGGGTCGATTCGTATGTGCAGCAAATCGGGTCGGTTTTGAAAAACGGTGGGTGGGCTGACTCCGACGAAGCCACAACCCACACCGCCTCCATCGCCGCCCCCACCACAACCCACAACACCTCCACCCCTGCCCCATCATAACCCACACCGCAAATCGGGTTAAGAGACAGAGAACAAAAAAGGTGGTGGTGGCTTCTTTCTTGTTTCTTGTATATGGTGGTGGCTTCTTCTTTCTTGTATATGGGTTAAGAGACAGAGAAAGAAAGAGTGGGAGTGGGTGGGGGTGGGGGTTGTGGGTCAAGGGTTAAGAGATAGAGGGAGAAAGAGAGAAAGAGAGAAAGGGTAATTTCGTCATTTTATAAAAACTTAACTGAATTATTTAACGTAGTTAGTAATTTGGATGCAAATGGGAACAAAAATGAAACGTTAGGGTGTATATGAGGATTTTTAAACTGTAGGGATGCAAATGGTCAAAATCACCAAACCACAAGGATGCAAATGGTAATTTACTCAATGAAAAATAAAGTAAAAACAAAGTGACCTACAATTTATAAAACATAAAATACAACCCACAATGCACAACTAAATTGATAATTAGTATTATATAAATAAGTAAGAAACACGTTTTTAATTTATTTGTACTATATAAAGAAATTAACTAACATGAGTACATTAGAAAAACATTTTTAACAGCTTTAAGAAAAGTAACTTGGACGACTATAGAAAATCTTTAAATGGGAACCATTTACTAGAACAAAGACACAGATCCAAAAAAGGCATCCTTTAGTTTAAGAGCTTTAATTAATGTTTTCTAAACCGGATCGTACGTTGAAGCGGACGTCTTACTGATCCAGTGGTCGGATCAATCGGAGTGGATTTAAGAATCAGATGACGTTGTAATTATACATAGGATATTATATATATATAGTTATATATATAATTCAATATAAGTAATTTATGTGTGTATTTTGTAATTATATATAAACTTAACAATAATTTTATGTTCAATATACTAATATATTGTTCAACCCTTCGTTTTAAACCATTAAAATCCAAAAAACTAAAATAAAATAATAAAAGATAAAAATCCGGTCCGACCACCTATTCGGAACGAACTGGCTGGTCGAACCCCTCCAAAACGAACTGATGTGAACCGGTTCGGTCACTCCTCCGATTCCCAGTCGGACCAGTTGGACCGACCGGTCCGATCCGGTATTCAAAACGTTGGCCATAATTAATCGGGAATTCCATTAACACATAACGTCTAATAGCAATACATTTATCACACTATCAAATGCTTTTTTGGTAATCAAGCCTCTTTGACTCGTGACTAATAATCTCATTAATTCAGGTTACATGATATTATGATTTAATTAATTAACGAGTCAAGAAAGTATTTTAGAAAGTATTTTAGTGTATTAGAGCATTCACAGTGGAGTCCTTAAAAATATGTGTGTGTGTGTTTGGTATATTATATGGAATGATTTTGAGTGGTTGTGAGTGAAGGAGAGAGAAAATGTTATTGTGGATTGGTATATTTGAAAAATCACTGTACAATCCTTATAAATTTTTTAATATTTTTTAAAGTGGTTGTGAGTGAATGAGAGAGAAAGAAGTACTGATAAGGGTATAAAAAGTATTATTTAATTAAAAAAGATAGAAAATGTAGTGATTTTAGTGTAATTATATGGATAAAAATAAAGAACCCACTGTGAATGCTTTTAGAAGGCTTTTTTTATCTTTTGAAATATTTGTTAATTAGATATGAATATTTAGCGTTTTGAGGTCCACAAGAACTTTTTTGTTCTCACTTTTAACTCTTCCAAGTTTTTGTGAGTTGTCCATTAGTGATTTGTCAGTAACAATTAGTTGTTGGTTTCTCGTTGCAGTTTTTACCCACACCTAGGTTTTTCATGGAATTTTACGAATGAATTACCGACAAATAGCGGGTAGATCAGGTGAAGTATGGTAGATAGGGTAACACATAACGGGTTGGTGTAATCTTAGAACTAGATGTCTTGATGTCCAAGATGCTTTCTAGATTTTCAATTTTCTTATCCAAGGTGGTTATTTTCTTCGGGACATACCTCTTGGTTGTTTAAATAAGTTTTTGTATTGATCTGGTTGTAGAGACTCGATCAAATACGATTTATATAACCAGCCTTAGCTACCTTTGTCATTTTAAGGCAAGTAAGGTCGTCTGCACAGAGAATTAGTGGAAAATGTCTAACAAACAAGACCCGATTAACTTAAATACACGACTTAAAATTAAAAATTAGAACTTTGAATGATTTCAAGAATACATGTGCAAAAAGCCATAAAGTTTAGAATAAATTAATAAAATAATGAGAAAACAATCACTTTCAGGTTTTCAATTTCACAAATCAATAATTGATATGTTTTATTACAATTTGTGAGAAAATAATTCAAGATCTTAGTTTTTTATTAAAGTGATATCACAAAAATAATCTTTTAAGATTCGTTCATTCATAATATTACCAATTTAGCTGTATCAAATTATTTACTAGTCTTAGTGAGTTAACGATGCAAGAAAACCCCGACTGATAATCAAGCAAACAACTTTATTTATAAACAAACTTTTTAAATCAACTAAAACATAATGTTTTATTCAACAATCCAATATTCAATACAAAAACATAATCAAATCATACCAATTGTCTCACCTCACAAGAATCGTACCTTCAAAAGCAATCAAGGAAGAACCAGCCGCTCATGGTATTCATTGAATCACCATCTTTTTTTAATGATGATTGTAGATGATTTGGGATGGATGGGAAGGCTTGAAATCACTAAAAATCAGTTTAGAATCTTCAATTTTTATGTATGGGAAATTCCTCTTCGAATTAGGATTAGATTGGTTTAAATAAACTGGAAAATCCTAAAATCCGAAGGTTTTGAGGGTGACTGGGTATCATACGCTACCCCCGGCGATCATACGTTGGGTATGAAGTTGTACGGAGCTTGTTCTCAGAAATCTGTGTAGGATATGGTGACTGATTCGGTGGTTAGTGTATGATACGGTGGTGGAAACAGTGATGTCTGACTAACTTGATTGGACTATATCTTTAATGTAATTCCACATCCTGTCCTTCCGCTTTATTATTTTGCTTCTTTTGTCTCAAATTATATTCCTTGAAGCTTCAACATTTATGAATTAAACACAAACAAAGAAATCTTGTTCCAATATAAACATGATTTAAAATCACATATTTAAGTATAATAAACCTAAGATATCGACACGTGATCATGTATCATATTATTGCTCTTGAAGGATGCTTGTTAATAAAATCTTATTTCTTAACTGTTATTGTAATAGTAGTAGTTTATAAAATTTATACAGATCAAATCAGTTATTAGAAGGACTAAAAGAAAAAAGGCTCGGATAAAATAAAATTAAAGGCTAGTATACTTTAAAGTAAACATTAAAGCTGGTACTATTATTTCATATTGTAGACACTTAAAGTTAAAAAATGTTAGTAAATTGTGGGTGAACAAATATAGGGTGAAAAGAAGACTAGAAGAGAGAAGCCTTTCGTTAGGCAATGTTAAGTTGACATCAAAAATATTATGTTAAGAAATTATTTAGGATCAGGTTATTTTATAAAGTGTATTTTAGCTATAAAGCATAATAAAACACAATGAGACTAAAAATGTTACAAAAAAATATATCTCACAATCTAAATCCAATTTCAAAAAGAAAAATATTCAAATACAAAGTGTATTTTGCTACAAAGTGTGAGAATACACAATGAGTCAAAAAAAGACATAAAAAATTATATCTCACAATCTAAATCGAATTTTAAAAAGTAATTCGGAGCTTTTTCCCCTAATCGTCATCACAAAGAAAAAAAATAAATTAAAAATAAAAAAATAAAAAAAATTAACATTTTTTATTGTGTCATTTATGAAAGACACAATGATTTCATTGTGTCATTATGAAAGACACAATGACGTCATTGTGTCAATATAAAAGACATAATAACGTCATTGTGTCATATAAGACACAATAAAAAAATTATTTATTATTTATTTTTTTTCTGAAAGAGGACAACGAGAGGAACAGAGGCTCCATATTACTTTTTTAAATTCGATTTAAATTGTGAGATATTAAATTTTTTTGTGACTTTTTAGTCTCATTGTGTCTTCTCACACTTTGTAGGAAAAATACACTTTATAAAATAACATCACTCTTTCAAAAAATACTTCGGAGTCGTTGTTCCTCTCGTCGTCCTCTTTAAGGAAAAAATTAAAAAATTCTGTGTCTTTTTATGACACAAAGACGTCATTGTGTGTTTCATAATTACACAATGACGTCATTGTGTCTTCATAATGACACAATGACATCATTGTGTTTTTATAATGACACAATAACGTCATTGTTTCTTTCATAAAGACACAATAAAAAAAATATTAATTTTTTATTTTTTTATTTTTTATTTATTTATTTATTAGTGAGGACGGCTAGGGGAACAAAGCTCGGAATTACTTTTTGAAATTCGATTTAAATTGTGAGATATAATTTTTTGTGACTTTTTTGACTCATTGTGTTTTCTCATACTTTGTAGCAAAAATAAATTTTGTATTTGAACCTCTTTCACTTATTTATCTTTTAAATGGTTAAAAGTAAAGTCTATAATAAGTAAAAATGTATACTCAGAGCATTCACATCTAATTCTTTATAAATCTGTGAGTGCGTTCTCTATATATAGAGAATGGTTATTAGTGGTTGTGAGTGGATGATAGAGAACGTGTTACTGTTCATCTTTATATTTGGTAAAACACTATTCATCTCTATTAATTCTTTAATATTTGTTAAAAGTGGTTGTACGTGAAGAAGAGAGAAAATTTAATGATAAAAGTATAAAAAAATATTTTTTATTGAAAAGAAGAAAGAAAAATTAATATTTTTTTACGTAATCATAAAGATGAAGATAAAAAATGGGTTATGAATGCTCTTATCGATACATTTAGAGCGCGTATGTAAGTTGGGTGTTATAAAAAAAAATGCAAGCTAACATAGGTCAATTTATGTATGGAAATGGAGGCTATTTACATGATGTGATCTCTTTTGCCTTCTTTTTCTACACCTTGCATTCTGCTTTTCTCTTTACCTTTATTGTTGTTCCTCCACTAGAACCTTCTTTCACTTTGAGTCAATATTTTTCATTTTAATTATAGAGTTTAATCTTATTTTTTAAATTTCATTTGGAAGTTAACTGATGTCATGCGAATTGTATTGAACTAGTATTTAGATCTTGCGTTGCGGCGAGGCATAAAGCAATGAAAAAAACTAACGTCGTGACATTGCCTTGAATTACACATTCAAGAAGATGTCAATAGCATCCGTAACTTTATATAAAATAGGCTAAATACCCGTTGCGGCGGGGCGTAAGACGATAAAAAAGGGAATGTCGAAACGCGGTCAAGAACTCGCTCGTCGAAGGAGGTGTTAATAATATACATAACTTTATATAAAAGAACAAAATCGTCATGAACCTGTCCATTGCAGCAAGACCGTCGAATAAATTTTAACTTGATGTAAAAAATGTTAAAAAATTATGTTAAAACGTTGAAAAAAACACGCCACAACAGGAAAAATCATCAAAAGATAAGCACATGCAAATGGGATATAAAACATCATATTTTTAGAGTTTTAGGAAGAAAAAGAAGATGAACTAAAAAAATCAAAAAGTTTAATAAGTTTTGACAGCTTGTATGTTTTCATTTTGATAGCTTGTTATTTTCATTTTAACAGCTTGTATGTTTTCATTATAAATGGAATTTAAACTGGACATAAATAACAATAAACATATCGCAATGGTATTTTCAGAATTTTATAAAATACTAACTTTTAAAAGTTATTAGAGGAAAAAAATGAATCTGCTAAAAACAAATATATAAATATAGGGTATAAAATGTAATATAACTAAATGTATGGGTGCAAAAGTAATAATTGAAACTCTATTTTAGAAGTACCCTCAAAATTAGAACAATTTATCAATTATCATTGCATATTAACTTGTACTATGTGCATAGACTATGTTGAATTTGGTTTTTAAAGTATAGTTATTAATTAGGAACTAACTATAATCGGTGTCGTTACCGCAAGTTATGGCTTCGTCTAGTTGAACTGGGGAAATGGGGTGGTGATTAAAATTGATTTCTTAAGTTTTTTATTTTTTTCTCATTTCAATAAGTTTGTGATTCTTCTACTGTTTTATGCTCTCTATCTGTTTATTTGAGACCTATATTTTGTTACTAATTTAAGTCCATTTAAAAATAAAAGTTTCATATTTTGTTTATACTTCATGTATGAAATTTTAAACTATTTATATTATCCACCTAGCTTTTAAGACTGATTCAACCATTGGAGGTTTAAGATCGTGGATTTGATTACCTGCCATATTATAAAACATTGTTAACATTAAAAAAATGAGTCTTAGGCGCTCTCACATCTATAAATTTTTTATATTTCTATTTGATTTTATTAATGTTAAAATTTACATTTATCCTAATGTGACGAGTTTTTAAAAGTTATTAGTTAATGAAATTATCTTTAAATGTTAATTTTAGTTTAATCCAACTTTTATTTATTTTTACATGCAAATGTATCCATTTTTTTAAAGCCTAATACATACAATATCATGATGTATATAGTCGAATACAATTCAACTGGCCCAACCCCTCTCATTTAAAGATGAAGCCAACTATTATTTTAGGGTTTTGCTTTTTTAAAACTAATACTTCTTATAACAGCAACCTTAGATTTCTAAGATAAAATACACAACTTACACCTTATAGGATTTAAACTCTCAATATTTACTTGTGAGAAACACCACTTACCACTATAATGTCTTGTTAGAGCATTCACAGTCATTTTTTTTTTTTTTTGTGAGTGAGTGGTGCCTTATATTATAGGGGATGCTTGTGACTGAAGGAAATGAAAAAAATTAGGAGTTGTCGTGTTTTCTCATATTTGGGGAAACACGTTATAGTCTCCATAAATTTTTTTACTTTTTTTAAGGTGGTTTGAGGGATGAGAGATAAAAGTAATGATAAAAGTATGAAATAATATATTTAATTGAAAAAAAAGAACAAATGGTGTTTTTAGTGTAATTAGAGTATTCACAGTAGATGCCTCATTTTGATGTGAGTATATGCCCTATATTATAGGGGATAGTTGTAAGTGGTTGTGAGTGAAGGATATAGAAAATTTGTAAGCATTGTACCGTGATTCCTTATATTTAAGTAAACACGATACAATCCCCGTAAATTTTTTAATATTTTAAAAAGATGGTTGTGAGTGAAGGTGGGAGAAAAGATAATAATAAAAATATAAAAATGTATTATTTAATTAAAAAGAGATGAAAAAAATTATGTTTTAATGTAAATAGATAAGAATGATGAAGCTAGTGAATACCCTTAAGAATGAGGATGGGGATGGATTGTGAATGCTCTTAAATAAAAAAAAACAGTATCTATAATTTGTTGTTTGGTCCCTAAATCAGTCCATAATGTGTGATAGTTAGATTATTGTCATCCTAACTATGACATGTAATAAATTCGGAATGATATAGATTCCGATGGATATGTGGATTGTTGTTTAAAAAAACTAATCTAATTATTACCACTCGTATTATTGTAATGATTGATAGTTGAAAGTGTAGGTATTGAAGTATTGATGGGAATACGGAATACCACAAATTGACCACTTATTACCCTCCTCTGTTTTCGGTTCTTTTGGGAGTACAATCATTGTACAGTTTCAAAACAAATCAAGATTCATGCTACATGTTTTCAACTTGTACTAAGCGGATCAAAAGTTGTACCATGCTAGCAAGCACTTCTTAGGCATGTGACCACGAGTGTTTTTCTTTTTTTTCCTCTTCTCACATGAAATCTCAACATCCCCACAAAGGAATGATTGCATAGCGCCTCTATATGAGAATTATTATTCTAGACAAAAATTCAATTAAGTTCGCTATAACATTCTTGAAAAAATAATAAAAGTTGCTCTTTTGATCGGAACTAACTTAAATGGAAAACCAATAAGCACATGTATTAGTATGTCTTGTTGTCAAATATAGTGTTAGCTACCAGAAAAAGATTATATACATTAAATAAGCGCTTTATACATCACACAAAAAATAATAGGCATGGATGATATTCAGTTGTGATTCTAGATTATACACCATATATATTTCTGATAAAAAAAACAATAGTTTACAAAGTAGACTTCAATCTACAATCATGCAAACGACAGTTTATGTTTATATAAGGTGAAGAAGTGGCTGTGTATGTAATCTAAAACCCATTCAATCATCAATTATGCATTTAAGTGATTCTGTATTGAACATGTGCATGAGATTTTGAAATAATCAATTATTGCATTAATCATATACTTTAGTTTGTATACTTTTATAGGCATATAAAAAGGGTGGGCCTTGGCGCAGCGGTAAAAAAAAGCTGTTCCTAAGGGACGCAGGTCTCAGGTTCGATCCGTGGAAACGGCCTCCCACAAAATGTGGGGGAAAGACCGCGTACATCTTCCCTTAATGGGACGGACCCTCCCTGGACCCTGCGAAAACGCGGGAGCTCTTTGCAGCACCAGGTACGCCACTTAACTGAATTTTTTAACGTAGTTAGTAATTTGGATGCAAATGGGAACAAAAATGAAACGTTAGGGTGTATATGAGGATTTTTAAACTGTATGGATGCAAATGGTCAAAATCACCAAACCACAAGGATGCAAATGGTAATTTACTCAATGAAAAATAAAGTAAAAACAAGTGACCTACAATTTATAAAACATAAAATACAACCCACAATGCACAACTAAATTGATAATTAGTATTATATAAATAAGTAAGAAACACGTTTTTAATTTATTTGTACTATATAAAGAAATTAACTAACATGAGTACATTAGAAAAACATTTTTTAACAGCTTAAGAAAAGTAACTTGGACGACTATAGAAAATCTTTAAATGGGAACCATTTACTAGAACAAAGACACAGATCCAAAAAAGGCATCCTTTAGTTTAAGAGCTTTAATTAATGTTTTCTAAACCGGATCGTACGTTGAAGCGGACGTCTTACTGATCCAGTGGTCGGATCAATCGGAGTGGATTTAAGAATCAGATGACGTTGTAATTATACATAGGATATATATATATATATAGTTATATATAATTCAATATAAGTAATTTATGTGTGTATTTTGTAATTATATATAAACTTAACAATAATTTTATGTTCAATATACTAATATATTGTTCAACCTTCGTTTTAAACCATTAAAATCCAAAAAACTAAAATAAAAATAAAAAGATAAAAATCCGGTCCGACCACCTATTCGGAACGAACTGGCTGGTCGAACCCCTCCAAAACGAACTGATGTGAACCGGTTCGGTCACTCCTCCGATTCCCAGTCGGACCAGTTGGACCGACCGGTCCGATCCGGTATTCAAAACGTTGGCCATAATTAATCGGGAATTCCATTAACACATAACGTCTAATAGCAATACATTTATCACACTATCAAATGCTTTTTTGGTAATCAAGCCTCTTTGACTCGTGACTAATAATCTCATTAATTCAGGTTACATGATATTATGATTTAATTAATTAACGAGTCAAGAAAGTATTTTTAAAGTATTTTAGTGTATTAGAGCATTCACAGTGGAGTCCTTAAAATATGTGTGTGTGTGTTTGGTATATTATATGGAATGATTTTGAGTGGTTGTGAGTGAAGGAGAGAGAAAATGTTATTGTGGATTGGTATATTTGAAAAATCACTGTACAATCCTTATAAATTTTTAATATTTTTTAAAGTGGTTGTGAGTGAATGAGAGAGAAAGAAGTAATGATAAGGGTATAAAAGTATTATTTAATTAAAAATGAGATAGAAAATGTAGTGATTTTTATGTAATTATATGGATAAAAATAAGAACCCACTGTGAATGCTTTTAGAAGGCTTTTTTTTATCTTTTGAAATATTAGTTAATTAGATATGAATATTTAGCGTTTTGAGGTCCACAAGAACTTTTTTGTTCTCACTTTTAACTCTTCCAAGTTTTTGTGAGTTGTCCATTAGTGATTTGTCAGTAACAATTAGTTGTTGTGTTCTCGTTGGAGTTTTTACCCACACCTAGGTTTTTCATGGAATTTTACGAATGAATTACCGACAAATAGCGGGTAGATCAGGTATGGTAGATAGGATAACACATAACGGGGTGTGTAATCTTAGAACTAGATGTCTTGATGTCCAAGATGCTTTCTAGATTTTCAATTTTCTTATCCAAGGTGGTTATTTTCTTCGGGACATACCTCTTGGTTGTTAAATAAGTTTTTGTATTGATCTGGTTGTAGAGACTCGATCAAATACGATTTATATAACCAGCTTTAGCTACCTTTGTCATTTTAAGGCAAGTAAGGTCGTCTGCACAGAGAATTAGTGGAAAATGTCTAACAAACAAGACCCGATTTTAACTTAAATACACGACTTAAAATTAAAAATTAGAACTTTGAATGATTTCAAGAATACATGTGCAAAAAGCCATAAAGTTTAGAATAAATTAATAAAATAATGAGAAAACAATCACTTTCAGGTTTTCAATTTCACAAGATCAATAATTGATATGTTTTATTACAATTTGTGAGAAAATAATTCAAGATCTTAGTTTTTTATTAAAGTGATATCACAAAATAATCTTTTAAGATTTTCATTCATATATTACCAATTTAGCTGTATCAAATTATTTACTAGTCTTAGTGAGTTAACGATGCAAGAAAACCCCGACTGATAATCAAGCAAACAACTTTATTTATAAACAAACTTTTTAAATCAACTAAAACATAATGTTTTATTCAACAATCCAATATTCAATACAAAAACATAATCAAATCATACCAATTGTCTCACCTCACAAGAATCGTACCTTCAAAAGCAATCAAGGAAGAACCAGCCGCTCATGGTATTCATTGAATCACCATCTTTTTTTAATGATGATTGTATGATTTGGGATGGATGGGAAGGCTTGAAATCACTAAAAATCAGTTTAGAATCTTCAATTTTTATGTATGGGAAATTCCTCTTCGAATTAGGATTAGATTGGTTTAAATAAACTGGAAAATCCTAAAATCCGAAGGTTTTGAGGGTGACTGGTGTATCATACGCTACCCCCCCGATCATACGTTGGGTATGAAGTTGTACGGAGCTTGTTCTCAGAAATCTGTGTAGGATATGGTGACTGATTCGGTGGTTAGTGTATGATACGGTGGTGGAAACAGTGATGTCTGACTAACTTGATTGACTATATCTTTAATGTAATTCCACATCCTGTCCTTCCGCTTTATTATTTTGCTTCTTTTGTCACAAATTATATTCCTTGAAGCTTCAACATTTATGAATTAAAACACAAACAAAGAAATCTTGTTCCAATATAAACATGATTTAAAATCACATATTTAAGTATAATAAACCTAAGATATCGACACGTGATCATGTATCATATTATTGCTCTTGAAGGATGCTTGTTAATAAAATCTTATTTCTTAACTGTTATTGTAATAGTAGTAGTTTATAAAATTATACAGATCAAATCAGTTATTAGAAGGACTAAAAGAAAAAAGGCTCGGATAAAATAAAATTAAAGGCTAGTATACTTTAAAGTAAACATTAAAGCTGGTACTATTATTTCATATTGTAGACACTTAAAGTTAAAAAATGTTAGTAAATTGTGGGTGAACAAATATAGGGTGAAAAGAAGACTAGAAGAGAGAAGCCTTTCGTTAGGCAATGTTAAGTTGACATCAAAAAATATTATGTTAAGAAATTATTTAGGATCAGGTTATTTTATAAAGTGTATTTTAGCTATAAAGCATAATAAAACACAATGAGACTAAAAATGTTACAAAAAATATATCTCACAATCTAAATCCAATTTCAAAAAGAAAAATATTCAAATACAAAGTGTATTTTTGCTACAAAGTGTGAGAATACACAATGAGTCAAAAAACATAAAAAAATTATATCTCACAATCTAAATCGAATTTTAAAAAGTAATTCGGAGCTTTTGTTCCCCTAATCGTCATCACAAAGAAAAAAATAAATTAAAATAAAAAAAATAAAAAATTAACATTTTTATTGTGTCATTTATGAAAGACACAATGATTTCATTGTGTCATTATGAAAGACACAATGACGTCATTGTGTCAATATAAAAGACATAATAACGTCATTGTGTCATATAAAGACACAATAAAAAAATTATTTATTATTTATTTTTTTTTCTGAAAGAGGACAACGAGAGGAACAGAGGCTCCATATTACTTTTTAAAATTCGATTTAAATTGTGAGATATTAAATTTTTTGTGACTTTTTAGTCTCATTGTGTCTTCTCACACTTTGTAGGAAAAATACACTTTATAGAATAACATCACTCTTTCAAAAAATACTTCGGAGTCGTTGTTCCTCTCGTCGTCCTCTTTAAGGAAAAAATTAAAAATTTCTTGTGTCTTTTTATGACACAAAGACGTCATTGGTGTTTCATAATTACACAATGACGTCATTGTGTCTTTCATAATGACACAATGACGTCATTGTGTTTTATGAAACACACAATAACGTCATTGTGTCTTTCATAAAGGACACAATAAAAAAAATATTAATTTTTTTATTTTTTTATTTTTTATTTATTTATTTTATTAGTGAGGACGGCTAGGGGAACAAAGCTCGGAATTACTTTTTTGAAATTCGATTTAAATTGTGAGATATACTTTTTGTGACTTTTTTGACTCATTGTGTTTTCTCATACTTTGTAGCAAAATAAATTTTGTATTTGAACCTCTTTCACTTATTTATCTTTAAATGGTTAAAAGTAAAGTCTATAATAAGTAAAAATGTATACTCAGAGCATTCACATCTAATTCTTTATAAATCTGTGAGTGTGTTCTCTATATTATAGAGAATGGTTATTAGTGGTTGTGAGTGGAGGATAGAGAACGTGTTACTGTTCATCTTTATATTTGGTAAAACACTATTCATCTCTATTAATTCTTTAATATTTGTTAAAAGTGGTTGTACGTGAAGAAGAGAGAAATTTAATGATAAAAGTATAAAAATATTATTTTATTGAAAAGAAGAAAGAAAAATTAATATTTTTTTACGTAATCATAGAGATGAAGATAAAAAATGGGTTATGAATGCTCTTATCAATACATTTAGAGCGCGTATGTAAGTTGGGTGTTATAAAAAAAATGCAAGCTAACATAGGTCAATTTTATGTATGGAAATGGAGGCTATTTACATGATGTGATCTCTTTTGCCTTCTTTTTCTACACCTTGCATTCTGCTTTTCTCTTTACCTTTATTGTTGTTCCCTCCACTAGAACCTTTTCACTTTGAGTCAATATTTTTCATTTTAATTATAGAGTTTAATCTTATTTTTTAAATTTCATTTGGAAGTTAACTGATGTCATGCGAATTGTATTGAACTAGTATTTAGATCTTGCGTTCCGGCGAGGCATAAAGCAATGAAAAAAACTAACGTCGTGACATTGCCTTGAATTACACATTCAAGAAGATGTCAATAGCATCCGTAACTTTATATAAATAGGCTAAATACTCCGTTGCGGCGGGGCGTAAGACGATAAAAAAGGGAATGTCGAAACGCGGTCAAGAACTCGCTCGTCGAAGGAGGTGTTAATAATATACATAACTTATATAAAAGAACAAAATCGTCATGAACCTGTCCATTGCAGCAAGACCGTCGAATAAATTTTAACTTGATGTAAAAAATGTTAAAAAATTATGTTAAAACGTTGATAAAAACACGCCACAACAGGAAAATCATCAAAAGATAAGCACATGCAAATTGGGATATAAAACATCATATTTTTAGAGTTTTAGGAAGAAAAAGAAGATGAACTAAAAAAATCAAAAAGTTTAATAAGTTTTGACAGCTTGTATGTTTTCATTTTGATAGCTTGTTATTTCATTTTAACAGCTTGTATTTTTCATTATAAATGGAATTTAAACTGGAACATAAATAACAATAAACATATCGCAATGGTATTTTCAGAATTTTATAAAATACTAACTTTTAAAAGTTATTAGAGGAAAAAAATGAATCTGCTAAAAACAAATATAAAATATAGGGTATAAAATGTAATATAACTAAATGTATGGGTGCAAAAGTAATAATTGAAACTCTATTTTAGAAGTACCCTCAAAATTAGAACAATTTATCAATTTATCATTGCATATTAACTTGTACTATGTGCATAGACTATGTTGAATTTGGTTTTTAAAGTATAGTTATTAATTAGGAACTAACTATAATCGGTGTCGTTACCGCAAGTTATGGCTTCGATCGTGATTTGGGGTTCGGTCAAAGGTGGTTGCGGTCGAGGGTCGATCGTGATTTGGGGGAACAAGAGTTCAAAGGTTGACAGGGGATTGTTCTGGTCGATGATTGCTGATTGGGGTTTCAGTCGAAGGTTGACTCGGGATTGGTTTCAGCACCTTCTCCATACTCTCACGGAGAACATCCGTCGCCGGTGCACACAATCGACGCTTTCACCTTAAACATAAGATGTTTCAGCACCTTCTCCACCGACTCCACCACCACCACCGCCGGTGGTGATAATCTCCAAAACAGAAATCCTCCAATCGTTTCTCACTACATCCACCAACAACACTCACCTCTCCAAGACCTCGTCAAATCGCTCATCTCTATCTCACCAACCCTCTTCTGTGCACCTACAGACCCCCCGACCATTTGGGTCGCAATCCGATCCGTCGACTCGACCCGATCTCTCTGCTCTTCTATCCGGGTCACACTGCGTCCTCAACAGCCCCCAACCTCGCGAAAGGTAACTGATTATTAATTTTTTGAATAATTATTCAGTTATTCTTTTATAGGTTTTGGTTATATAGAATTGATGTACATACTACACAAATTGACAAAAGCAGTTTATAAGCTGCATAAAATTTTGATTGTTTATAAGGCTATGATCGTCTTATTTTGGTGGCATTGTGTTCTCGGAGATTGAATTCTTAAAATTTTTGATTTGTTGGAAGCAAAAGATAGAAAGAAGAGAGGTAATGTGTGGTGCTGTTGTAGTTTATAAGCTGCATAAAATTTGATTATGTTTATAAGGCTATGATCCGGCGGTGGTGGTGTGTGGTGGCGGTGGTGTGTGGTGGCGGTGTTGGTGGTGGCGGTGGGGTATGGTGGCGGTGGTGTGTGGTGGCGGGGTGGTGTTGTGGGGGGTGGTGGGTGGTGGTGGTGGTGGTATGTTGGTGTGTGGTGGGAGATGGTGATGTTTTTATAGCCCTTAGGGGTATTTTGGTCTTTTTACAAAAATCTAACAGAAAATGTTAACACCGTTAGTCAAAAGGACTGAAACAGAGAACTTTTTCAATCTTTGGTACTCAAGGGAGACAAAATAAAAAGTTGGTACTCAAGTGGAGTCAATTTGAAAAACACAGGGACCCAAATCGAGATTTACTCTTAAATGTAAAGATGGAAAATAGAGTAAAAAATGAAAAAGAGTAAATTACCATTGCATCCTTGTGGTTTGGTGATTTTGACCATTTGCATCCCTAAGTTTAAAAATCCTCATATACACCCTAACGTTTCATTTTTGTTCCCATTGCATCCAAATTACTAACGACGTAAATAATTCAGTAAGTTTTTATAAGAATGAAAATTACCCTTGCTCTCTTTCTTTCCTTTGACCACCACAAAACTCTTTCTCTCTTTTCTTTCTCAAACATGAACACACGACACAAATTCTCTCTCTATCTTCATAACCTCCATCACCACCACCATCAACACCACCACGCATCACCATCACAACCTCCCCTCACCACCACCGTAGATTAAAACCCCTAAAAGATCACCGACTCACCCACACACATTTTAAGCCCTAATTTGATCATGCAACCCCAACAAAAGAACACCCAATTCTCAGTCACCGCTCATCACCGTCGACCCCACTTCCAGCTCGCAACAGCCTCATCTCCTTCAACACCCTCGCCGATAAAGTCTCGACCCACCTTAAAAACCTCCGGCGTACGGGTAACATGGGCTATTGGAGAAAGAATTCGCCCGAGCCGAAGCTGAATTCGGCTTCGCATTCCCACCGGACCTCAAAGCCATTCTATCCGGAAAACCAATATTCTACGTCGACGAGAATCAGATCTTTTGCTGTGGGTTTGATCTATCGGATTTCTTCGACAGAGAGAAATCAACGTTGTTCGCAAAGTCCGATCCCCAAAACGTAATGAAACAGCGTTGCAATTAGTCAAAAATCCAGCGTAATGTCGTCGGGGATCTCTCGCCGGAGCCTTGACGCGGTGGCCGGCGGAAGAACCACGCCGAGATGGGTGGAGTTTGGAGCGACGCCCGGTGGACCGCCGGAAGAGGAACTCAACTCATCTTCTTCGTCGTCGTCTTCCCCCATCGGTACTTTGAGATCCCAAGATCCGGAGTCCGAAATGGGTCGATTCGTATGTGCAGCAAATCGGGTCGGTTTGAAAAACGGTGGGTGGGCTGACTCCGACGAAGCCACAACCCACACCGCCTCCATCGCCGCCCCACCACAACCCACAACACCTCCACCCTGCCCCATCATAACCACACCGCAAATCGGGTTAAGGACAGAGAACAAAAAAGGTGGTGGTGGCTTCTTTATGGTTCTTGTATATGGTGGGGCTTCTTCTGTTTTGTTTTCTTGTATATGGGTTAAGAGACAGAGAAAGAAAGAGTGGGAGTGGGGGGGGGTGGGGTGTGGGTCAAGGGTTAAGAGATAGAGGGAGAAAGAGAGAAAGAGAGAAAGGGTAATTTCGTCATTTTATAAAACTTAACTGAATTATTAACGTAGTTAGTAATTTGGATGCAATGGGAACAAAAATGAAACGTTGGGTGTATATGAGGATTTTTAAACTGTAGGGATGCAAATGGTCAAAATCACCAAACCACAAGGATGCAAATGGTAATTTACTCAATGAAAAAATAAAGTAAAAACAAAGTGACCTACAATTTATAAAACATAAAATACAACCCACAATGCACAACTAAATTGATAATTAGTATTATATAAATAAGTAAGAAACACGTTTTTATTTATTTGTACTATATAAAGAAATTAACTAACATGAGTACATTAGAAAAACATTTTTAACAGCTTTAAGAAAAGTAACTTGGGAACTATAAAATCTTTAAATGGGAACCATTTACTAGAACAAAGACACAGATCCAAAAAAGGCATCCTTAGTTTAAGAGCTTTAATTAATGTTTTCTAAACCGGATCGTACGTTGAAGCGGACGTCTTACTGATCCAGTGGTCGGATCAATCGGAGGGATTTAAGAATCAGATGACGTTGTAATTATACATAGGATATTATATATATATAGTTATATATATAATTCAATATAAGTAATTATGTGTTGTATTTTGTAATAATATATAAATTAACAATAATTTATGTTCAATATACTAATAATTGTTCAACCCTTCGTTTTAAACCATTAAAATCCAAAAAACTAAAATAAAATAATAAAAGATAAAAATCCGGTCCGACACCTATTCGGAACGAACTGGCTGGTCGAACCCCTCCAAAACGAACTGATGTGAACCGGTTCGGTCACTCCTCCGATTCCCAGTCGGACCAGTTGGACGACCGGTCCGATCCGGTATTCAAAACGTTGGCCATAATTAATCGGGAATTCCATAAGAACACCTAACGTCTAATAGCAATACATTTACCACACATCAAATGCTTTTTTGGTAATCAAGCCTCTTTGACTCGTGACTAATAATCTCATTAATTCAGGTTACATGATATTATGATTTAATTAATTAACGAGTCAAGAAAGTATTTTAGAAAGTATTTTAGTGTATTAGAGCATTCACAGTGGAGTCCTTAAAAATAATGTGTGTTGTGTGTTTGGTATATTATATGGAATGATTTGAGTGGTTGTGAGTGAAGGAGAGAGAAAATGTTATTGTGGATGGTATATTTGAAAAATCACTGTACAATCCTTATAAATTTTTAATATTTTTTAAAGTGGTTGTGAGTGAATGAGAGAGAAAGAAAAGTACTGATAAGGGTATAAAAAGTATTATTTAATTAAAAATAAGATAGAAAATGTAGGATTTTTAGTGTAATATATGGATAAAAATAAAGAACCCACTGTGAATGCTTTTAGAAGGCTTTTTTTATCTTTTGAAATATTTGTTAATTAGATATGAAATTTAGCGTTTGAGGTCCACAGAACTTTTTGTTCTCACTTTTAACTCTTCCAAGTTTTTGTGAGTTGTCCATTAGTGATTTGTCAGTAACAATTAGTTGTTGGTTTCTCGTTGCAGTTTTTACCCACACCTAGGTTTTTCATGGAATTTACGAATGAATTACCGACAAATAGCGGGTAGATCAGGTGAAGTATGGTAGATAGGGTAACACATAACGGGTTGGTGTATCTTAGAACTAGATGTCTTGATGTCCAAGATGCTTTCTAGATTTTCAATTTTCTTATCCAAGGTGGTTATTTTCTTCGGGACATACCTCTTGGTTGTTAAATAAGTTTTTGTATTGATCTGGTTGTAGAGACTCGATCAAATACGATTTATATAACCAGCCTTAGCTACCTTTGTCATTTTAAGGCAAGTAAGGTCGTCTGCAGAGAATTAGTGGAAAATGTCTAACAAACAAGACCCGATTAACTTTAAATACACGACTTAAAATTAAAAATTAGAACTTGAATGATTTCAAGAATACATGTGCAAAAAGCCATAAAGTTTAGAATAAATTAATAAAATAATGAGAAAACAATCACTTTCAGGTTTTCAATTTCACAAAATCAATAATTGATATGTTTTATTACAATTTGTGAGAAAATAATTCAAGATCTTAGTTTTTATTAAAAGTGATATCACAAAAATAAATCTTTTAAGATTCGTTCATTCATAATATTACCAATTTAGCTGTATCAAATTATTTACTAGTCTTAGTGAGTTACGATGCAAGAAAACCCCGACTGATAATCAAGCAAACAACTTTATTATAAAACAAACTTTTTAAATCAACTAAAACATAATGTTTTATTCAACAATCCAATATTCAATACAAAAACATAATCAAATCATACCAATTGTCTCACCTCACAAGAATCGTACCTTCAAAAGCAATCAGGAAGAACCAGCCGCTCATGGTATTCATTGAATCACCATCTTTTTTAATGATGATTGTAGATGATTGGGGATGGATGGGAAGGCTTGAAATCACTAAAAATCAGTTTAGAATCTTCAATTTTATGTATGGAATTCCTCTTCGAATTAGGATTAGATTGGTTTAAATAAACTGGAAATCCTAAAATCCGAAGGTTTTGAGGGTGGACTGGTGTATCATACGCTACCCCCGGCGATCATACGTTGGGTATGAAGTTGTACGGAGCTTGTTCTCAGAAATCTGTGTAGGATATGGTGACTGATTCGGTGGTTAGTGTATGATACGGTGGTGGAAACAGTGATGTCTGACTAACTTGATTGGACTATATCTTTAATGTAATTCCACATCCTGTCCTTCCGCTTTATTATTTTGCTTCTTTTGTCTCAAATTATAATCCTTGAAGCTTCAACATTTATGAATTAAAACACAAACAAAGAATCTTGTTCCAATATAAACATGATTAAAAATCACATATTTAAGTATAATAAACCTAAGATATCGACACGTGCATGTATCATATTATTGCTCTTGAAGGATGCTTGTTAATAAAATCTTATTTCTTAACTGTTATTGTAATAGTAGTAGTTTATAAAATTTATACAGATCAAATCAGTTATTAGAAGGACTAAAAGAAAAAGGCTCGGATAAAATAAAATTAAGG
The DNA here is from genome assembly GCA_024085815.1 of Flaveria linearis. Classification (NCBI taxonomy): domain Eukaryota; kingdom Viridiplantae; phylum Streptophyta; class Magnoliopsida; order Asterales; family Asteraceae; genus Flaveria; species Flaveria linearis. The sequence continues at coordinate 48,243,710 of CM044016.1, forward strand.
CTAGTATACTTTAAAGTAAACATTAAAGCTGGTACTATTATTTCATATTGTAGACACTTAAAGTTAAAAAATGTTAGTAAATTGTGGGTGAACAAATATAGGGTGAAAAGAAGACTAGAAGAGAGAAGCCTTTCGTTAGGCAATGTTAAGTTGACATCAAAAAATATTATGTTAAGAAATTATTTAGGATCAGGTTATTTTATAAAGTGTATTTTAGCTATAAGCATAATAAAACACAATGAGACTAAAATGTTACAAAAAAATATATCTCACAATCTAAATCCAATTTCAAAAAGAAAAATATTCAAATACAAAGTGTATTTTTGCTACAAGTGTGAGAATACACAATGAGTCAAAAAAAGACATAAAAAATTATATCTCACAATCTAAATCGAATTTAAAAAGTAATTCGGAGCTTTTGTTCCCCTAATCGTCATCACAAAGAAAAAAATAAATTAAAAATAAAAAAATAAAAAATTAACATTTTTTATTGTGTCATTTATGAAAGACACAATGATTTCATTGTGTCATTATGAAAGACACAATGACGTCATTGTGTCAATATAAAAAGACATATAACGTCATGGTGTCATATAAGACACAATAAAAAAATTATTATTATTTATTTTTTTTTCTGAAAGAGGACAACGAGAGGAACAGAGGCTCCATATTACTTTTTAAAATTCGATTTAAATTGTGAGATATTAAATTTTTTTGGGACTTTTAGTCTCATTGTGTCTTCTCACACTTTGTAGGAAAAATACACTTTATAAATAACATCACTCTTTCAAAAAATACTTCGGAGTCGTTGTTCCTCTCGTCGTCCTCTTTAAGGAAAAAATTAAAAATTCTGTGTTTTTTATGACACAAAGACGTCATTGTGTGTTTCATAATTACACAATGACGTCATTGTGTCTTTCATAATGACACAATGACATCATTGTGTTTTTTATAATGACACAATAACGTCATTGTTTCTTTCATAAATGACACAATAAAAAAAATTAATTTTTTTATTTTTTTATTTTTTATTTATTATTTTATTAGTGAGGACGGCTAGGGGAACAAAAGCTCGGAATTACTTTTTGAAATTCGATTTAAATTGTGAGATATAATTTTTGTGACTTTTTTGACTCATTGTGTTTTCTCATACTTTGTAGCAAAAATAAATTTTGTATTTGAACCTCTTTCACTTATTTTCTTTTTAAATGGTTAAAAGTAAATCTATAATAAGTAAAAATGTTACTCAGAGCATTCACATCTAATTCTTTATAAATCTGTGAGTGCGTTCTCTATATTATAGAGAATGGTTATAGTGGTTGTGAGGGATGATAGAGAACGTGTTACTGTTCATCTTTATATTTGGTATAAACACTTTTCATCTCTATTATTCTTTAATATTTGTTAAAAGTGGTTGTACGTGAAGAAGAGAGAAAATTTAATGATAAAAGTATAAAAAAATATTATTTTATGAAAAGAAGAAGAAAGAAAAATTAATATTTTTTAGTAATCATAAAGATGAAGATTAAAAAAAATGGGTTATGAATGCTCTTATCGATACATTTAGAGCGCGTATGTAAGTTGGGTGTTATAAAAAAAATGCAAGCTAACATAGGTCAATTTTATGTATGGAAATGGAGGCTATTTACATGATGTGATCTCTTTTGCTTCTTTTTCTACACCTTGCATTCTGCTTTTCTCTTTACCTTTATTGTTGTTCCTCCACTAGAACCTTCTTTCACTTTGAGTCAATATTTTTCATTTTATTATAGAGTTTAATCTTATTTTTTAAATTTCATTTGGAAGTTAACTGATGTCATGCGAATTGTATTGAACTAGTATTTAGATCTTGCGTTGCGGCGGCGAGGCTAAAGCAATGAAAAAAAACTAACGTCGTGACATTGCCTTGAATTACACATTCAAGAAGATGTCAATAGCATCCGTAACTTTATATAAATAGGCTAATACCCCGTTGCGGCGGGGCGTAAGACGATTAAAAAGGGAATGTCGAAACGCGGTCAAGAACTCGCTCGTCGAAGGAGGTGTGTAATAATATACATAACTTATATAAAAGAACAAAATCGTCATGAACCTGTCCATTGCAGCAAGACCGTCGATAAAATTTTAACTTGATGTAAAAAATGTTAAAAAATTATGTTAAAACGTTGATAAAAAACACGCCACAACAGGAAAAAATCATCAAAAGATAAGCACATGCAAATTGGGATATAACATCATATTTTTAGAGTTTTAGGAAGAAAAAGAAGATGAACTAAAAAAAATCAAAAAGTTTAATAAGTTTTGACAGCTTGTATGTTTTCATTTTGATAGCTTGTTATTTTCATTTTAACAGCTTGTAGTTTTCATTATAAATGGAATTTAAACTGGAACATAAATAACAATAAACATATCGCAATGGTATTTCAGAATTTTATAAATACTAACTTTTAAAAGTTATTAGAGGAAAAAAATGAATCTGCTAAAAACAAATATATAAATATAGGGTATAAAATGTAATATAACTAAATGTATGGGGTGCAAAGTAATAATTGAAACTCTATTTTAGAAGTACCCTCAAAATTAGAAACAATTATCAATTTATCATTGCATATTAACTTGTACTATGTGCATAGACTATGTTGAATTTGGTTTTAAAGTATAGTTATAATTAGGAACTAACTATATCGGTGTCGTCGTTACCGCAAGTTATGGTCGTCTAGTTGAACTGGGAAATGGGGTGGTGATTAAAATTGATTTCTTAAGTTTTTATTTTTTTCTCATTTCAATAAGTTTGTGATTCTTCTACTGTTTTATGCTCTATATTCTGTTTATTTGAGACCTATAATTTTGTACTAATTAAGTCCATTAAAAATAAAAGTTTCATATTTGTTTTATAATTCATGTATGAAAATTTTAAACTATTTATATTATCCACCTAGCTTTTAAGACTGATTCAACCATTGGAGGTTTAAGATCGTGGATTTGATTACCTGCCATATTATAAAAACATTGTTAACATTAAAAAAATGAGTTAGGCGCTCTCACATCTATAAAATTTTTATATTTCTATTTGATTTTATTAAATGTTAAAATTTACATTTATCCTAATGTGACGAGTTTTTAAAAGTTATTAGTTAATGAAATTATCTTTAAATTTAATTTTTAGTTTAATCCAACTTTTATTTATTTTTACATGCAAATGTATCCATTTTTTAAAGCCTAATACATACAATATCATGATGTATATAGTCGAAATACAATTCAAGGCCCAACCCCTTCATTTAAAGATGAAGCCAACTATTATTTTAGGGTTTTGCTTTTTTAAAACTAATACTTCTTATAACAGCAACCTTAGATTCTAAGATAAAATACACAACTTACACCTTATAGGATTTAAACTCTCAATATTTTACTTGTGAGAAAACACCACTTACCACTATATGTCTTGTTAGAGCATTCACAGTCATTTTTTTTATTTTATGTGAGTTGGTGCCTTATATTATAGGGGATGCTTGTGACTGAAGGAAATGAAAAAAAATTAGGAGTTGTCGTGTTTTCTCATATTTGGGGAAACACGTTATAGTCTCCATAAATTTTTTTTACTTATTTTAAGGTGGTTTTGAGTGGATGAAGGATAAAGTTAATGATAAAAGTATGAAATAATATATTAATTGAAAAAAAGAAACAAATGGTGTTTTTAGTGTAATTAGAGTATTCACAGTAGATGCCTCATTTTGATGTGAGTATATGCCCTATATTATAGGGATAGTTGTAAGGGGTTGTGAGTGAAGGATATAGAAAATTTGTAAGCATTGTACCGTGATTCCTTATATTTAAGTAAACACGATACAATCCCCGTAAATTTTTTATATTTTAAAAAGATGGTTGTGAGTGAAGGTGGGAGAAAAGATAATAATAAAAATATAAAAATGTATTATTATTAAAAAGAGATGAAAAAAAAAATTATGGTTTTAATGTAAATAGATAAGAATGATGAAGCTAGTGTGAATACCCTTATAAGAATGAGGATGGGGATGGATTGTGAATGCTCTTAAATAAAAAAAAACAGTATCTATAATTTGTTGTTTGGTCCCTAAATCAGTCCATAATGTGTGATAGTTAGATTATTGGCATCCTAACTATGACATGTAATAAATTCGGAATTGATATATAGATCCGATGGATATGTGGATGTTGTTTAAAAAAACTAATCTAATTATTACCACTCGTATTATTGTTAATGATTGATAGTTGAAAGTGTAGGTATTTGAAGTATTGATGGGAATACGGAATACCACAATTTGACCACTTATTACCCTCCCTCTGTTTTCGGTTCTTTTTGGAGTACAATCATTGTACAGTTTCAAACAAATCAAGATTCATGCTACATGTTTCAACTTGTACTAAGCGGATCAAAAGTTGTTACCATGCTAGCAAGCACTTCTTAGGCATGTGACCCACGAGTGTTTTTCTTTTTTTTCTTCTCACATGAAAATCTCAACATCCACACAAAGGAATGATTGCATAGCGCCTCTATTTGAGAATTATTATTATTCTAGACAAAAATTCAATAAGTTCGCTATAACATTCTTGAAAAATAATAAAAGTTGCTCTTTTGATCGGAACTAACTTAAATGGAAAACCAATAAGCACATGTATTAGTATGTCTTGTTGTCAAATATAGTGTTAGCTACCAAGAAAGATGATTATACATTAAATAAGCGCTTTATACATCACACAAAAAATAATAGGCATGGTGATATTCAGTTGTGATTCTAGTTTATCACCATATATATTTCTGATAAAAAACAATAGTTTACAAAGTAGACTTCAATCTACAATCATGCAAACGACAGTTTATGTTTATATAAGGTGTGAAGAAGTGGTGTGTATGTAATCTAAAACCATTCAATTTCATCAATTATGCATTTAAGTTGATTCTGTATTGAACATGTATGCAGAGATTTTGAAATAATCAATTATATGACATTAATCTATACTTTAGTTTGTATACTTTTATAGGCATATAAAAGGGTGGGCCTTGGCGCAGCGGTAAAAAAAAAGCTGTTCCTAAGGGACCGCAGGTCTCAGGTTCGATCCGTGGAAACGGCCTCCACAAAATGTGGGGGAAAAGACCGCGTACATCTTCCCTTAAATGGGACGGACCCTCCCTGGACCCTGCGAAAACGTGGGAGCTCTTTGCAGCACCAGGTACGCCCTTTATAGGCATATAAAGTTATCAACTATGTCATCCAGGATGATGAAATTGAAAAATAAAAAGAAACAATTAAACTAAAAAAACTATAAAAATGTCCTTGTCACAACCCTTTTAGAACCACAAATTCATGCACTCTCTAAACCTACTCATAATAAACATGTATATTTTTCATGAGACTAGAACCTCAACCATTTTAAAAGAAATATTTTTACCACATGTCATGATGCCGCTATGCCACAAACCTTTCGTTTCTCATCACGACTATCATTCAAAATTGGATCAAGTAACAGTGTCAAGAATAATGGCATTTGCAGCAGCACAACAAACATCACATGGTAGGTTCATGACTGCAAAAACACTGAATTTTTTGAATAAGTTCATGACTGCAAAAGACACTAAATATTGTCTTTTAGGGCCAACTGCCCCCAAACAGACCAGTCCCATACACCTTTTTTTTACATTTCCAACCATAGCATAGAAAACACCAATCAATAAAACATTTACTTATCACATAAAGCCAAATAACATCAATACAAGTCAACATAATAAATCTTTCAACTTTTTTCATTTTCCAACTAAATTGTTCCAATTTCAACTACTATTATCTACCACCATTGACAAAATGTGTTTATTTTCTAATAACAATTGGCTCGGTGTCGGTGAATCAAAGCCCATAATGGTGTCTGATGGTTTGAAGTCGGTGATCTGTCGGTCACTGAATTCGAATGGTGAAAAGAGCAGTCAAAATCAACTACTGCTGCGCTTGTAGTGTTCCTTGATGAATTTATCTGCATAGGACGGGTATTTGTGTCGAATGTAAGCTCGAAGCATTTTTGGTAGGAGAAATCGATCCATACACGTCAGTTCTCACAACAAACAGACATCTTGAGTTTTGAACTGTGGATGTCGGTCAACCTTCAAGATTAAGAAATTGTTATAGTTAAAAGTAGTAACATATATGTCTAAATATTAATAAGCCAGACAAGATATTTGATCCGGTGTCTACACGACAACTGTTGTGGCCAATAATGCCTCAAGATTTCTGAAGACAAAGATTAAGTGAATTAGACAGGTGAAGACTCGGTATCAATTTAATCAACAGCTTATTTGGTGTTATCGATTTCACCAATAAAGAATGTCATTACAGATGTTTAAACAACATGATAGTTATTAAATGTCAAGGTACGGTGATTATGATTAAAAAATCGTAAAAGTTTTTTTCTTAATGGAGCACATTATTGTTATTTTTCTCCTTTTAGCTAGCATGCCCTTAAGAGTTAAGGCATGGTTGTCAATGCAAATAAAGTTAAAGCCACTTGTGTGCCATCTAAAAGTCAAAACTAAAAAGTGGATTAAATCATTATATATGTGCTGGGAGGTAATATTGGGTGCTGTAACTATTTAATATGCACCTAAGGAAGAAAAAAAGATACAATGAATGAGTTGGCATCTATGATTATATAAACTTACTTGTTGGCAATATGGATGAAAAGATAAACCAAAATGCAATCAAGTATCGACTCTTTAGTAAATATTGGGTGAGACTATTTTAATATAAGGGGAAACAAAGGAATAACGTAAATGGTTGTAAAAGAAATTCATAAAAGATTTTAGACAACTTACCATGATAGAATTGATCCCACAGCCAATTTTATCTTCTGAGTGAGGATGATAAGCAAGAAGCTTATCTACCACGATTTTCTCGTCTGCTGATGTAAGTTGCTGTCCATCCATATACCTGGCATTAGGAGAGAAGACGATTAATTACTAAATATGATTATTTGAAATCATGCATAAGTAGCTTAAACCATTCAGTAATATAATACCTATATTTACCAGCTACATCCATACATAGGACAGACACTAATGACCATTAAGGCGTTGAATTGATTTTGGTCTTATACTGCTGATCATGTTTAACTGATTTGATAAGGACTATATTGAGGCATCGAGCCATCTAATAAAACTATACGTGAGTGTCTCGTTCGAAAGAAATTTAACTAAAAAGTAAGAAGTATATCCACTTAGTCACGAAGCCAAGGTTCGTGTTGAAATTTTTGTGCAATACATGCCTTTGCTAGTTCTTAATCTTACATGGGTAGATTACTTGAAGGAAAGAAACCACTATTATTATAATGATTGGAGATTTGGGCGTTTTTAAAATTAGATAAATAAGGTTCTTTACATTTCATTTGATGAGATATGAGACGTTTCACTGCTAAATGCAGATATTGAGAGTAGTATCTACAATAATGTTGAAATATATATACAAGGAAGCAATTAAATGAGAGATGGACAAAATTGGAAAATAGTATGACTGTTGGAGGGACAAAGTTTTTTTGACCATAAATGGATTTTGAAGAATGGGTTAAAGATAAAAGAAGAGATGGCGATTAAGGCCCAAACGCTGTAGGATTTACTTCAACAAAGTGATTACCAAGATCAACTATCAAGGTTCATCAAACCCTTGAGTTTGGAAGCATTTCACCAAAGTAATCAAAGGAAAATGACGTATTGAACTCTTGACTTGTTTTTGAATCCATTTGGGTATGTTCTTGAGTATGCATGTTGATTAGAGTCATTATACATTTAAAATATGACAATATGAAGATTATTAATGTAACGAATGATGAATTTGTGGTTCAAAATATCACTACATTTGGGATTTTCATGTCTTGTGTCAATAATTTGGGCTATTTGTTTGTTTTAACCTTCATTGCTAATCTATGATATGTTAATTTGAGGGCTTTCTGATGTCATATCTTGAATTCATAATTATTAGTTGCTTGGAAATGATTATTGAGTTTAAGATAAAATGATCTATAGATGTATGCCACCGGTCCATACATCATATGTTTATAGGAGTATGTTTTCTGATCACAAGGAATGATATGTTCTTCCTTCACAATGGATTCTAGTTCCTAAATGTAAATATGATTCCTTTTTCGGTCAATCGATGAGCATAGTGCGACTATGAAACAAGTGTTGCGGTATCCCCAATGATTGCGCAAAGTTGTCGACACGCCTTTGTGGACAGCCCCCCAAGTTCACCCATGAGAACCTAAGGCATCCCCTACATGAAAGCTAAGGATTGTGAAAGATAAAACTTTCATGAAAATTAAGATTTTGTGGAAGAAGAAATTGAGATTTTCATGAAAGAAAAGCAACACTGGCATCAAACAAAGTATTTGAGAAAATGACGCATTACCGTACACTATAGAATTGGATTTGGAAAAAAATATCTGTGATTTTGATGATGTAACACTATAAAACAATTATTTTGTTAATACGTTATTTGAGGTTTAGTGTAAACAAATGGTTTCTCCACAAGAAAGGACTAGCTTCCATAACATGACACAAGATTATAGAGAACTTGGTTGGGACCAAGATACAAGACTAATAGTGTACCTAGAGTTATAGATGAGGTATATGAATTGAAGATTTGGTAATTGTATAGTCTTGGTTCAGTAGATTGTTAGTTACACGGGTTAGTCAACAATAAATTACTACGTAAAAATTCTAATTGACAAGAAGACTCAACTTAATTCTGGATATAGGAAAGTAGTTATTCTGGAGTGAGCCACATATATTATTGTTTTCTATATTATCATGCTTATCATAGGGATGAACATTTCCTTGTTAGGATCAAAGTACATACCAACACAAACAAAAAACAGTAAAGAACACAAGAGATTTAACGTGGTTCGATCGTAGTGTGCAACCTACGCCCACAAAGGCAACTAGGGTTTTCTTATATTGTTTACAAGTACAAAAGATGTATTTTATAGACAAGAATTAGGGTTAATCTCTTAGTTAACAAGATAACTAAAGTGGGCCCAATTAATCCTAGGGCTGGCGGAACCCTAATGCTCCATATCCTAATTCATACGAAGCCTACATCTTGACATTTCTAACAACTCTTGTTACATTTAAGTTCATCTGGTATTTTCATAACATGACCTAAAATATTCCTAAATCCTAAATTCTTGCTAATATGAAAACTAAATAGTGCAACATCAGTTAGATCCCTGTTGTCAATAGCGGCTATAGCGCCCGCTATAGCGCGCTACGTGGCGATGCGTGTGTTGTCGCTATTTACAGATAGCGCCTGCATAGCAGATTTTTGATTTTTTTATTATTGTTTTTTAATTTTTTTTGGTAATATGAGATTTAGATGATTAATAATAGAGTGTTAGTTATTTTGGGGTGTTTGCTTAGTTTTCTACTACTTATTGCTAAACATGCTTATTTATTGAATGTATAACATTCTTACATATTATCCTACTTAATCGCTAAACACGAAATAGCGGTCGTTATTTACCGCTATTCGCTACGTAGCATATAGGTGGCTTGTCGCTATTTACCGCTATTCGCTATTGACAACTATGAGTTAGATTAATATAATGCCCAGCTCCTAAATATATAATAACCTTATTTTACTAAACATGAAATAAGAACATATATATCAGACATGCCAAACTTGTTACATCTAGAGATAATTGCGAACCCCAAAGTGGTTTTGTCAAGACATTGGTGCTGCCCACTTGACCCATGAAAGGGGCTCTACCACTAGGATTTTCTTTTTTAGGACAAATGTCATAGAAAACAACTATGAAACCTCAAATACTACTTAAATTATGAGACCATTATGCATTCTTCAAGAAATAAATGTTTCATGACCCCAGTAAACATTTTGTATGCATGACATGTTGAGGTGGGCTAGCCCTTGTTACGGAGAAAATGATTTTCCTAAACCTCCTTATTTAAGAGTAAGTATTTTAACAAGCATGTAGAAAAACCAAACACTTTTAATTTTATGTTTTGCAAGTGCTCATCAGGATAAATACATATGTTGGTTTATTTTTTGTTATTTCACTTTCAGCTAGTTAACCTACTTTGTATTCAAATCTAGTTTCAACAATGCTTCATAATGAACTGGATGAGGAAAACCAAACAAGTAAATTCAGCTTACGAACTCAAAAGCTTATAACTGCACATTACAAATTGATTTGAAGAATCAAAAGACACTTTATATCGAACATTCGAACTAAATTTTTATGTTGGCTCATTCAAGCTAAATGGATTCCCAAAGGTTGCTCTATAAAATCATGATGCTTAGTGATGCTATTGGGCCCCCTGTAGAATACCACACGTAAAGGTTGCCAAACGAGCCCCCCTCCCTTTAATGTGTGCAAAAATAGTTGTAGACTAGTAGTTGACTCCTTATAACATAACACACTAAATTACAAGAAAAATTCATCAAAGCGGCTAGAATACATACCTACCAGGTAGAACTCAGTTCCAAGTAATATAGTAAGAAGTCTTATCATTTGTACATTTCAAGTGTTACGGAAGGCAAGACTGTTGGAATTAATCTTTGTTAATTCACATAAAAAAGTCAAAGTCAGATCCTATATGGGTGGAGTTTTAATTTTATTAAGAGTCTTTTATTTATTATTTAATTAGTATGTTTATCTAGTTATTTAATTTGATGTTTATCAGTTGTCTTAATTCCTAGAAGACACGAGTGTGAGTCATAGTAGGATTTGTTTTGTTTAGTATAAATAGGGCTGTTTGGTTGACGTTTAAGGTGACAAATATTTAGTTTTCTTTAATAAAGTGTCGATCAACAAAGTTTGTGATCAAATAGTTTTGTTCTTCATCCTTTACAACCTGCGTTTGCTACGTTTTTGTTCGTTTGGAGATCCCTGAACCTTCAAAGACTGTAGCTATAGGTTGTCTAAACACCCTACTAATAAGGTAACACACTAACACTAGTCCTATCTTTTAGTCATCCCCTACTAACTTCAACATCTCTTTATCTTATCCTTATTCCCTAATACATACCCATCATGCTCTAGTCTCTTTATGATTAAAACAAAGAGAACTATAAAACAATCTAATAAAAGAAAACAATCTAACAATGTTGAATCTAGGAGCAGCTTCTATATCATGGCATAGAGGTAACGTTACATTACCCTGTCTCCCTCCCCGACCCCATATACGAGTGAAATTTTACTGGATATGTTTATCTACTTATGTTAAAACACCCCTAAAGTTACACAATTAATGAAACCTAAAACAGCAAATTAGCTTCTGATAAAGCCTTCTATCTTCCCCAATGTGAAGATGAACACTTTCAGCTCCTATCATACTTTCAACAATGAACATCCTCACAATACCCTTTTCAAACAACAACATAAAGATTCATAATTTCATACCAATTACATCTCATCTCGCAAACACAACAATACCCAATCAGAACCACTCAATTTTCCAGAAAACTAACACATGATCACAAAAATAGAGGACAAGAAATCAAACCTGTCGGAGTGGAGTATATCTTTAATCAGCAGCGTAATAGGGTCGATATCCAGAAGAATTTCGGCCTCTTTACCTTCCATTTGCGATAATCAGGGTCATTCTCCCACCTGGGGTCTTTGGGTGGGGGTCGTCTGGGTTCAACAAGGGGGATTTGTCATCGTGTGTGGTGGTGGTGGGAGGTGGTTTTCTGATCGGACGGGGGGCCTCGGCGGCGGTGGTGGGTAGAAGGGTCGCCGGAGGAGTGAGCAAACGGCGGCAGGAAGGGTGGTGTGGAGGCGGAGGTGGTGGTGGAGATGGGGGATGGACCGGCTGAGTAGCGGTGGTGCTGTCATCGTCGGGACCGGAGGAGCATCTGGTTTTAGCGCCTATGTGTATTCTGCGGCCACACTTTGTTGGTGAATGCTTGAGTATAATATTATTAGGGGTGTAAATGAGTCGCGCTGCTCGCGAGCTACTCGAGATCGGATCGATAAAAGCTCGAAACGAGCGAGATTTATCGAGCTCGAGCCGAGTTCGAGCTTGAATAAGAGCTCATTTAATTATCGAGCCCGAGCCCTAGCTTCAGGTATCGAGCTCGAGTCGGCTCGCGAGCCTAAACGAGCTTTATATATATTATATTTATTTAATTTATTAAACATATTACAAATAATATTTATTATATATGAAGTTATGATAAAAACAATTAAAAAATATGTATAATATTATTTATAACATATATAATTATACATATATATCAAAATTAAATATAAAAATATTAAAAAAATATTTTTAAATAAATAAACGAGCCGAGCCCGAGCCGAGCTCGAGCTTGAAATAGTATTTGTCGAGCCGAGCTCGAGCTTTAAAAATAAAGCTCGAAACGAGCCAGCTCGAGCTCGAGCTCTCCAAAGTCATCACGAGCGAGCTCGAGTCCATACGAGCTCGGGCTCGGCTCGGCTCGTTTACACCCCTAAATATTATTATGATACGCTGATAATCATTCAATATTAATAAGAAGAATAATTATATTTTTCTAAAACATTAGAAATATTAATTTATTTTTCAAAATTTTACTGGCGGTTTCAATTTCAGTTTCGATTTAAAAGATTTATTATTTTGAATTTGAGTTGAAGCAAATGCTGAATCTTTTGGACTGAAATGAAAGCAAGTTATGAAACTTTTATAGTTAAATTGATGTTTGTAATCTTTTAAAGAAAAATAATTATTTTTATCAAAACTTAAAGAGTAAAACCAAACTTAACACTAATAATAATAATTTTTAGGACCGGAGTATATCTAACGTATTTCTAATTCTACATGACTACATCATAACTTGTTTATGATAAACTTTTTTATAGGTGAGACTCACACGCTTGATTTAAAAAAAAAACTTAGTTATAATGTTCCATAGAATGGAATGAAACAAATAATTTCATAAAGTGGGGGGTAAACGGATGATAAGTTACACCGCAACTTCCTTTGGATAGCAAAACCAATACTGATAAAACAAAGCTTTGAGATTTAAAAGATAGCAAACTACTATACACCATTCGTTGAATCATGTTAAGAAAATGCGTAGGCTTAAGGGCTAGGAAACCAAATGTATCAAAATCAAAAGGATAGCACTTGTTGATTATATAAACAAACTTTCCCGTGTTTAACCACTTTATCTTACTTGATCTTCAAAGCAACCTGACCAGCAACAAAACTGTATTCCTGATCCTAAAATGAGGGACACTCCTTAAAGATCTACACAAACATGTTTCCCCTTGCCCACTCAAACACAAAAAAATCAGTTAGTCGTAAGGTAGACATTCCTTCAAACGAATCCTCAAAAAATTCATAAAGACCTTTTTCAACACTAAACTTAATACGATAGCTTTACCACTAAACTTAATCCGCACCTTTAATAATAATATCAATAAGAACAACGACATGAATAATAATATACAATATAATACCACGAAATACCTTTCTTATCTATATAAGTCATTTAACTTTAATTATTGTTTTATATAGTTCTTTTGCAAGTGTTAAAATTATGATAATTAAATAGTCAACTGAAACACATGTAAAAATTAGCTACTATTTAATGAGTAGTTTTTCTAACTCAAAGTAGTTTAAACAATTATAAAACTTGATTATTATTTATTAATGTTTTTCCTTTACGGTCATCTCATATTTCAGGTTATTCTTGATAAAAAATAAACTTAAATTAGTTAAATTTTATATTAATTTACATCACTTAATTTAAAAAAATATACTTAAAAAATTTATAATAATGAAAAGATATTGAAATTCAATGTTTTTTGTTATTAAAAATGTAAAACAACTTTACTAAAATATTGAGAGCGGAACTTGGATACTATTATATCGATTAGGCGTCTCATGAGAAAATAAGAAAATCTCGGTGGTAAGTGATATTTGTTTCATATTTGCTAGTGATTAGTGAAGGTTTGAATCCTACATTATATGTTTGGTGGTGTTTCGTAATAAGAGTAGATAAGATGCCGGTCAAAATGAAAAAGAAGATAAAAAGTTTAGATGTTGTTGCTTTAGCATTACGACTTACGAGTAGATCAACATCGTTCAAATCTAGATAAGATCATATTATTGCGAGAGATTTAAGAGCGTTTGATTCGCGGAATTTGTTGAAATTAAAATTGGAATTGGAATTTGAATTGTAATTCAAAGGAATTACATTGGAATTCAATATTTTCCAAATGATTTGGAATTCAAAGAATTGGAATCCATAAAAGAAATTTAAATTCCAAATGCATTTTCAGTGCCAATACATCATAAAGGAATTGGAATTTATCACCCTTGCAAACCGCCACCACCTCAATGACCACCGATCATCGCCGTTACATACCACCGACCGCCGCCGCCGTCACCGTCGACAATAGACCGCGACCACTAACCGCGCCCGTTGCCGAAAACGACCGCCGCCGCCATCGACCGCCACCAACCGATAACACCCGTCGTCGAGACAAGGTTCAGCAATGACGTCGGTGACAATCGACGATTAGGGGTGGCGATGGTCGGCGTCAGTGGCGGTCGGTGGGCGGCGGTGACGTCAATTGGGGTCGGTGGTGGTCGGGGTCGGCGGGGTCGGGGTCGGCGGTCGGTGACGGACGACGGGCGGTCTGCTGCGGCCAGTGACGGACGGCGACGGTCGGCAGACGACGACCGTGGTCAGCGGTCGGGGGCGGGCAGCGGCGTCGCGCGATCGGGGGAGTCACAGTCAGTTGGCGGTAGGTGTGGTGGTAGGCTGCGGTCGGCGGTCGGGGTCGGGGTCGTCGGTAGTGTCGGTCGGCGGTAAGCGGGGTGGTAGATGGCGGTTAGTGGCGGAGGCAAGAGTCGGTGGAATTTGAAATCTTTCAATATTTGGAAGGATTTTGAAATCCTTTATTTGAAGGAATTTGAGGGAATTAATTCCAATTCCAATTCTTTTTTTCAACCAAACACGTGAAGAATGGAATTCAAATTCCAATTCCAACGAATTTCTACCAACCAAACACAATGACCAATGGAATTCAGATTCCAATTCCATTAAATTCCATTGAATTCCAGCATACCAAACGCCCCCTTAGTGTATTGTGTGTGCAACAATTCGATGGTAGTTCTCAATAGTGATAGACTCCAGATTTTTTTTTCAATTGAAGTCGGCTTTTTCCGCTGCTCACATGTCTTTTAACTCGACAATAGAATTTTCAATTCATGTAAAGTCGGGCCACATAAATAATGTTAAGTTACCATTGCAACCAACTAAACAAGAGCTAATGACGAAAAATATTGAGAAATTTGATAACCATTTAGAGAGAATAAATAAAGTATTTAACATTATTAAATACTTTAATATGTATTCCAAAGTTGTCTGCATTGATGTCATATATTCATATCTATAAAACCTGATCATTTCTTACTGTCTTCATACATAATAATCTAATCTGTTCAATTTCAATTAAGCATCCAAATTTGTGTAAACATCTTAAAAACACATCTTAGAAACAAAAAAAAAAAAACTCATACAAGCTTTGTAATCAGATCAATAAGTTGAATAACATACAATTAAAATGAAAGGTAAATGGAATGCTGTTTATCCTCAAGTTGAGCAGCTTATTCAGTTCAATGATATAGATACCCGAAAGAAGTTATGTTTTAACACGGGGGTGGTGGATACACTCCCATGGACGGCGCTTGTTGTGGTGGATAACCTTGTGGCGGACATGTAGACGCTGGTGGTGGATATGTGGCATTCGATGGCGGATATGTTGCAGTCGAAGGAATCAAACTTGAAAGGGCGAAGGATTCGTAGGATATGTCGAGTTAGTAGAAGATGGAGGGTATGTGTTTAGCCCCGGAAAAGGGCTTGATCCGCCGGGGGGTATGGATGATTAGGAGGGTAAAAAGGGTTTGCATTCGGAGGGTATGACCCGAAAGGCGAAGATGTGGATAAACCAGGAGGAGGTGTAGGTAAGACAGATGGTGCATTTGTGTATGTTGCTAGTGGTGCAGAGGTGTATGGGGCTGCAGGCCCCGGTGGTGGAGCCGCGGGGTAAGGTGCGGCTGAGTAAGGGGGGGGGGGTGGTGTGGGGCAGCAGTGTATGGTACGACCGCTGGTTGTGGCATGGCGGAGTAAGGTGGGCTGCAGGTGGTGCAGAAGGATTGTATGACTGGACAGTGGTAAGCGCAGCCCCGGGGGTCGCGTATGGTGCAGCAGGCGGGGCGTATTTCGGGTCCATCGCGGGGGCGGGGGACGATACGGGTGCACCAACCATGGTTGGAGTTGATTTGTGAGGTGTTAAAGGTTGAATAGAGGTATAAATAAGGGTGTTTGAGTTAATGAAATGGTAGTTGACTGTAGAAATGAGTGTTTTATGATATAAATATGAATGATCAAGACATTAAAAAGGATCAAGTTGGGTGTTTTATTCCACGGTTTGACTTGTTCTAAGGTTTGACTTTCATAATCGTGTTGGCATGTGGTATTATTATCCTCAGGCCATGTGTTATTGTTAAGTTAAAATGGGTAATGTCTAATTTTTTTATCAAAAGTCAAATTTAATAGAGACTGAAATTATAATTACCTAAAATTTTTGACAAACAAAGATATAGATACATATATATATACATATATATACATATATATATATACATATATATATATACACACATATATATACATATATATACATATATAAATATAGGTATATGTATATATATATGTATATATATGTATATTCATATATAATATATATACAATATATATACATACATATATATACACATATATATATACACACATATATATACACATATATACATATATAGGTATATATACATATATATATAGGTAGGGGGAGATCCATTGAAAAGCTAATTATAATTGAAAACCTTGAAAACTCAATCTTGACCATTAAATATATAGATCAATGGCTATTAACTCTTGTGTCAATTATGTAAATAAATATAATTTAATTATTCATTTAAAAGAAGAAAGGGCAAGTTAGGGATTTCATAAAATTTAAAACAGTTAAGTATAATCAGTTTCCTAAAAATACTCCTAAAATCGCTATTCTTTTTCAAACGACAAAGCTGTAAAGTTGGAAGAATTGAACTTGCTATTCTATACAAAATCGTTGATTTCTTTGTCACAATTACATACATTCGGAAGAAATTGAAGGGTATTACACCGTCGTTGGTGATTCTGCAACGCGTATGCTCGGAATCGTTGTTTTTCGAAAACCAGAAGGTATGTGTTCTTATTATTGATCGAAACCTGGAAATCAAAAGGAAATTGGGTTATACATAATCATAGAAATCGATTCAAAGGTGTTTGTAAGTTGGGGGTTAGGTTTTTGGTTGTTTAATTCAATTTCAATTCAATTAGGGCTTTTGATACGTATATGTACGAATGTATTATGCGATTTTATATCTCTTAAATTTTGACCTGGTTTTAAATTCTTGAATGTACATGTATGTATGTGTCATTTTAGTTTGGAAATACACAGTATGTATGGTGTTAGTCACTTAATTTACGTTGGCAGTAATGATTTTAGGAATGCTTGGTACAATTTTCTTTTGTATGTACCAAAACATGGGATAAATGTATATGACCAATGGTAGATAATGTATATACAATTTTAGTTTGTAATGTATTTAAATTGTGTGTTGGTATAGGATCAGTGAGCAATTAGACAAGTATGCTGAAGTTTGTTACGTATATGTACCATTCATGTGTTGGTGTTTCTTTCTCGATGATGGTCCCTTAGCATCTAAAGTATCACGTATATGTACCAGTATGCTGTTTTGTCATACGTATATGTACCAAACTTGTATGTTCTTAGCATCTAAAGTATCATATAAAGTATCACATTGTGATTAGTTGTTTTAAAATTGACTATAGCATTCTGTTACGTATATGTACCAGTATACTGTATTGTGAGGGGTTAATTGGCTTTTATAGTGTTACTATAGCATTCTGTTACTATAGCATATATGTACATATATGTACCAGTATGCTGTTACTATAGCATTCTGTTACTATAGCATTCTGTTACATATATGTACCAGTATGCTGTTACTATAGCATTCTGTTACTATAGCATTCTGTTACTATATCATTCTGTTACTATAGCATTCTGTTACTATAGCATATATGTACATATATGCTGTACCAAAACAACTAATCAGGGGTTAAATTGTCGTTGAGGGTTAATTGGCTTTTATAGTGTTCATGTGTTGGTGTTTCTTTCTCGATGATGGTCCCTTAGCATCTAAAGTATCACATATATGTAGCAGTATGCTGTATTGTCATACGTATATTTACCAAACTTGTATGTTCTTAGCATCTAAAGTATCACATAAAGTATCACATTGTGATTAGTTGTTTTAAAATTGACCATATCATTCTGTATGTTCTTAGCATCTAAAGTATGTATGCATATATGTACCAGTATGCTGTATTGTGATACATATATGTACCAAACTTCACAAATTTATCTTCGTGATTAGTTGTTTTAAACTTGTATGTTTAAAAAAAGATGTAGATATTGAATGGGATAAATTTAAATTAGCAATGGTAGATAATGTATACATAATTTAAATGCTTTATAATGTATTAAATTGTGTGTTGGTATAGAAATGGTGAGCAATGGTATAAGTATGATGTATTGTGATACGTATATGTACCAAACTTGTGTGTATGCATTATATGTAATTAGTTGAATTATCTCTTTGATTAGTTGATTTAAGCATTATATGTATGCATTTGTAGTATATTCTTAAAATCCCACATTATGCCACTTTATAATAGCATATAATATTAATATAATGACTGATACGTATGTTCTATAGATATATGAAATCTGCAAAGTGTAAATTGTTTCACTAATTCATATGTAGGTAAGTGTTTTGAGGAGGAAACTGGTTGTATCGGTGAAGATGTCTTCAAGTAAGTGTGGACATGAAACTTTAATTCGTTTGCATCATATGTAAAATTTAACATTATTATAAAAATATTTGTTATCCAGGTAGGAAAAAAAGTGAAAGGATTGCAAAAATCTACACTTTTAACAAATTCAACAACACGGCGGACGATCCAATTGAATTGGATGACTCACTGGAACAAACCTCTGATATAAAAGGTAGTTTCTTATTTGATATTTTGTAAATAAGTAATATTAATGTTGAAGATACTAATTTTATTATTTAACCATGGTCAGATAAAGTTACAAATTCATTAGACTGTTTGGAAAAAAGCGAGGTAAATAAGGGTGGTGCTGCCGAATATGGTAAGTAATAAATTTAAATAATCAATGTTTATATCATTTACTTTTGTATAATTTTCTAGAAAATGATCTATATTTGCATGACAGTGACGAGTCGTAGGAAAACTTTAAAAGAGAAAATGAATATCATAAAAGATGTGAAGGAAAATTTCCGGAAAGTAAACGAAAATATGATGCAAGATAAAGGTAAATCCTTTTATTTCATATGAATGTATGGTTTTACTATTTGAATTGAGTATAGTTAGTTGAAAGTATGCATGTATTTTAGTGAATATGATATAATTATATTAGTAAACACTTATTTAAATAATGTAATTTTTGTATGTAACAAGCTAAAAAAACCGGTGAGGCATCCGCAAACGTCGATCATAATGTCATTAATGTTGAAAAAGGAATGGACGTGGAGAAAAGCAAGACATCATCGGATGGTAAACGATTAAATAGATATTCATATTTCCTGTACGTATACAAGCTAAAAATTATATATTTTAATGAAGAATAAAATGAAAAATTCAGGTAATAAGAAGGTTGAGGGATCGATTAAAGGTGGACGATTTAAAAGTGTATGTAAAAGGAAGATTATTGGACGTAAGTAAAATTTATATAATACAGATACGTTGTGGTTGTAATTATAATCTTTTATTACGTAAATATTTTCCTCATACAGGTAAACGATCATCAGCTACTGAAGATCCAATGGGTAAGAATGAAACAGCTAGAATGACCATTAAAAAAATGAAGAGAAGGAAGCTGATTAGAAAAGGTAATTACAATCAATATCACGATGATTTTTCTTATAAGTTATATAGAAATTGCTGTTTTGAAAATTAATGATATGTATTTTAATTATAAGTTATAATCTTGTTGATAGAAAAAGATGTTGTTGAAGCCAAAATTAAGGATGAGATGAAACAAAGGGTTACAATGCACCGGAAATGGTTTGGAATACGTACGCGTTCGTCTCCAAAGCAATTTTACACTGCCGTGTCGCAGTTAAACAGGATGCAAAAAGAGGCTGTGATTAGCATGGGATTTGGTAGGTTATTAAGGTTCAAAGTGGATGGTATCCCATCTAAACTTGGACATTATGTTGTGGACATGCTTGACCCCGTAAAGTTAAAGATTAGAACAACTAAAGGAGAGGTCAATGTTGATAAAGAAGCCATCTACAGATTAATAGGGATTCCGAAAGGGGATATAGTCCTATTGAGCAAAGATAGTAAGGGGAAGACTGAGGATTACTCAAAATGGAGGGCCCGTTATGGTGGCGTTAATGTAAGCCCATCCGAAATTGTAGATAAGATATTGGAAGGTGATTATGATGACTATTTTCATTTCAAGCTTGATTTTTTGGTGCTTTTCTTCAACACAATGGTTGTTAGTCGTAAGAATGGGAGGTGTTTATGTGAAGTGGTTAAGCACATGACTGTGGAAACAAATTTTAAAGATTATGATTGGTGTGGATGCATTGAAGATGTCATCAAAAAGTGTAAAGAAAACTGGACGAGGTGCAACATATCATGTGATTTTGTTGGACCATTGACTATTTTGACGGTACGTACAAAATCATCAAAAATTATTTATGATGTACTTGTTTGGAAAATACAATAATGCAAGTTAAAAGTATTTGCATTTAGATACATACATTAATGGATAAATGGCTGATTTTATACATGTACATATACGTACCAAAAATGTGATTTATGTTTCAACGTATATGTAACAGTAAGATACTATTTTTTTCTATCTATATATGTGTATATGCACCCCTCAAATGAAAAAGATCTTTATCACTGTTACATATACGTACCAGAAATATTATGTTTTGTATTGCAACCTATATTGTGTTTTGATGACGGTAGATATATGTTTCAGAATTAAAACAGAATTAGAATCAGAAGTGTTTTATAAACATCTCAGTATGTAATACAAGATACTATATGTACTTCTAACTGTTACATATATGTTTCAATAAAAACAGTATCTGGTACGTATATGTACTACATTGAAAACAACCATTTGTACTTCTATTACATATACGTTTTATTCACTCATGATTATTGTTTGAACTTTTATTACAATAATGATACATTTATGTCTGTGATATGAAGAGTATTAAAACTGAATTGTTCACAACTTTAAGGATACAATAATGATACATATATGTACTTGATATTTAAATGCAGCTTTTGTATGTGGATTGTGTTATGTGCCCGGGTTTTTATTGTGATAAGACAATGTCACCACTTGCGTTTTGGAATATGGAAAAACTAAAGAAAAGAGAGGAACACGAGATTTTGCGGGTTGGTGGGTTCGGTATGGGAGAGTTAACGGAGCAATATGTTGATGATGAAGAGTATGAAGTTGAATCAGATGACGATACGCAGCGCAAGGGCAAAACTGAAAACGACGATGATGATTCGTCAGGTTTTGAAAACGAAACGCTAGAGGTATGTATCTTTATAAATGTTAAAGCATAATATCAAATGTCATGCATAAATGTAAAAAAAATACTTTTCATGTCCGCAGGGAAATCTAGGACTGCTTGAATCGATTAAGAGTATTAATATGGAAGGTAAATTAAAATTTGAGAATGCTCTACGGGCAGCAAAAAAACTATTCCCTGAAAGTGAAGAGGTGAAGAAGTACCAAAAGATATATCAGGAGCTATATAGATATCCAGAAGATATTGAAGAGGTTGGGTCCCAAAATGTTGATATACATACACCAAAGAATCTGAATATACCAATCCATGACCCTCAAGTATGGACACAACTTGCTATGGATGTATCAGAAATCGTTGAATTCGAATCAGCTCAAAAGGACAATGATAAGGCGTTAAAAGATGTCAATTCTGAGTGTCCAAGTTACAGTTTAGGTCTAACACAAGAGTTCATGGATATATCTGAAAGGTTTAAAACATCTAACATTGGAAAAGAGTCCTGCAACGATGTTGATATTAACAAGAAATTATACAAAAGTGTTGCGGGAAAAGGGAAACGTGTGAAACAGCCTTCGACAAAATATGTATCGCCTTTTATTAATAGACCAATTGACATGAAAAGGGGGATGTCGAAGGAAAAAATGAGGATATGGAAGTACCTGATGTCTGGAATTGTTGATGAGAGGTAATACCATATTTTGGCATAAAAAAAATGTTAGAGTGAATACTAATATAAATATACTTATATTGTATGCAGTAAATTTGAGGAGCTAAAAAACTTACGTGTCGATGGGGAATTGGTGCACAAGTAACATATTTTGTTTTGTTTATAGTACCTAATCACAAATGATAAATTATTGTGGTATTTACTTTCTAATACGTACACGTAATATTTTTTTTTTGAATAACAGGACAATTGAAGAAGTTAGAGAAGCTGCCACAACTTTTAAGTAAGTTTCATACGTACTTGATTTCATATAGCCATAGAATTATGTGAACATATGTAAGACTACCAATGTGTTACAATATATGTTCACAAACTGGTACATATATGTTTCAGAATTAAAACAATAAAATCAGTTGTGTTTTGTATACATCTCATTATGTAATACAAGATACTATATGTGCTTCTAATTGTTACATATATGTTTCACTATAAAACAGAATCTGGTACGTATACGTGCTTCTATGCAAACAACCATTTGTACGTTAATGTATGTAATTATATATGCACGCATCTAACTGAATATTCAAGAAAAGAATTGTTAGGTCTTATTAAACATAAGATGAAACAATTAAAGACTATAAAATAATGCAAGTTAAAAGTATTTGCATACATATACATACATTAACGTATGAATGGCTGAGTTTATACAAGTACATATACGTACCAAAATTCTGATTTATGTTTCAACATAAATGTAACAGTAAGAAACTATTTTTTTTGTATCTATATATGCGTATATGCACCCCTCGAATGAAAAAGATATTTATCACTGTTACATATACGTACCAGAAATATAATGTTTTGAGTTTGCAACCTATATTATGTTTTGATGATGGTACATATATGTTTCAGAATTAAAACAAAATTATAATCAGTAGTGTTTTATAAAACACCTAAGTATGTAATACAAGATACTATATGTACTTGTAAGTGTTACATATATGTTTCATTAAAAACAGAATCTGGTACGTATATGTACTTCTATGCAAACAACCATTTGTATGTTAATGTATGTAGGTATATATGCACGTAACTAACTGAATATTCAATAACAGATTTGTTAGGTCTTATTAAACATAAGATGAAACATTTAAACACTATAAAATAATGCAATTTAAAATTATTTTGCATACAGATACATACATTAACGTATGAATGGCTGATTTTAAACAAGTACATATACGTACCAGAAAATGTTATTTATGTTTAAACGTATATGTAACAGTAAGAATGGAGTTCGTACCAACTAATGTGTATGTTTTATGGTTTAGTATTCATATATTTGCAACCAAAAAATGGGTCGGAACAAATTTCTATCAGTTGAATAGCTTAACCCCGGGACAACAAATTTATAATGACGTAATTGACTGTTGGGCTAAAGTGCTAAACCATGATGAAAAAGATAGATGTCCGAGCTCACCCTATCGTTTGTTCGTTGGCGTAACTCCATTTGTAAGTATATTTCATTCATGATTGATTTAAATTTCATATAATATAAATATATATATATATATATATATATATATATATATAGTGTTTAACTAATGACCTAATGTTAAATAAAAATACAGCTTGGGTGGATAATTGAAAGCGATAAGGAAACGGATGCAGAACGTATCAACCACTTTAAAACCAATCTGGAAAGTTTTGTTGAAGATTTTGAAGGAGTGTTTGACATAAAACAGTTTGACATTATATTCTTCCCCATATTGGAAAAAAAACCATTTTATTTGGTTTGTTTTGAAATGAAGTATGCGAAGATCACAGTGATCGACAACATGAGTGATTCACAATGTATAATCAGTTTTGATGATGATGCCGAATTCATTAAGAAGGGAACACCGTTAAAAGTGGTAAGATGTATTCTTTTAGGGTTTATGTTCGTTTATTTCTTTAAGTACTTATAGTTTTTGTATATGTGCATACCTACATAAATTTATTTTCAATATGCAGAAACATATTTTTGTGTCGTACTTGAAATCAGTGGAGCATCCAAAATGGAGAGAAATAGAATCGGCCTACCCTCAAAAGTTACGTATCGGTTGGTCTACGTCAAAGAACTCTACAGATTGTGGTATATTTGTTATGCGACACATGGAAATGTTTATGGGTAGTCGTTCAAAAAAATGGGATTGTGGGTTTCCATCGGAAGAGAGCAAGATGAAGACAAAAATTAGGAATATGAGGAAGAAGTACGCCGTGAAGATCCTTACTTCTGATGTGAATATATATAAGGAGAAGGTGTTGAAGGAAGCAGAGGAGTTGGATCAAAAAAAAAGGATAGATGGTAGTTTGAATTAGGATTATGAATGTAATTTTTTGGATAGAGTCAGTTTAATTTTAGATGTTTTCAAGACGTGGATGATTATCAAAACTGTTTTTGAATGGTTTTAATCAAATGAATTACATTCAGTTGGTTATGTGATGTATCAATTTTATATTGATGTATTACTATTACTCGTTGACATACTAATTGTGAGGGGTTAATTGGCTTTTATAGTGTTACTATAGCATTCTGTTACTATAGCATATATGTACATATATGTACCAGTATGCTGTTACTATAGCATTCTGTTACTATAGCATTCTGTTACCTATATGTACCAGTATGCTGTACCAAAACAACTAATCAGGGGTTAAATTGTCGTTGAGGGGTTAATTGGCTTTTATAGTGTTACTATAGCATTCTGTTACTATAGCATATATGTACATATATGTACCAGTATGCTGTTACTATAGCATTCTGTTACTATAGCATTCTGTTACATATATGTACCAGTATGCTGTACCAAAACAACTAATCAGGGGTTAAAATTGTCGTTGAGGGTTAATTGGCTTTTATAGTGTTCATGTGTTGGTGTTTCTTTCTCGATGATGGTCCCTTAGCATCTAAAGTATCACATATATGTAGCAGTATGCTGTATTGTCATACGTATATGTATTGTCATACGTATATGTATCAACTGGACTATCATGACCTTACAAACTATTACGTGTGATACGTATATGTATCAAGCAGACTACCATGAAGTAAACAACCATAAAGTTATCGATAAAGTTAATAACCTACAACACACAATGATTTATGAACCAAGGACTACCATGACCTTATAATATATGTTTTAGTACTGTTACATATATGTTTCAGTTTTAAAACTAATAATATCAGTAGCGTGGTACATATATGTAACAGTAATGTTTTATAAACATCAACATATTCAGATCAAGACTACCATTACATTATAATATCAGTAATGTTTTATAATATCAGTAGTGTGGTACATATATGTAACAGTAATGTTTTATAAACATCAACATATTCAGATCAAGACTAACAATTAAACACTATAAAATAATGCAAGTTAAAAATATTTGCATACACATTCATATAAGTACATATACGTACCAAATATGTGATTTATGTTTAAACATATATGTAACAGTAAGAAACTATTTTTTGTATCTATATATGCATATATGCACCCCCCCAATGAAAATAACTTTATCACTGATAAATATATACGTATATATACGTATATGAAAACAACCACTCGTACGTATTGTATGTGTCTATAAATCCAAATTAGTAACAACCAATGTAAAAATGTACTAACATTATTAATTGTTTACTCTTAAAACAAGTAAATAAATATGCCAAATGAAAAAAATCAACAAACTTATTCTTCAATTTCTTGCTCTGAACCTTCCTCGACATCTTCCTCCTCGCTTCGATCCTCACTCGAATTATAATCTGATGAATGACTTGATGAATCCTCAATTTCATCAAGTTTTTCAGGCCTTTTCCTGTTTTGTTGTTTTAATTTAACGGGACAATTACGAGTATCGTGTCCACGTACGTATTTCTTGCAAAAATTACATAACCTTTTAGGCTTCTTACTTTTAGACTTCGCCTTCTCACCAGGACCAATCAACCGCCTATTCTTTCCACAACCTTTGTTCCTTATACCACTTGGAGGTTTGAAAGTGACTTGGTGGGGTTCTGGTTGGTGTAACACCTCCTCAAATACTACACCTTTGTTATTATGTGAAGGGTCGCATGGAAATTCACTGAAAATTTGAGACCTTAGATTTTGCAGGTGGTCATCAAGCCATGTGAGACGTTCCGTATTCATCCTTAACCTATCCACACATTGTTGCATAGTATCCATCAAACGATGTCTTAGAGCTGCATTTTCAGAATTATCTGCACAATATCTATACTCCATACTAAACACCCTTTTGGGCAACGCATCTCTACGCCATCTTCCATGCACGTAATGATTAGGAACTTTTTCAATCTTGTGATGTCTGAATACGCAGAACACGTGACGGCAGAGATATCCAATACGGGTGAATGACATGCATGAACATGTAACAGAATTATCTGACAAATCAAAATTGACCTGCGAATAAAACATTTACCGAATAAAAAACTAATCAGACTCACATAAATGACACCATATTGGTATAATCACATGTACATACATATACGTACCTTAAATTCATTTAGAATTTCAGCTTTGTTGTCTTGATGTGCAATGCAGTAGTTGTATATTCCGTTAGTTACCTCACGATTGATAATATAACATAACGTTTTGCCCTTATGTATCTCCTTTTGCACCTCTAAAAAAATGTTACGTGTGTATATCTCAGAAGCATGACGTTCAATTAATAAGTTTGTGAGGTACTTAGGAACTGTGGTGGTTGTGTTGAATTCAAGGACACGTTGGTTATATCGTTGACCATCGATAGCATTGTCGTAACTTAATAGAAATTGGACAAGTGTGTTAGACGGGCTAGAATTTATTTTGAAATACGAGTTTGAGCTCTCGCACCTTGAAGTGGTTTTCATCAAACAACACATTGAAATATCCATAAAATAACCAGGTACCCACTGATCTCTAATGGAAAACATATAAGATAGCCATTTATGATCTTGTAAACCATGCTTTTCCATTAAACTCTTCCAGCGTGACTCAAAATCGGATGGTTTTAGGTACACATTCCAAACAAGCTTATGAATGGATGCACGTAGATTTGTGTTATTCAAAATATGTCCAGACACCTAATTATGATAATAAAAGTTAGAGGTATCTGCACTAAAAACATGATATATAATACGGGAAATAAACAGAATACGTATACGTAAGTTAATCTATATTTCATTTTCACTAACAAAAATAAAAATATATAAAACACACAACAAGTTTTAATTTATATTATTTACACATACCTTGGACGGGAGCTTATTAGTGATATGCCACATACATAGCCTGTGGATTGAATTGTCCATCACCTTATGAATAGCCTGTTTCATTGCAGCGTCTTGGTCGGTTAGAACTAACATTGGCTGCTTGTGGTTATGTGCTTCCAAAAAACACTTTAGCAACCACGTGTATGATTCGATCGACTCATCGTACAACAACGCAGCCCCAAAATATAACACATTTTTTATGATGATCAACTCCAGTAAATGGAACAAAAATCATATTATACCTACATAAGAACACAAAAATGTAATATATATATATATATATATATATAAATATATATAAAAATAAAATTAACATTTATAATGTACATACTTGTTAGTCTGGTACGTTGCGTCAAACGCTAACACATCACCAAACGCCATATAATTCACCTTCGACACATCATCTACCCAAAATAAGTTCCTAATTTCATCGCCAACCGCTAGAAATTTAAATGTGAAATTGTTTTGGCATAACATCCGGTGTTCCATTCTATCCTTGAAGTATTGGCCATCACTATCACCAATATAATTAGTGATATCCCTACTAAAATTTTTGTAATCAGTCTTTGTTCCTCTAACCATGTGATGACCACCCTTCAATGCAACTTGCAATCTATGTGCTTTAGAAGGTCCGATATTTGCCAAACGACATTTAGCAATGTACTCCTTATCAACAAAATCAAGCTTACGCTTCTTCCTTTTCAAATCTAAATTATCCAAATTCACCAAACCATGATTATGTGCCTCAATAAAACCGTATACTTCAAACATTTCAGTTCCTTCTACAACTCTTAACTTTAAACGAGCACGACAATCACAAACTTTAAAATTTCTTCTTCGAACCCGGGACTTTGTGGATATATCCATAGTGTCAGTTACTTTCCCCGTAGGAATACCAGCCTTGTTACACAATATGTATCTATGAGTTACAACACCTTTCTTCTTATTTTTAATACCTAAACGGGTACTAAATCCGGCCTTCTCAGCATATGACTCGTACATCCTTACAGCGTGATCCCAACTTTCAAATCTTGTTCCTACAACCGGCTTATGCTCATCGGATACGTTAGGAGTCCAATACCTAGACCCATTGGGGGACTGATATAACGTGCTGCGCATGGAATCTGAAACAACAAACATATATAAAGAAATTTCCAACAAAATCAATCAAAAAAAACTAATATGACGAATCAATTTAATACCTTCATTCTCAACACCGGTTAGAAATAAGGAATCGTTTTGAGTACTTGTATGATCAAATTCCTTTTCAATCAGATCATGTGTTGTATCTAAATAAATTTCACAAAAAAAAATATTATCTACATAGTAATATATCAAATACAATACTAAAAAATTGACACGAATACATATGGTGAAAACAAATAAACCAACCGTACGTATACGTATGCAATATAACAACGAAGATCATAACATCATGATCGTTACCATCTTCATCTTCTCAACTAATTAAACACAAAACTAAAAAAACAAAACACATAGACAAATATCAAATAAACTACAAAACCATTGGCACGTATACATCAACTGTGAAACTATATCTATAAATATTATTCAAATTCATGGTACGTATACGTAAGCAGCTAAACAATGCAATTTCAAATATCATGGTCTTTACCATCATCATCTTCTCAACTAATTAAATACAAAACTATAAAAAACAAAACACATAAACAAATATCAAATAAAATACAAAACCATTGGCACACTATATTTATAAAATATTGTTCAAATTCTTGATACGTATACGTATGCAGCTAAGCATCGCAGGGCAATTTCGAATATGTATGCAGCTAACAATTCTTGATACGTATACGTATGCAGCTAACCATAACAACGATAAGTTACTTTCGTTAACCGCGGACACAGAAGGTGATTTCTTCATTAACCGCAAACCATAACAGGGCAAATGCGATTTTCATTGTCTTTACCATTTTCATCGTCTGCGACAATTGATTCTGCTTGCGTAATACCTACTGATATCACATCCCGCAACGTATCATCGACATCAACAAGATTTTCGAATACATTGACATCGACAATTGAATCAGTAATCGCATGGACTTCGACAATTGAATCAGTAACCTCATCGAGTTCGACAATTGAATCGGTCATCGTCTGTTCTTGAACAATTGAATCAATAATCTGATTCATTTGGTATATTTGAATTGCGAATCGTCTATTGAATCAGAAATCGAACACTGCTTGAATCAATGAAAAATCGTTTACAATGTTTTCACGTAAATTATGGAAGATCTGTTTCAATTTACATCTAATATTGTTTAAAGTTAAAACATATAATAATTTCCTAAATTAAAAATGTTCAAAATTACTTAAATAACCCTTGTTAATAAATAAAAGTGATTAATTTAAAAAAATATGATTGGTGGATGGAGGTTTTTAAGGTTTTCATTTATAATCAAGGTTTTCATTTGATCCCTCCTCTATATAGGTATATGTATATATGTATATATGTATATATGTGTATATATATATGTATATATATATATGTGTGTGTGTGTGTGTGTGTATATATATATATATATATGTAGGGATAAGATCATTTTAGAACTCCTAAATATTTAGAGAACTGCAAGAACTAATCTAAGCTCTTAAATCTTTGATCAACGGTCTGATCAATAATGGTATTTTGATAAATAACTAGTTTTGAGATATACTTTAATAAATTAAAAAGGGTATTTAAAACATTTTAGTACGACTTAAATTTGGTAATTATCTTAATTAATGAGTTGCTTAGTTTTCTCTCTATTTGGTTAGGTTTATTTTTATAATCAAATCATATATTCTTGTAAACAATTGTGGTCAATCTTCATTTTATTTCTTGAACAGATTGTTTATCATCTTCGTACAAGTAGAGTTTCTTCATATATCATCATCTTCCTTCCACACTTGTAAAGAAAAATATGGATGCAACAATTATGGTTTCGGGCTTGCGGCCTTGTGAAGTTCATGAATTTGTTGCTCCAATTGTAGCAATGGTTTCTCGAAAATAATCAAATATGGCTACCAACTTAGAATGGAGGTTACAAATATTAAAAAATGATTGACAATATTGCGATTGGTATGCCTTTTTTCTTTCGTTTGATTCAATTCTTTATTCGTTAGTGTGAACTTTTATATTCAAGACAATATTTGTGATTGGGGTTTTAGGTTTTTATTCCAGTTGAGACATTTCTATTGTTTATAAAATATTTTGAAAATCAACGGATAAGAAGGCAACATAAATTTTATGTGTAGGTTGAAAATTAATTGTTTTGAATAGGTTGAACATGCGCATTTGTAAACATCTGTTTTTAATTACCTATATGTATGCAAATGTAGACTTTGAATCATGATCTTGAGTTAACATAGATTTCTAACATGCAAATATACGATCAATTCAAAATTCAGATGGCCAATATGAAAATTTACATATAGGTAAACATATTATATTTTCAAAAATAAATAATAATTATCAAGATTTACATATATGTAAATAAACGTTGATTTTGAAAGAAATTGCTCATTAGTTAAAATTTTACATAAATGTAAATATATTGTAATTTTTAAAAATTCATGATGAGTATCAAGAGTTAGATATGTAAATAAACGTTGAAGAAAAGTGATGATTAGTTTGAAAATTTACATACACGTAAATATATTATAAGTTTGATAAATGAGTGATGAGTTTCATTATTTATATATACACGTATATATATATATATATTTATATATATACATATGTGTATATATATATATATCTATACTATATTAATATAGATATTAAAAGGACAATATGGTAATTTTACAAAAACTCTTAAATTTTAAGAAGTTTACATGTTATTAAGCACATTGTACAACGATCGAAGCATATGAGCAAAACCTCTATCCCTTATCTTCTGAAAAGGATATATTCCTTTCTTCCTTTTCTTCACTTTGAAGTCTTCCTCTCTTTTCTTCTCATAAGGTAAAAAGATCAAAATGCTCCTCCAAAAGTCAAAAGGAGGTAAAAAAAAGAATCCCAAACAGCCCCTTAATACAGTCACGCTTACCAAAGAAGAAAGCCTCGCCTCTTCTTTTCTTCCCTTCTGGACCATTAGTACTCTAAGGAGGAAGAATGGTGTTTCTGTGCACAAATGAAAGCTCAAATCTTACAAATGAAAGCTCAAATCTTCTAAATTCAAATTCCAAATCTTGGCTATAATTAATCAGTGCTTCTCTCTTTCAATCTCCGGTAACACCTTCGTGACTTAGGTCTCTCCGCTTACCTAATTTAACGGTTTAAGTTGTTCGCATTCTCCCCCTTTTGACTGAATCATCGATTATCTTACATTGATTTTGAACTTCCTCAGATAATCCGTGATAGTTTTATGTGGATTCAGATCTGGGTGTAGTGAATTTTTATTAGTTGTCATGTGAAATTAAACTTTGTGAACCTAATGATTTTGCTTTGTGTATCCACTATCATACTGCTTGCTTATTTGGGTATGTGGTATTAAATTGTGTTTAGTTTTGGTGTATGTAATGTATGCCATTGGATTCTTTTAGGTTGTGATTGATTATGTTTAATGATTTGTGACTTGGGTATACACTGATATGTTTGAAATGATTTTAGGGTTTGTTTTCAATTCTTATCTTTGTTATTTTGCTACCACTTTGCTGATTGAATGGTACGGCTTATTTATTTTTTTATTCTGATTTTAGATTATTATGTGTTGTTGGCCCTAATACTCATCTTAATGTTTATATTTTATGTCAATTGTATTGCACTGTATTACATGGCACTTAATCTTTCTCCTCTTACTTTTGTTCTTTATTTTATATTATTGTAGGTTATTAGTTAATGTACATTTTCATATTAGATTGTGGTTTATGCTTGGCTTTGTGTTTGATCAAGTTCTGGATTGTATTGTTCATTGACTGTTGCTTTTTTGCTTACAGAAATCCAATATGGCTACCCTTTTGCTTAAATTGTGTTTGATTATCATAACCATGGTGATTGTGATTATAAACCTCAGATTACATATGCAGTTAGATTCAAGTATTGAAATTACATATGCAGCTAAAATCAAACATTTGTATTTAACCTATCTTTCCCCCTAATGTCACGAGCATGAAAAATAAAAATGGGCACTTCATGAAAATAGAGTTAATTTCTTTATTATGTAGTAGCTCCAAATGGAGTTTTTCAAAAAGATTACAAGTGAGCAATTCACTTCTTTTCTTTGAATTTGTATTTGCCACTATTTGTTTGTATTTAACTTTCTTTTATGATTTTTAATAGAAGTTTGTTTAATAGGACTTATTGTCCTTACATTCATCAGGTTTTGATGTGTCTCCATTTGTATATTTATTGTATTGTCTGAATATACTTCTAAAATTACGCTTTGTGAGGGGGATCCTTTGAATGGATTCATGTAACAAATCAATAAAAAGAATTATCTTTGTTTCTAAGACTTATCTTTGTTTCTTTGATTCATAATGGTGGGATTATACTTAGCTTATTTAAATAAGAAGTATTTATTAGAGTGATTGAATGAAATACTATTAACATTTGGATCAAAAGATGAACCATGTGGTTTGAAAATAGATCACGAAGGGTGTTGAGGACGAGTAACAAATCAAGTATAAGTCAAACCTAGACACCATAACTATAAAAACCCAAATGACTGCATTCATGTTAGTATCGACAACTCAACAAGTAATATAATTAGATTTAAAGGAGGTTGTATTCTATATTTTTATTTTTTATTTTACTTTGTATCACTTTTATACTGGTTTCATTTGTTTATACATACATGCTTGTGAACAAAGTTTTATATAACTGTAATGCAGTTATGTAAGTTTTTTGGCCATGGAATCCACTTTACTAGGAAGATGGTGGTGGTAGAAAAGAAAAGCACCGACAAGCAACAATATCAAAGAGGTATTTATGTGGGTAATAGCAAATGATGGATGCGCAGTTCAAACACATGTTTAGAAGTTAAAGCTAACTGGTACTAGATTCTAACATGACTTGTTGTAGTGCATTAGTGTAACTTTAAACTCGGTTGGATGTTACTTCCAGCGCAACACGCGAGGTATAACTATCGCATTTTGTACTCTAACTTTTCATATCTTTGGGTTTCATTTTAGTTAAGTTTTATTTACTCATTAATAACCAATTATTATTGTTTTTGAATTTAGTAAGTTATTCACAACAAGGTTGTGGGTTTGAATCGCAACCATCATATTAAAAATGAATGCAAGTCAAACTAATATAAGTACCAAAAATTATACAATGAAAGGATTGATAAACTAACAGATCATGAATATCGTATTGTAAATTGCTGCCGCCGCCGCCACATCGTGCGGGGTTTTTACTAGTATATATATATATATATATATATATATATATATATATATATATATATAGGATCAGGATCATTACAGAACCAATTTTATTTTCAGAACCAAAAGAACCATTGATTTACATAAATGTAGGTTAAGATTGGTAATATTTAGTTGTTTTACATAATTTATTGTTTATGTCTGATATACACATATGTAAAACAGTTTAAGTTTCACCAGACTTAATTTACATTGATGTAAATCAATGGCTCTTTGGTTCTGAAAATAAACGTGGTTCTGTAATGATCCTAATCATATATATATATATATATATATATATATATATAATATATATATATATATATATATATTTTTTTTTCTTTTTCTTTTGTATTCATTGCTGAATTTTTAGCTTGTTACTTTTGTTGAAGAGGAAGGAAGAAGGAAATGTATGTCAAAGAGGAACAAAGAAGAAGACGATGTATGGCTTGTCAACTCCTCCAACTAATTATATGTTTCTTTAATCCCTTATTGTTTTATTCCTTTTTGTTAAAATTTTAAGACTAATTTTATAATTAAGAAATTTACTTAATTATTAATTTATCTTTTTTTTTCATATACTCAACAATATGTTTATGAAAAATAAATTCAAAACATGATGATAACATGAAAAAAAATTTAGTGTTTTTACAATAGATAAGTTACTTGCGAAAACTTCTAGGAGAGTTTGCGTGTGTTACTATCGTGACAGATGACTAGGTGTGTGCTTGTGTGTTTTCGAAAAGATTCATACTTAGAATTTGTCTAATTGTGTCATTTAATGCATATTTAATAAACTTAAGTTTTTTCTTCTAAACTATAAAACACACTTTATATCTTAATTTGTTTGGTCTTATTTGATTTTAGTTTTTGAGGAATTGATTTTGGGTTACGAAGATTAAATACTTATAGTAGCAGTTTCATCTAAAAGCAGTCAAAATGCAAACATTCACACTTAAATACATATCATAATTAATAGATGTTAGACCACTCTCTTAGAACACCATCATCAAACATGAAATCCCATTTTTTATTATTTTATAGAATCATATTTATGAGGGCGGGCCTTGGCGCAGCGGTAAAAGCTGTTTCTAAGGGACCGAAGGTCTCAGGTTCGATCCGTGGAAACGGCCTCCCCACAAAATGTGGGGGAAAGACCGCGTACACCTTCTCTTAAATGGGACGGACCCTCCCTGGACCCTGTGAAAACGCGGGAGCTCTTTGCAGCACCAGGTACGCCCTTTTTTAATCATATTTATGTTAGAAACTAATAAACATTGCTATCATTTTTATAGTTTATTCTACAAAACAGAGGATGCATAGACCATATTACTATAACTTAAAATGAAATGTCTAACTTAAAAAGAAAGGTTGGTGGGGTTTTTCACCAGCCTCTCTTCCCTCCTACTTTTAATCTTTACATTTTCAGCCCCTTTTACTTTTTAAAAACTTTGTAAATGTCATTTTGACCCGACTTAAGTTTCTAAAGTTCCGAGTTTATCCCTGTGCAAGATAAATTCAGGCCTGTCTACGTTTAAACGTAATTAGAAACGACTCAGGTCAAATATAAAATGTTTCCAAGCTAACTCTATACACTTTAACACTGTTTACGTTTCACATACGTCTATGTTTTAATGTAAATTTTGTTCTGAAATGAGTTGGGTCAAATATAAAACGTTTCCGTGCTTATTTTTATATACGCTTTGAGTTTGCATACGTTTCGACATTGTTTTGTTTGGAAACACGTCGGGTCAATATAATACTTTTTTATTTACTATATGTTTGGACGCAAATTTAGTTGGAAAAGGTCGGAGCGGTTGTAAGTCTACGCTTCGACGTTTATTTTGTTTGGAAAAGAGTCAAGTCTAATACTAAACGTTTTTGTTCAACGGTATAAATTCAAGTTACTCTACGTATTGACGTAAAGTTAGTTCGGATATGAGTCGGATTGATTGTAATTCTATACTTTTTTACGTCACGTACAATACCGCTCCAACGC
This sequence comes from Flaveria linearis, assembly GCA_024085815.1. Lineage (NCBI taxonomy): Eukaryota > Viridiplantae > Streptophyta > Magnoliopsida > Asterales > Asteraceae > Flaveria > Flaveria linearis. The sequence goes on from CM044016.1 coordinate 48,279,834, forward strand.
GTGTCGGGTAACAAACCCAGTTTTAGCTTAAAATCACTCAAGCCTAGAAGGCAGAATCTGCAGGAACAGAACGGCCCAAATTGTGACCCGTAAGCCCAAATCCATCTATAACTTCTATAGCGACAATTTTTACTTATAAATTTTACTTAATCAACTTGCATTTGCATAAACTCACGTTTTATTTGTAAAGGACAATCAGCAATGTTGATATATCACAAGGTAATGACATCCGCCTATAACCACCAAAGAAAAATTCTTCCAGGTAAACACGTGATGTATAAATAACTTTTTTTTAAACGACTGATTAGTTGTTAGTTGTTAGTATCACAAAGTTAGTAATATTCATCCATGGCAAGAACCGAGTGGATGGAGTCCTAACCACCATTTCTATCGACTATCAGCGAGGGGGAGGGGAGGGAAATGATCGAATAGTAATATGACGACCGCATTTGATGTGGCTTGTTGTTAAATATTTAGAATGGTTATTTCACATGGATGAAACAGTTATTTTGACGTCTCTTAGTAACAAGGATCGAACATCTCTTAGTCTCAATGAGGAATCAAACCATAAAACTTGAAAAGAAATTGTAAAAAGTGTAACCTGTGTATACCATATGAATTGCTCATCTAATTTATATTTTTCGATACATAAATATACAATTTAGGTTGTGTTTTGTTAGATTTCATAATAGTTTGATCTATTGTTATTGATTTATGTTATTTTATGTCTGCACTTAGTTTTTATTTACATGTAGACTTTGTTCTTTAATTTTTTATATTATAGATTGTAATTATTGTTTTAAACGAGTCGTGTCGGAATATGACTAGGGTAGAGCTCAACTCATTTGCTTTATGATAGCTTGAACTTCATGTGTGAGGGTGGAGGGTGGGGGTTAGGTGAGGTTATTAAAACAACTTTTACAAAAATATCTCAGTATTAATCTTTGTTTTATATTTGTTAATTATAAGAAGTGATTTTTTTACATTGTAATTTCATTAAAAACATACAAACTAAACACATTTTGGATTTTTAAAAGAATCTTTTTAGTTCCAAATCAAATTTGTTTTTAATTTTTAATTCTAATTCTAATTCCAAAGAATTTCGTAAATCAAACACACTACAAGATTTCTGACGCTTTTAAAAACATACGATATAAATACCCGATCCGTTTGTATAAAATCATCATGTCATTCAACCTTGTAAGGTGTTGCTACAAGGATCTTAATCGAGTGATTAAGAACCAAGAACAGTGCAAAGTGCAGTTTAGTGCTTTGGCTCAGGTCTGGGTTATGAGTGGTGAGAATAGGTATTGAGTTGTGGTTTCCCCTCGGTATGGCTTGGGTATTTATACCAGCCATACTCTTGTCTTATGTTCTATTTTCGGTAGTCTGCGGTTGTTGTTCCGGACTCTATCATTTTTCGGCAGAAGATCTAACCCTCCCCAGTGCAAAGGGTTTCTGACTTAATATTACTCCTTTTTGTCATTATAGTTGACTTTGGCTTCTCCTTTTGTCCTGACTTCTGACTTGCTTGTCTTATATGTTTGTTGTTTACTGTGTTCTGTTTTTGCTCTTTGCAGCCAAGTAGATAGATCTCTTGTCTATCAGGTGAGATTTTCACACTTATCATTTCATGAGGATTGAGGAGATGATTGTTACTATACTTCATTGGGTAGTAGTATGATCAGGTGTTGAAAGATAACCGCGGCTTCCGCTGGGAACCTATCCAGCCACGGCTTCCCTGTCGTGCATGACCCGGTCGCGGCCTCCCTTGACCGTGTGCAACTTCGGCCGCGGCTTTGGCTGCTCGCGTGCAGTCCCGACCGCGGCTTCTCTCGTCGTGCGCAGCTTTGGCTGCGGCTTCCTTGTGTTTCTTTATTAACATATCTTTTTTGGTCTTGATTGCGGATCCATGTTGGTACCCCTTCAAGTCCCCCCAGTCAAATATTATGATGTTAATCATCATGTTGGACTATTTCCCGAAACGCTTAAAAGCACGTTTCCTGGTGTGTTTTATTTTTTTTAACCACTTCCCTTCGTTTTTTCGGTCGTCATGTCAGCCGCCTTGTCTTTGAGGGCTTGTGTAAATGTCTTTTCGGTAGCATCCCTATTGGGGGCGCCCCCCTTTCGGTATTCGGGCCTACCCGGCCGCCCTTGGCCTTCGCGCCACGGGTTCTTTTCCTAGCCGGCGGCGCCTTGGTGGCCGTGAATGGTACATCGCTCGGGCACCGTGCCACTTTGTCTCCTCATTCTTTCTTTCTTCTTCTATAAATGAGAGATTACTTTCTCTCATTCTTACCTTCATCTTTCCCTCAAATCTCTTGGGTTTTCTCCTTGTTCTGTTGAAGCCGTGACTGTAAGCCTTCTTCACCGATTGCACGTGGGAGCCGCGGCCGCGACTTGCGGTTCCGACTGGTCCTTTTCTGACGGTGTGAAGCTTGTGAGGCCGAGGTTCTTCCTTCTCATTGGTTAGTCCCTTGTCTTGCTTCTTTCTCTTTTTATGGAGTGTAGGAGCGATATGCATGTTTAGAGGTCAGTTATCAGTCAGGACTATTTGAATAATTTTATGGCCCGATATGGAATAGACCGTAGCTTGAATCCCTTAGTGCCTTCGCCTGAATCGTCTATTAGGGATGCTCCCCCGGCATGATTGCACTTTATTGCTCGTTTTTTAGTTTTTCTATCTTCAGAGTTCCCGTGAGTCGATTCCTGTGTACTCTTCTACACTATTATGATATACATCTTTCGTAAGTGGTTCCTCTTGGTTTAACCAAGGTTTTTCACTTTGAGATATCGTGTCGGGCCCATCAGTTAGCGCCTGAGATTGGTCTTTTTCGGGCTTTTTACAAACTTGCTCATGTTGGTGATTGGGTTACTTTTGAGAAACGTAAAGCTCCCCGCCCTTCTCTAGTGTCTCGGTCACTTACTAGCTTGAAACATTGGAAGGATCATTATTTCTTTGTTTCCTCTAGCATTGTCCCTTTTGAGATGAGTTGGTTGCCTTCTCAAGAAAGGATTGATGACCCGTTGCCTGAGGCCAAAGACTATGACTTGTCTGCCTATAACACCTTGAAAGCCACACCTACAGCATTGCAACCTTTTTCTGAGCATTATCTTGTCATGGTCGGTATTAGTCGTAACTAGGTCGAGCCTAGCCTGCTACCGTGTATGTCTTATAAGGGCCAACGTAAGTAACTTATTTCTATTGACATACATTGTTTTTGCTAACCATACTTCTTGTTTTGATCTATGGTTCTTTCTTTCAGGTATGGGGCTGTTTGACCGTATGAAGCTGTCCGCCAAGGAGGATATTATTGAGCATACTGAGCCGCTGCCTCTGGGTTCTCCCCCGGTTTTAGAGGCCACTAGCAATTTCATGGTCCATGTTGGAGAATCCGTTTCTGGCCTTCCAGAAAAAAGTAAGGGTTGTGTTGGTGCTGGTGCTGGTGCTTCATCTGTGAAGTGTGTGAAGACTGTTGTTAGGAGACAAGGTTTGGGTGCACCCGGTTTGAAGCCCAGAGGCTCCCCTCCTGCTATGGCCGCGACTAGGATGGTTGGTACATCCTCGGCCGCGGCTGGGGGTTCCTTGACTGAAGAGTCATCTTTTGATTCTTCTTCTTCTGATGGTGGTTCTTCCGAGTCGGGGGTGATTCGGGTCGGACCAAGACTGTTAATGACTCTTATGATGACTTTGCAGAGGCCACCGGTCTGAATCCTCATGATAAGTTTACGCCCGACTGGAATTTGGTTAATAGCTCACTTTTGACGACTCCTGAACTTAGTAAGGAGTATATGTACTTGGCTCGTCCTCCTGCTGAATCTTTAAAGCTTGAAAATTTGAGTAAAAGAGAGTTGTCTGATTCTTGTTGCTCTGCCATTGTGAATGGTTTCTTGTCTTTTGTTGAGATTCATAATCGCTGGCTTGAGAGCAACAAAGAGGCTCGAGAGACGAAGAAACAGATCTTGCGTTTGACCGACGAAAATGCTTCATTAAAGCTTCGCTGTGAGTTAGCTGAGAAGGAGAAAAAACATTTTCAGAGAATTTTGATGAGGCCAAGAAGAATCTCTCTCTTTAAGTGGATGCTAACCGACGTCTGAATACCGAACTGAAAGACCTTAAGGATTCTTCCTCAAAGCACATTTCTGAACTTGAAGCTATGGTTTCTTCTCTGAAATCTGATAAGGAGTGGATTGTTTCAACCAGTATTGGCTTGGCTTTCGAAAAGATTCGCAATAGTGACGAGTACCTTGACATACTAGCTGAAATTAACTCTCTTTCAAATAAAGTCGGGTACAGTGCTGGTTTACTGGATGGTGTGCAACTCGCTACTGAGGGTAAGAGGCCTGAAGACGCATAGAATTACAACAAACATGCTTTGAAGGAATTGCGCAGCCTTTCGCAACAGTTTGATGAAGCTTCTTTTCCTATGACCGGATCCATTGCTTCTCTTGCTTCTTCTGACCTCGATGTCATCAAGGCTTTCCTGACTTCACCATGACGTGGTTTCAACTTCTGCTTTTGTTTATCAGTTCCTTGTTGGTTCAAGACAATCTCGTTTTACTTTCGTTGTGATGTTATATTATTGTAGTTTCTGGTTGTATTGTTCGAACTCGTTGTTGTCTTATGTTTTGTTTTGGGGATGTTGTTTGTGTATTGTATTAAAAGCGGAGCTCGATCGAAGCTATATAAAGCTAAGTAATTCATGTTTAACCGAAAAAATCGTGACTGCGTTGGATCACAGCCGTTTTCTGGGCAACTTGGGTTGCCATTGTTGGGTTCTGTAGATGTTTACCAAAGTCATATTAACCATTTAACATGTAAAACACAGCGGAGTTTATATCAAAAACCCATTTTGATGTTAGTAAGTTTATGTATCATATACACTAGTTAAAACAAAAGCCCATGAACAAATGATCTTTATATGGAAGAACATGCTTTCAAAAATAAAACAACCATAGGATGTTTAGAATACAACCTTTCAAGCTCTTAGAAAACGAGTTTATGGAGGTGCAAATGATGAACTTCGTGACTGAATCTTCAAGCTAGAAGACCTCAAGATGGTGATACCCCAAGCCACCAACAACACCTTTGAATGCTAGGATTCTTGACACCAACTTTCAGCAACAAAACACCTTTTGTTTGCTGAAAAATTCAGCCCTCTTCCCCTCTTTTTTCCAAGAATTACGAGAGAAAGAAAGGAGAGAAAAGCACTTGATTCTCTTAAGAAGCAAGTGAGTTGTCTTGCATGTGGGTTTATCTATATTATAAGCAACCACCAACATTTGGTGGTGTTCTTTTTCATCCATTTAGGCCAAGAATTAGGGAGGTCCAATGATTGGCTTCCTTTTTAAATCTTTCACCCAAACAAGTTTAATTAAATCCTTTTTAAACAAACTTGTATTTTAGACAAATAACAAGACATGTTATATTAACTTAATAATGTTATTTAACCTATTAAATAACAATATAAAGTACTCTCTCAAAATAAATAAACCCATGTTATTTATTCATTTCTCAAGTGCATCTTTCATTTAGAAAACCATTCTCTAAATGTATATAGTGTTGATATTTATTTAATTGATCAAATCAATAAACAAATATTGCAGGTGTTTGTCTAGCTTGTTATTGGGTATGACCCGACTTGGATCATATCACATTAGCCACATCAATTTAATATGTATCTTGGGCAGATTAATTCCTTCAGCCATTGCCTCTCGAGTGGATTGGGTCGAGGTTGTTGTTAAAACATCATGCGCCACGACTGCCCTATGGTGTGGTTTGGGCCACAGCTGCATTTCACGACGCTTTGGCCGCGATTGCTTTTTAGGTGGCCTGGGCCGTGGCTCCATTTTAGGCAGCTTTGGCCGCGACTGCCCCACGGTGTGCCTGGACCGCGGCTATCTTCAGATGGTCTGGGCCGCGGCTCCCCTTCTAGGCGGCTTGGGTCTCGGCTGTCTTTTAAGATGGTTTGGGACGGGGCCTACGCCGGGTCGCTTTGTTTAAAACTTCATAACAACTTTGAATTTGTATTCTCGTTCAAGTAAATTCAATTTTTTCAGTTGGTAGGAACGTATTTTCAGGCTTGTTTTCTACTCGAGTTAAACAGGGTGTTATCTGAGTGTCACATAGAACTCTCAAGCTTGGTTTCTTGCTTGAGTCAACCCGATTGTTTTCGGGGTATCGTATTCTCAAGTTTGGTTTCTTGCTTGAGTCAACCCGAATGTTGTCGGGTTGTCATATTGATTTCTTAAGCTTGGTTTCTTTCTTGAGTCAACCCGAAAGTTATCGGGTTGTCGTATTGATTTCTCAAGCTTGGTTTCTCGCTTGAGTCAACCCGAATGTTATCGGGCTGTCATATTGATTTCTCAAGCTTGGTTTCTTGCTTGAGTCAACCCGAATGTGATCGGGTTGTTGTATTGATTTCTCAAGCTTGGTTTCTCGCTTGAGTCAACCCGAATGTTATCGGGTTGTCATATTGATTTCTCAAGCTTGGTTTTTTGCTTGAGTTCTATTATTACTATCTTAGTACAGGTTATAACACACAATATTCAGATGTAATTGCTGGTGTTCGTTCACACCTTCTTTTTGAAAATTGAATTACATCGATGACATTCAGCACATAGTGCCTGGTTACATGTAGCATTTGCGGAGCTGTGCCCCGTTCCACGTGCGTGGTATGTTCCTACCATCTAAGCATCTGAGCCTATAGGCCCCATTTCTTCCAGCCTCTATCACTTGATATGGTCCTTCCCACCTTGGACCCAACTTTCCTTGAGTTTTGGTCCTGCTTGCATCATTGCTTCTCAAAACAAATTCACCCTCCTTGAATTCCTGCCTCTTTACGCGAGTGTTGTAATATTGTTCTATCTTTTTCTTGTATCTGGCTTCCCGTATGGCAGCTGCCATCCTTCGCTCTTCCATTAGGTTTAAGTTAAAACGCAGCTCTTCTTCATTATTTATTTCCAGGGCTTCTGCGACTCGCATTGTGGGTAGGCCTATTTCCGCCGGTATCATGGCTTCCGATCCGTACGTTAAGCTGAAAGGGTTTCCCATTACTCGTTTCCGGCATTGTTCTGTGAGCCCAAAGGACGCTCGGTAACTCTTCCACCTAATTGCTTCCCTCGAAATCCAGTCGAGTCTTTATGCCTTCTACTATACTCCTGTTGACTCTTTCTACTTGTCCATTGCCCTGAAGATGTGCGACTGAAGTTAAGATTTGCTGTATCTTCAACTCCTCACACCAAGTCTTGAACGGGTTTTCTGCGAACTGCTTGCCATTATCGGTTATTATGAACAACGGGAGACCGAAGCGACAAATGATGTGCTCCCACATAAATTTCTTCACCTGCTGCCCTGTTATTGATGCTAGAGCCTTTGCTTCTACCCACTTGGTGAAATAGTCGATGGCTACTAGCAAGAACCTCACTCTTCCTGTGGACTCCGGGAAAGACCCCACAATGTCCATGGCCCATTTTTGGAAGGGCCAGGCAACATTGACTGGGATCATGTCATTCTTTGGTCGAAAACACATTGGTGCATGTCTTTGACAACTTTAACATTTCCTTATCTCCTCCATAGCGCTTTGGTGCATCCCTGGCCAATAATACCCTGCAGTCATTGCTTTAGCCACCACCATTCTTGGCCCTGCATGTATCCCGCATATACCTTCATGTATTTCGTGAATCACGTACGTGGTTTCCTCCTTCGTTAGGCATCTCAAGGATGGTCCCAAGTATGACTTGCGATATAGGATTCCTTGTTGCATCTCATAATGCAAAGCTCTCGCCTGTATCGCTCGTGCTTCCCCTTTCTCCGTGGGTAGAATTTCTTCTGTTAGGAATCGGATTATTGGAGTCATCCACGCATCCTTCACTCTTGCTTCGGCTGACGCTACTTCCTGCTCTTCAATTGAAGACCTTTGCAATACCTCCACCTTAACTTCCTTTGCAAGATGGCTAAAAGATACCGGAGCCAGTTTACTCAACGCATCTGCCTTTTTGTTTTGACTGCGTGGGATGTGAGAGACATCACACTTCTCGAAACCGCTTATTATCTTTCTTGCTTTCTCTAAATACCTCCTCATGGTGTCTTCCTTTGCATCACAGGATCCGCTATTTTGATTGGCCACCAGTAGTGAATCCACGTGAGCACGCAGCCTTTTGATACCCATTCGCTTGGCTAGCCTTAAGCCAGCTATTAACGCCTCGCACTCCGCCTCATTGTTTGAACTTTTAGAAGCTAGCCTCAAAGCATAGGTTAACTCTTCTAGATTGGGACCGACTAAGATCAAACCTGCTCCTGAACCCTCGTCATTTGAGCCGCCGTCTGTGTGTAGACACCATTCTTCATGTGGAAGTTCCCCTTCTCGCATGGCGGGGACGTCTTCTTCCTCTTCATGTGGCACTTCTGCTAAGAAATCAGCCACCACCTGACCCTTGAATGCCACCCTCGGTTTGTACTCGATCCCGAAGGCTCCAAGTTCGATTGCCCATTTCGCTAACCTTTCAGAAATTTCTGGTCTCCTTAAGACTTGTTGTATCGGATGCCCGGTCCTTACTTCGATCAGGTGGGCTTGGAAGTAACGCCTCAGTCTCCGAGACGCATGTACTAGAGAGAGCGTGAGTTTTTCCATGGGCGAATATCAGGTCTCCGGATCTTTTAAGGCTCTGCTGACGAAGTATATTGGGGTTTGCTCTCCTTCTCGCTCAGTCATTAGTACGGCGCTTACCGCGCCCTTGCTTGCCGACAGATACATCACTAGCTTCTCCTTCGGGAATGGTTGTAACACCCCAAATTTTAATATAATAGTTATAAACATGCGAATTATGAAGTTTTCTTTCATATACTGTTGAACGAGTTAGTAACGAGCAAAATAACTATTTAAAATTTTAAATTTTTAGACTAGTTTTAGTATCGTAAGAGACCGTTTAAATATATTTAAATATTATAATATATTATATTTAAACATGCTCCGTTTTTAATGAAACTTAGGTCGATTCGTAGAGAAAAATAAGATCGTCCCAACAATGTATTTGAAATTTTATAGAACTTTATAGTTTAAAAGTTACGAGAGAAAAACGAAGTAAGCAGCTGAATTAATTAAACAAGCAAGCAGGCTGGTCAATAAGTAAGCAAGCTGCCAGGCTGCTCAATCTTATCCCACAGAATTAAGATTTAAGGTGCCTACCTGCTTGCTATATATAGAAGCTTATAGGTTTTCTTCAGAATATAAGTTTTTTTGAGAAAACTCTATTATAAAGATAATCTCGAGTACTCAATACCCCACTGGGTGTTGTTAATAGTCGTTTTTGCTCGAGTGGGAGCACGGGTAGGGAGACTCTAAATCAAATTTTCGTAGATAGTTTTAAGGTATGTTCTCATTTAAGTTATCTCGTTAATTATTATTTATTTTAGTGTTATTTATTATTAGGATTAGTATTAGTATAGTATTATTGTTTAAGGCGTTAGCGTTATTATTAGGATTGGGTTTTCGGTAGCCTAGCCTTAGTTAGGCATGGACTGATCACCCATGCTTAATCAAGATAGCGCTAGCTAATATCCAACCATGACAATAACTAGTTAGTTGTACCATCGCCTAACTTAGGATTACTTAAACTGTATCAGGACCTTGAGATACCACCAGATCGTACTAGGAATTGATTATAACTGTTGAGCAACTGTTAAACAGGTGAGTTATCATGTCTGTTTTCAAAACTGTGATAATATACTCGTTCTGTCTGTACTGGTAATAATTATAATGCTTACATATATGCACTGGTTGGTAGGGGTATACAGGATCCTGATATATTTAATGGGGTGTGTCAAACTGGCTGAAAAGAGGATAGGGTTCCTCGTATGCATCAGGCACATGCTCATACCTATTTGGCGGCCGGGAGGGTATGACAAGCCCGCCGCCGGTGGTTGTGGTAAAACCAGGGAAGGCACTGTGCCTATGGACCTAAATATCACAACCCATATTGTATGCATGTCAAAGTTAATTTTATAAACTGTATAGCATGAGCTCACCAGCATTAGCTGACATCTTTTTGAGTATATTTATCACAGGTAATAAGTGAGACTAATCTAGAAACAACGAGGAGACAGTGGAACCTGAAGCTAGTGAAGTTTCTAGTTATTTGATATCGCAATTAAATAATGTATTATACTCGAAATGTTGTAAGTTTTGAATGTAAACTCAGTTTGCTTCTGCTGTAAGTTGTATCAAGTGTGTCACAGTTGGTATCAGAGCCTCAGGTTTTAGCGAATTAGGTACACTTAGTACCTAGGCTTTAACCAGGACATTATAAGGACCAAGATGACTTACTATAATACTAGGATTTGATTTAATCAATTGATTTAAGAATACTTAACTACGGAAAATGAAACCTTTAGGTATGCTTTATATGATTCTTGGTGGTAGGTATCGATAATACTTGATATGATAGGTTGCTATGTTGACTATGAAGAATGATCGTTAAAATCTTTGATACTAGGTCAATGCAAACATGTGTAATCTCCTTAAATCTGCATCACACGAGTACAGATCTGTATAAAATGGCAACCTATTTAAAAGCATATATATTATGGTATATAACAAGGTCATGTACTTAAGCTTTGAGTAAAATATAACATACTATTGAGTATGAAATTGCCATGTATGTGACAATTATGGTTAAATTAAGAAGATAAAAATGTGTATGACATGGCTAAACCATGATAGCTAAACTCATAGCACATGATACGGTATATAGAGTGGACGTATCCTTGAACCATGTGTACGACGCGGTTTTGTAGATTAAAAAAAAGAATGAGTATACAATCTGATACTTCATAAAAAGAAAAATTAACCTATATACTAATTTATATAAAGTATCACCTAAACATTATGTCTAGAGACATAAATGATATCTTCATGAAAAACCAAAACAAGGTTTATTCAAAAACTAAACCTCTAGCCCAGAATGCCAAGACCTAAGTAACTATAAAAGTACAATTAGATAACCAGGTACATACAATAACAAAAAAAAACCTTAAAGGAGTCAAGATTATCACATTCACAAAAAAAACACTAGTTCAGAGAAAGTAGAAAACAAAGTTTAGAAAAATTCCTTGTCATCTACAACTAAGATTGTAGACAATGAAACTAGAAAATAGAAAAATAAATATACGACTGTGCTAGTAAACTCTTCATGATATGTAACATTTCAAACTTTAATAACAACAAGGGATCTATAGAGGCACATGGGAGTACTTAATTTTAATGAAATCAGCTTAAGACATTTGTAATCACACGAAACCAATAAGATCTGATTTGTTATATATTTATTACAATGAAAAGCATTACATTGGTGCAAATAGAAGCTTAGTATCAACTATTTTTAAACCTTATCCAAATTAAGAATCTCAAGCTTTAAAGCATACCTTTATAACTAGAATGACTAAAGGAAGACGAAACATGATATTGAAATCATTAAGAATCATATAATAAGCTTGAATGATAACTTGATTGTTATAGACTTGATACCTGTGGAAGCTCAAAAGAATTAAGGTAGTCATTAGAATAGCTAGCAAACCTTTAATTAAGCGGAAGTCATGTATTAAAAAAAACTAGGTATGACTTAAACTGCCTATATGTGAGAATATAGTAGTATCTGATGACTGAGAAGAAAACATAATTTAAGTTCATATGTTCTTAAGAAAATGACTCAATCACTAAGAATTTGTACATCTAGAGATAATCTTAAGATAAATCTCATAGCCCAAATTGGAATGTATAATAAAAATCCTTAATGGAAAATCAGAATAAGAAGAAATAGATGATTGGTTGATAAAAACTATTAAGATCTAGAAGTTATAGTATCTTAAGCCTCCATAATCGAATAAGAGTTTCGAGTCTTAACAGATTACAATATATAATACTAGAGGAAGCTCATAAATCAATGTATTTAGATTAAGAAAAATAATTACTATTCAAGGATTAAAGATCAAACATAAGACGTGTAGAGATGCTTTAGTTACTATACAATGAAACAATAGAAACTATCTGACTAGCTACAACAATCTTAAATCTTATAATGAAAATGAAAGGTGAACAATAGACTATATTAATCTTATATCAGGTCATAGACATGACACCATCTGGCTAATAGTTGATAAACTTACTAAACTAATACAATCTTTACATGTCTACAGAACTATGACCTAGAAAAGTTATTCAAACCCTATAAATAGTCTCATAACATGATGTACCTATCTTAATCATATCTAAGAAAAACAGGTGTTTTGCTTAAGATTCCAACAAAGTTTCAAGAAGGAATTAAAACTTAAATAAGTTGAAGCACCATCACCGAACTAACTAAAAGTGAATAAAATAATCAAACAATGAAGAGCATGTTTTATGCATACGTCATTGACTTTAGTGATAGTTGAGATGATCATTTTCCATTAACAAAAGACTCTTCTAAGAGAAAATGCAAGACACTTATAAGTTGGAATAAAATAGGCAAAAGTCGGTTATCTTGACTGTTAGGACCGTATACGTACGGAGTACTAACTGATTCTTCATTATACCGGATCAAATAGTGCGGAATCCTATTTGATTGGCGATCCAATCAGGGAGAACGAAATCAAGATCAATCCTAACGATTAGAAAACTTTAAGAATTGAATAGGAATGATCTAGGACGTTCTGTGAAGTTGGAATTGACGAACAGGGCGCTCTGGGTCGACTAGGGTTATGAATATTCGAAGTGTTCTGTTTTTCCACGAATTAAGTGGTATTTATAGGTTACAGCTTTCATTCGTATGACTGAGCCAAGCGACTGGCTCAGTCGTGCGACTGAGTCATACGATTGGTTCATTCGGACGACTGAGTCAGTCTCATGACTCAATCGTACGATTGACTCAATCTCCTGGTTCAGTCGTCCGATTGGCCCATTCTCATGGTCCAGTCGTGCGACTGAATCAGATTACTTAGTTAAACACACTCTTGAACCTTAACTGATTCAGAACATGTCTAACAAGTCTATAACCTATATAACTTGTTCATATATGCGTGTAATAACAAACAACAATAATAGATATAACATTAAGTAATCAAGCAAACATTCACTGAAGAGTTTTCCTTACAATGATTAAACCTTACATACGTGTCATAAGATAGAAGTCAATTACATTTGAAATCACTAGACTAGAACTGGGGACATGTGTACCAAAAAACTCTCCCTTGGACCTAGTTCTATCTAAGATTTAACTTCTTTCTTGAACTCTTCATATCTTTTCACCCTTTCTTCTCTCGAGACCCAGAATGAATATTCAGTGCAAAGCAGATACGTATAACATGATGGAACTGCAGTGCTTGCACAATATCCTGTGTGTCAAAGAACAGTGGCCACTTGAATAAGATATAGACATCAGACTCAGACAAGTTGGTTAGCCACATCGGATCAAACACCCTTATTGTCTCGACCTTTCCTTCTTTCTCCAAAACTATAACGGCTTCACCAGTTCGCCAGTCATAATACCACCATTTGAAATGGGGTGCAAAATCCTAAGGCATCTCCCTCAATGGAATACGCGACATAGTGCGCGGAGGATGCCATCTCAAGACCACCTTTGGTCTTCCTGAGGTGGGGTCAACCTCAGTCCTATGAAATAACCTTCTAGGCTGTTGAGGTTTAAAGTTGACCCACCTTGTATGGTACTCTTTCTTCAGTGCCTTCTCGAACCATCCAGATATCTTCCCGGGGATAGCATATAGGAGGTTCAAGTTAGCTAGACGATTTAGCTTGAAACCAGGAAGAGTTTTCAGATCATGTGGGAATCTGAAATACTCTATTCCCTTTTCTCTCTTCACGGCATATACCTTGAGATCCTCAAAGTATGCCCAGCTGATGATCTTGCCTGACACCTTCTGATGTTTCTTGACCTTATAGAGCTTGGTGTAGGCATTTGACTTGTTTGGCACACGCTGTTTCTTCATTTCCTCAAAGCAGGCAATCCATTCAGCCTTTTTGACTGCCATATCGGCATCATTTGCCTGAGGAGCTGAGACTATAGCAGCTTTAGCAGCTGTCATCTCTTCAACCTTGTTGAAGATACTGCTGTCAAAAGTTTCCCCCAGATCTGGGAGAACTTCGCCTTCGGCGTTAGTATACTAAGGATACTCATCAGCAGTGATGTCCTCAATCTCCAGTTCATCGACGTCTTGTAATTCATCATCATGACTATGTCGACCTCTGGAGCGTCTTTCACCAGCTCGTCAGGATTCAGACTAAACAGTTCAGCAATCTGTTCATCGGTTAAATCATGTATTATCTCCCCCTCTTCAGCAGTGTAACTGACAGATCGTTGTACGATCCCTTGTAAATCGAGGATCATCGTCAATTTTGAATCGATGTAATGAAGGGGCACAACATCGTGCTCATCAACTTGTTTAGCTGATCCTGTTACACAATCAAATATATGGCAAGTAAGTATACATTGATCACATAACCAAAGTTGATTTAACCTTTAATTTTATATACTTAGAACAGAATTTGATACAAGATTTCAAGTACAAAGTTTAAATAATAAATAAACATCTAATCTTGAACTTTGCCTTGAATCTGAGCTGGTTCTTCTGTAGAGTGAGAGGTAGACGGAGCAGAAGAAGAGGCCCTCTGATCTTGTTGTCTTTTAGATCTTTGTTCTTGCGCAGGATCAGAGGGAGATGTAGTAGCGTCTCCTTCATCGGCATCATCGTCTTTGTCCTGTGAATCTTCGTCACCTTCATCATCAGTATCTTCATCATCATCCTCGTCATCATCATCCTCATCATCATCATCATTACCTTCATCACCATCACCTTCTCCAATCTTTAGAGTTTCACTTTGAGTCCCTTTGAGCTTGAGCAGGATAGACTTGTTTGCAGCCTTTAACTTCTCCAACTTCCTATCCGTCTCAATCTCTTGCTCTAATAGACCAGTGATCTGATCAGTCTGTGCTGTGATTAGCTGAGCTTGCGAAGATGTCAACTCCCTCAGTCTCTCAATCTCAGCTGCTTGTGTAGAACTTTGCTCTTGTAGCTGGAGAATCTGAGCCGTCTTAGCCTTATCAGAGGCTAGCAGCTGGAGCACCATGCTGTTCAGCGCAGCAAGTTGCTCAACTACAGAGACCGGTGGTAAAACTGAGCTCGAGGGATTAGATGAGGGTTGAGTTTGGTGAGTGGTGGTGGTTGTGGTGGCTGTGGTGAACATGGGAGGCGATGGGAATGAAGTAGTAGGTGGTACAGTGGTGGTGGTGGTGGTTGGAGTATGAGATGGAGGGATAATGGTGGTGGTTTGAGGTGTTTGGGATTTGGTGGATTGGGTGGTTTGAGTGGTTTGGGTGGTTTGGGTAGGGGTGGTGGAAGTGGTAGGTGCAGAGGAGGTAGTGATAAGCGTGATCCTCTTGCGTTTGGGCTTCATCCCATGAGGACGAGCCATATGTTTCCTCCGAGTCCCCCTTGACGCGGAGGCTCCCCCTTAGCTGCTGGGAGAGGCTGGGGTGTACGATGGATCAGCTACGGAGCTCCCAGACTCTCCTGAGCGTCCACTAACCGCCCGTAATCCCTCCTCAGTGGCCACTACCCGACTGCCCACAGTCCGAGTAAGTGGCACATCATCAGAATCATCCTCTTCTTGCACATCAAAATCCGGATGAATTGGGGCTGGTTCTGGTCCTTCCTGACCAACTCCCTCTTGATCAGTACCATCATCGTCATCTTCGGAGTCATCGGAGGGAAAAGCGATCGGCTCGACATCAGAATCACTGTTATCGTGACGCCACTTTCTCCGAGCTGGCGCCACATAGTCTCCCGGGCAAGGTGCCCAAACAAACTCCTCACCGGGGGTTTCACTTGCTTCCCTCGGTAGACCTTCATCCTACCCAACGTAGTATCATCCATGATCTCTAGAACAACTGCATCGTCTTGGGCTTTGGGCAGCTGTGGAAGTTTCTGGTCGATGATCATCTGCAGAAATCGAGGGTACATGCAGAATCCCTCTTTCCCTTTGGCCTCTATATTCTCCACCATATATGTGAATATCATCTTGGAGAAACCAAATGGGTGGTTCAGCACCAGAGCGACGTATGCGTTTTGCATCTGGTCTGAAAGCTCATCGAATCCACCCTTTCTGGATGCTATGCATCTCAGAAGTACTTGAGCCAGATACTTAAACTGGGGGCACAAGTTGCTCTTGTTGAGCATGCTTGTGTTAATGTCCCCCGAATATTTGACCCTCATAAAGCAGCCACGGACGGTCAGGGGGTGTAGTCGTGTTGGGCAGTCAGCATCATCCCCAAATTCAAGTACCGTCTGTATGTCCTTCTCAGAAATCTGTATCGGCTCTCCAAAAATAGAACTCCTGATGGAATAGGGATCAGTCGACCTATCCACCACTGCGTTCTCCCAGAACGCCTGCTGTATCGATCTATATGGTGTACACTGAGCAGATATCGCTCTGGAGATCCTCGAACGGCGCAGAAAAGTAATAATCCCAGTAAAGTCTGCCGCGTTGCGGGATGTCAAGTCTAGATGAGCACATATATTATGCTTAGTGCTCATAGGCCATCTGCTCGCCATCTGTGACACAAACCAAGTAAACATTAGATCATGTGAAAGATAGCTAATTTCAGTCAATGAACATTAAACTTTTTATTTAATCGTGCGACTGAACAAACGACTGAATTCCAGTCGTGCGATTGAACTGTGTGACTGAGATTTAGTCGTACGATTGAGTTCATACGTACGACTGAGTCCTGCGATTGGACTTAGTCGCATGTCTTCTCATATGTGTATCTCAGTCGTGCGTCTGAACTCATTCGCAAGGTTCAGTCGTACGAATGAATCATTCGTCCAACTCAGTCGTACGATTGAGACAATCGGATAGCTCAGTCGTACGATTGAAGTTCATCAGTGTGTCCAGTCGTTCAGTCGACTGGTTGTCCATTCAAATTCCTGTTTTGAGCAATACTAAGTGTTAAACATCAAAATTATGCCCATTGCACTCAGAATTAGCCGATTAAGCCTATTGTAACCTTAATTTGATCATTAAGTTCAGGTTTTAAGGTTTATTAAGCCTATTAAGATTACGAGTACTGTTCGGTCATAATTTGTGCCATTTTTGATGATTCGACACAGTTTGTTCGATGATTCCTCTTGTTTAGTACCTGTATGAGCGAATGCAAGTGTCAGCAACAATGTAATCGAGGTTTAAGGAGTTTTTGGAAATTTTGGCAGAGTTTCGCTATGTCGTACGAGTGAAGTGGGCGATTAGGGCAAGTGAGCGACTGAGGGTGATTTCCCTGGTATTTATACTAGGGCAACCTTCAGTCGTACGACTGTGCTTAGACGGATGACTTAGTCGTGTGACTGAGCCTAGTCGTATAGTTGAGTCGTACGACTGAGTGTCAGTCGTACAGTTCACCTAATCGTCCATCTTCAGTCGTACGATTGACCTTCATTCGGATGTCTACCATAGTCAGTCACTTTCAATCATCCGATTTGGCTCATGCGCATGGCCCAATCGTACGATTGTGTTCAATTGTATACCCCATTCGTACGACTGAGTCAGATCAGATTCAGTCGTGCGATTGGGCTATACTTGTGCCATTTTAGTCAACTATATTTACCGACCCTTAGATTTCTTAACCAATTGATAAAACATTATGTGCCGTTGATCATCTCAGACATGATCCATTTATCCACCCGATCACCTCAGACGTGATCCATTTAACCACCCGATCACCTCAGACGTGATCCATTTAACCACCCGATCACCTCAGACGTGATCCATTTAACCAACTTATCACCTCAGACGTAATATTTTATCCTTTCAGAAACAATTTTTTAATAAACATTTAGCTCGTTTAGTGACGTTAACAGATAACCGTACACACACAGTCCGACATTGACACACTAATACTAACCAATAAATAAAATTTAAACTACGAACAAAAATGAACATCTTTTTGTGATTTTGTTAGGGCAGGTTTGTGTAGCATATCAGCATTGACATTATATCAGGAACAGACTCATTTGGAATCAGACAGGCATATACACCATTACTTGGAACATTATAAGTTGATTTCATTTTTCATGATGACATATCACAGTTTGTTCTGATCTAAGACTTCTAAGTACTAACTGGGAATCATGTTTAATATGATACGTAACACACTTTGATCGTCAACTTCAGTCGGTGCATACAAGACAATTGTCAGTATACTTGTCCACTTAAATTCATACACAGACTTTTGGCATACATTGGTAATGAATTATGTTATATTATTTCAAACAACATTTGTGTATCCCACACTTATATGGTAATCAGCATTCCTTAAAGGACTTTCGAGCGGTCTTTAGGTATTTTTGCAGGAAGAGACTATTCTTAGATCTTTCAAAGAGAAACCAATCCTTAGGTCAGTGCCATCGCACAACAGAGAGGCGGCAAACAGCAATGAAGTCTAGAATATGTAGGTTATGCTTATCCTCAGTTCAGTGCCATCACACAGCAGAGAGGCACACAACCTATCTCCTTGTTAGAGCATTTCTTATTTTCTTTTGCACATAGCGCACCAACAACATAAGTTATCAGCTTGATTACGCTAGTATTCATTTTTTTCATGCTTTGCACTTTTTGTGGTCATTTGCACACCTTTGGTGGCATTTATTTGCTCGTTATCCCTTATCGGAAGAACTGATTGTGCTAACTAGTGATAAGATGGGAACCCACAGTTGATTGAACCTTTTAGTTTAGATTAAGTTTACCAATGAAGTCTACTTGTCTATTATGTTGAATCTACTGACACATCATATAATGAACTAGCACCTCCCTAGATCAACTTTCTCCGTGTAATTACAGTAACAATTAAACGTACTATCATTTTCCCATTTTGTTAGACTTAGACTTCTCTGATTTCTTACATTTTCAGTAAATTAATTAACATTTTTGATCTCAAACTCATTTTGTTGTTCCAAATAACTCGATGCCTGTGTACTATCATTTTCCAATTTTGTCGAGTCACATTTCCTGTTTTGTTATCTTTGCCGTTTCAGCATTACTCGCCTTCCCCCCCCCCCCGTTTTTTTTAAGTAAATAAATACTGAGTTAAACCTTAATCTCCCCCTAAAATTCTAAAACAGAAAATCTTTTTGTGTTTTTGGATTTTTATAACTACAAGGAAATTAAAAATAAAAGAAAATAAAAGACTAAAATTAAAGAAAAACAGTGTCGGACTATGTATCTGTCTCTTCTAAAATAACATCACTTTTCTTTTTAACCCCGTTGACCTCTAGCAGAAAAAAAATCTTGGTTTATCAAATGGTTTGGTGTAGAGGTCAGCGCGTTGAAAATCCGTGTTAATTTTGACCACATCAATTAAGTGTTTTTCATAGCAATCGCGTATGAAATGATACTTTATGCCTATGTGTTTGGTCTTAGGATGTTGAACCGGATTTTTAGTTACTGCAATGGCAGCAGAATTATCAACATAGATAGGAGTAGAAGTGAAATGCAAACCGTAATCCTGCATTTGCTGTTGAATCCAAATGATTTGTGAGCAGCAGCTGGCGGCGGCAACGTATTCAGCTTCACAGGTAGACAGAGCAACGGATGTCTGCTTCTTGCACTGCCAAGTTACCAATCATCTCCCGAAAAATTGACATCCTGCTGACGTAGACTTGTAATTCATCTTGCAGCCTCCGTAATCCGAGTCACTATACGCCGTTAGCTCAAAGTCATCATCATGAGGATACCACAACCCCAGTGTTGGAGTACCCTTCAGATAACGAAAAATCCTCTTGACTCCAATCAGATGATTGACTTTAGGTTTTGTCTGATATCGAGAACATAAACATGTGGCATACATGATATCTGGACGAGAGTCAGTGAGGTACATGAGAGATCCGATCATCCCACGATACATGGTGGCATCCACCAAATCCCCATTCTCATCAGGAGCCACATCATGATTTGTGGCGAGAGGGGTACCGGCTGCAGTGACATTTTCCATATCAAAGCGACTAAGAATGTCACCGACATACTTAGTTTGATGCAAAAAGATGCCGGTAGGTGTTTGGTCCACCTGTAATCCTAAGAAGAACTTCATTTTTCCCATGGCACTCATCTCAAACTCAGCCTTCATCACAGATTCAAACTCTTTACATAACCCTTCGTTTCGTAAGCCGAAGATTATGTCATCCACATAAATCTGCACCAAAAGCAAATCACCATCCTTCTCTTTGATGAACAATGTACAGTCAATCACACCCCTGCGAAAGCCATGTTTCAACAGATGGGTGGAGAGCTTTTCATACCAAGCTCGAGGAGCCTGATGTAGCCCATACAGAGCCTTGTCTAGCTTGTAGACTCTGTCCCGATGATAAGGATCTTCGAATCCTTCGGGTTGACTTACATATACTTCTTCACGGATTTCCCCATGCAAGAATGCACTCTTAACATCTAGTTGATAAACTTTGATCTTCATGTAAGAGGCGTAGGCTAGAAAGATACGAATTGCTTCCATTCTAGCTACGGGAGCGAAGACTTCATTGTAGTTGATTCCTTCAACTTGTCTGAAGCCTTGAACAACCAACCGTGCCTTGTTTCTGATAACGACACCCTGGTCATCCTTCTTGCACTTTAGTACCCATTTGGTACCAATTACCTTGACTCCTTTAGGTCGGTCAACAAGAGTCCACACTCCAAGTTTCTTGAACTGTAGCAACTCCTCTTGCATAGCATTGACCCATGCTTCATCCTTAAGGGCATCACTTACATGTTTGGGTTCAATTTGAGAGATAAAACATCTGTAAGCTCCATCATTCACGTAGCCCTTTTCCATTACTTCAGCGTAATCAGCAGTGTACAATCGACTTCTAGTCTGCACGTCGGAGTGGAGATCACCAATGATAGCATCTGGCGGATGACTTGTACTGATCCTAGTCAAAGGAGTTGTAGGAACGACAACTTCAGAGTCCATAGTCGTGACTGGAGGTTCAGTGTCTGTGGTTCCAGAAGCAGGTGAAGCACCTGAAGAGCTCCCTTCTTGATCAACATTAGGTGTTTGAGCTGGTTCAGATGCTTCTTCATCCTCTAAGGAGTCTTCACTATCATTCTGATCAGCTGAGGCAGATCCCGATGACCCACTAGTAGGAGTGGTATTGCTAGTATCCAGATTTGGTGAGTTGAGAACATCGTGCATCATCTGAGTAGCAATATCATCATCTGAAACTATCTGAGGAAGATTGAATGATTTGAAAAAGCCATCGTAGTCGAAGAATGAAGATGGACCTTTTCCAGCAGGGGGGATAGTGAAACGTTGAACATCAACGTTGCACCATACTTCTACCTAACCAGTAGAGTTGTTGTAAACTCGTTTGTCGGGTATACTGTATCCCAGAAAGATCCCCTGATCTGCCTTTTCATTGAACTTGCCTTCTTGAGTTTTCTTCAGAAGAGTACAAGGAGCACCGAAAGGTTCCAGATACTCCAGGTTTGGCTTACGCTTCTGTAGCAACTCATAGCAAGTCTTCCCATGCCTCTTCACTACTGACACACGATTAAGTGTGTAGCAGGCGTTGGCTACAGCCTCGTTCCAGAACTGTACTGGCAGTTTTGAGTCTGCCAACATAGTCCTGGCTGTCTCGATCAACTCCTGTTCTTTCGCTCAGCAACTCCATTCATCTATGGAGTGTAGGGGTGTTCACGGTCCGGTTTTCGCGGTTTTTAGATCAAACCGTAACCGAACCGTTACTAACGGTTTTTTTATCACTTAAAACCAAACCGAACCAATCAAAAGTAAAAACCAAACCAAACCGAACCATTGCAACCGGTTTGGTTCCGGTTTGGTTTCACGGTTTGGGCTTTTTTAGGCTCATTTAAGCTAAGTCTTTGAGCTGTCAAAAACAACCCAAAAAGCAATCAAAATGCAGCCTTAAACAGGTCCAAAATCCTGCCAAAATGTGGCCTAAATAGGTCCTAAAACATGCCAAAACGCAGCTCTAAACCTGTGTACAAACTGCCAAAATGCAATCATTAACCTGCCTAAAATAAGCAGCTAACAAGCTGTCCAAAATAATTAAAAATAAACTGTCCAACTATATGGGCATGAATACTACAAATTGGTGTTTAGGACTTACAAGGCTTTCAAAATCAAGAGATTTATTTTGGCTTCAATTTTATCAAATAAAATATGGCAACCTAAACTCGAAAGCCCAAACTAAAAATAAAACATTTATGAGGGTTTAAGTCTTTAACCTTGAATTAATAGTTATGTATAAATATACATATATATACATATATGTGTATATATTGATATACGGTTCGGTCCGGTTTTTTACGACCGGTTTTTGGTACAAACCGTAAACCAAACCGTTCACAGCGGTTGAAAATTTGAAACCAACCAACCGAAAGTTTAGAAAAAAAACCAACCGTGAAATCAAACCGAAGTCCGGTTTGGACGGTTTCGCGGTTTGAAACCGAACCATGAACACCCCTAATGGAGTGTATGCAGAGGTGAATTGATGAACAATTCCCTTTTCTTTGCAGAACGCATCCATCCACTGATTCTTGAACTCGGTTCCATTATCTGAACGAATCTTTCTCACTTTAAGCTTGTAAAGTGACTCCAGAGTGGTGACCAGCACTTTGAATGACTCAAATGTTTCTGACTTAGCTTTCAGAAACATAACCCACGAGAATCGTGAGTAGTCATTGGTGACTACGAAGCAGTACCAGTCTCCAGCGATACTCTTCGTGCTAACTGGACCGAAAAGATCCATGTGCAGTAGCTCTAGGGGAATCTCAATAGAATGGACATTCTTGGTCTTGTGAGGTTTCCTGGTTTGCTTTCCTTTCTTGCATGAGACACAAAAATCAGGAAGCTTGAAGTTCTTGACAGGAACTCCGTCAACTAGATTGTTATGAATCAGGTGATTCATCTTCCTATGATTAATGTGTCCCATTCTTCTGTGCCACGAAATGGAGTCCTTCTCTGTAGCTTTAGATAAGAAACATTGAACAATAGAATCACTAGTAGAGACATTTGACATATCTAGAACATACAAGTCATTATATCTAGATGCTGACATTAATACCTGTTCCTCTGGAATATCCATTTCTTTCTTCAGAATGTAACATTTGCGATTATCAAACATGACTTTGAATCCCTTGTCGCAAATCTGAGACACAGAAAGCAGATTGTTTTCTAACTGCTGAACAAAGTTCACTTTATCGAACCTTACCTTGTCATTACCCACTTCGCCCTGAGCGGTAATGTATCCTCCTTTATTACCAGCAAATGAAACGTGTCCCCCTTTAATTTGTTTGACATTGAAAAGGAGAGACTTGTTTCCCGTCATGTGCCTGGAAGCTCCGCTATCTACGATCCATGTATTTGTAGACGCACTATAGCGGACAACCTGCACATATGAGAAAATCATCAGTTAAGGATGGGGACCCAAGCCTTAACTGGCTTGGGTTTCCCAGAGGAATCAACCATCATGAATTCGACCCACTGTCCTTTATCAGTGGGTGGAATCTCAACTTTCAGATTATCCTTGCTTTCAGACACACCAGTTGTCTTGGCTTTCCATAAACCATCCCTGTGAAAGGATTGTTTGTGGTAAACCTTAGACTGATTTACGGTTTGAGCATATGGTTTAGATTCAGAAACAGGTTTTACCTCTGGCATCACGGACTTGTCGGGGACTTGTCTGTTTTGCCTTTGGCGAGGTGGAGACGAAAAAGACCTAGAAGGTGTTTTAGACCTAATAGGGTTTTCGATCTAACTGGAGTCTTAGAACGCTGTTTTGAATCTATTTTGACTTTGTCGTGCAGATCAACCTTAATTCTTGGTGTCTGATAGTGAGGACAATTAGTCGAAATATGACCGCGCTTACCACAAGTATAGCAGGATCTCCATTCATCAGGGCTAGGAGATCTCTTGTGGGGCGGTGAATAAACCTCAGATTCTTTCTTTTTATTATCACTTTTAAGATTTTCACCTCCTTTGACAAATTTAACTTGTTTAACATGATTTATGTTTTGTCTTGGAAATTGGTGATTATCTTGTTTCACTGGTTTAGCTTGAGTGATTTTGGAAATCTTAGGTTGTGTGAAAGTTGACTTTTTACCCAACCCAAGAGATGCTTGAACATTCTCTTCCACTTGTTTGCCAGTGATTTGTGTGCTTGTTTAATAAATAATTCATCCTTTGATTCTACCTGTGCCGATGTAGATGTTCCAGCCATGAAAGCATTTTGGGATTCAGATTGTGCTTCAGACGCATCATTCAGTACATTCTCCACAAGCTGATCAATATCAGCTATGTCATCATCCAATTCAGCATTATCAAGCTCAGCTGAGTTCTCCCCTCACTTGTTGAGTCTTCATTCAGATCCTCGACAGAAGCTATGTTGGCTTCCCCATCAGATAAGAACCGGAAGGACCAGTCCTGTCCTTCATCACCCTGTACCACCAAAGCCTTGGAATCACTTCCTGTTGGAACTGGCTTCTTATCTTTATCTTGTCTGTTGAAAGAGGAGAAAGGATTTCCGTTTCCAGTCTTCTTAGGCTTCACACATTCCCTCTTGAAATGTCCTTTCTCCCCGCAGTTGAAACACGTGACTTTGGACTTATCAAAACCAAATGTAGTATCTTTTGTAGCCACGAGGTTCTGCCCTGTCTTCTTCACAAACTTCTTTGCTCGTCGCATAGCACTTGCGAGAGCCCACATAATATCCATTCTCTCCAACTCATTTTCATCCACCTGCTCATAGTCTTCATCAGCCAAGTGGCAGTTTCCTATCTTCCCCGCAACCAAACCATCATAGGAATGAACCACTGCAGCAAGTAGGTCCATGTGTTCCTTGGCCACTTCCACAGTGACTTTACCCAGGTTCTCAGTTATTAACTTTGTCGAGTGAGCTTCAGTAATACTGTGTTGAACCCCTGATGAAGCAGATGACTCAACCCCAGACGATGAGCTTTGACCAGATGTATTAGAAACAAATGCAGTCTGCAGAGGAGCATTGGAAGACTTTGCAATTAGAGTTGGAGTCACATTATAAAGAGTAGGATTCTGAGCATATGCACCCTTCTTTGCCTTATACTTATGTCTGACCTCTTCCTCTCGCAGTTTCATAATAAAGTCGTTTATATCCAAAGTCTCGAGAACTGAATTGTGTCTCAAGGCGGAAATAAATGAATCCCATTTTTCTGGAAGACCTTCAGCTAAACTGGCGACCTTTTCTTCTTTAGACGTTGTAACCCCATGAGTGTGAAGTTCACTCATTAGATGATAGAAGCGGTCAATGATGTCGTCCAAGCTCTCATTCCCAATAGCAGAGAAATTGTCAAACTCCTTTTTGAGAGCATTGGCCTTCAAGGATTTCAGAGTTGAGCTCCCTTCATACCTTTTCTCGAGAGCTTTCCAGAACTTTTTACTCTATTTCTGATCTGAGTACTGATGGAAGATTTCTTTAGGAATTGACTGGTAAGCATAGCATAAGCCTTCTTTTCAGCATTATAGGCAGTCTTTTGAGCATCCGTCATTCCACTCAACGTTAATGGCAAACCATCAGCACCAACTGGCATGGTGTAACCAGTCTCAATAAAATTCCATAGATTAGTATCCACGCCATTGAGATGAATCTCAAACCTTTGCTTCCACTGCGGGAACTCATCAATGGATAGAAGCTTAGGCGGCTTATTGTGGTTACCAATCTCATTCTCCAGAAGCAGTAGGTTCTGGATCCTTTAGTCTTTCCCTGCTGAGAATGCGAAGTTTTTCGAGTCCATGATGAATGTTGACTTAAACTTGAAAAAACAGACTGTTAATGCGACTGGGATGCGATTGAACTCAACCGTGCGATTGAACAGGCGACTGAGCTACAATCGTGCGATTGAACACAATCGGGCGAATGGACAAGGCGACTGACTGAAACTGGGCGACTGAACTGGCGATTGACTCAATCGGGCGACTGGCTATACGACTGACTCAATCGGGCGATTGAACTGGGCGACTGGACTTCAGTCGTACGATTGAGCTAATCGTGCGACTGAGACTGGAGAAATCGAAATTTTTCAAACTTTTGACCTAAAACGAGGTTTTTTACACCCTAGACGGCTGGAAGTCGAAAAACACTGATTTAGCAGAACATACACACGTAAAGACTCGGTTTTGAGCAGAAAGATTGGATCTTTTCGCGTAAAAACGTAGACTTTTTCACAAAAACGATTGAATCAACGAAGAATCAAGAGCCTATGCTCTGATACCACTTGTTAGGACCGTATACGTACGGAGTACTAACTGATTCTTCGTTATACTGGATCAAATAGTGCGGAATCCTATTTGATTGGCGATCCAATCAGGGAGAACGAAAACAAGATCAATCCTAACGATTAGAAAACGTTAAGAATTGAATAGGAATGATCTAGGACGTTCTGTGAAGTTGGAATTGACGAACAGGGCGCTCTGGGTCGACTAGGGTTATGAATATTCGAAGTGTTCTGTTTTTCCACGAATTAAGTGGTATTTATAGGTTACAGCTTTCATTCGTACGACTGAGCCAAGCGACTGGCTCAGTCGTGCGACTGAGTCATACGATTGGTTCATTCGGACGACTGAGTCAGTCTCATGACTCAATCGTACGATTGACTCAATCTCCTGGTTCAGTCGTCCGATTGGCCCATTCGCATGGTCCAGTCGTGCGACTGAATCAGATTACTTAGTTAAACACACTCTTGAACCTTAACTGATTCAGAACATGTCTAACAAGTCTATAACCTATATAACTTGTTCATATATGCGTGTAATAACAAACAACAATAACAGATATGACATTAAGTAATCAAGCAAACATTCACTGAAGAGTTTTCCTTACAATGATTAAACCTTACATACGTGTCACAAGATAGAAGTCAATTACATTTGAAATCACTAGACTAGAACTGAGGACATGTGTACCAACATTGACCAGATATAGTTAAACAAATAACTATCAGGATAAAGTAAGAATGGAAAACATGAAAGATCACAAAAGAATTACACAGTTCAAACACATAAACACTTAGAATTTCAACTAAGAAATAAGTGGTACACTAAAGGTATCGCCTTCAAAACAAACAAGATGATTAGGAAATTAAAAAAAAACTAAAGCCTGAATACATTGTACTGTTTGAGATAAAGATTAAGGTTAGACCAGTGATATTAACTAAAGGTCCCAAAAGTTGAGTTGAAAACATGATGCATCTCATGCATCAAACTTAAGTAAGTGTCTATAGTATAAAATATAATAAATACCACTCGACAATTTGCATATAAGTGAAACGTTGTAATTCATTAAAGAACCATTACAATTTAAAAGCATATAAGTACGCAAGTTTGGCAGAAAATAACTCCACTAGTTAAGGTCAAGTGAAATGCACATAAATGACACGACTATACATGATAGAACACGAAATGAAGTAAAAGCACTCAACTCTTTAATTAAACAAAAATTTCGAGGACGAAATTTTTGTAAGGAGGGGACGATGTAACACCCCAAATTTTAATATAATAGTCATAAACATGCGAATTATGAAGTTTTCTTTCATATACTGTTGAACGAGTAAGTAACGAGCAAAATATCTATTTAAAATTTTAATTTTTTAGACTAGTTTTAGTATCGTAAGAGACCGTTTAAATATATTTAAATATTATAATATATTATATTTAAACATGCTCCGTTTTTAACGAAACTTAGGTCGATTCGTAGAGAAAAATAAGATCGTCCCAACAACGTATTTGAAATTTTATAGAACTTTATAGTTTAAAAGTTACGAGAGAAAAACGAAGTAAGCAGCTGAATTAATTAAGCAAGCAAGCAGGCTGGTCAATAAGTAAGCAAGCAACCAGGCTGCTCAATCTTATCCCACCTGAATTAAGATTTGAGTTGCCTACCTGCTTGCTATATATAGAAGCTTATAGGTTTTCTTCAGAATAGAAGTTTTTTTAGAACACTCTATCATAAAGAGAATCTCGAGTACTCAATACCCCACTGGGTGTTGTCAATAGTCGTTTTGCTCGAGTAGGAGCACGGGTAGGGAGACTCTACATCAAATTGCCGTAGATAGTTTTAAGGTTTGTTCTCATTTAAGTTATCTCATTAATTATTATTTATTTTAGTGTTATTTATTATTAGGATTAGTATTCGTATAGTATTATTGTTTTAGGCGTTAGCGTTATTGTTAGGATTGGGTTTTCGGTAGCCTAGCCTTAGTTAGGCATGGACTGATCACCCATGCTTAATCAAGATAGGCAGTGTTGTTGAGACCGGATCGGACCGGCCGGTCCGACCGGTTCGACCGCGAATCGGGGGCTGGTTCGGTCTGGTTAGGGGTGATTCGTTTTTCTGGCTTTGAACCGGCCGGTCCGAACCTAACCGGCGGTTGGACCGGCGAACCGGCCCGGTTCCGACCGGTTTTCTGAATTTTTTTTTTTATTTTAGTGGGTAAAAACGGGGTGTTAAACCATAAATTAGTACGTAGGATATACAAATATAGTTAAGTTTTATATATAACTATAAAATATATGTATAAATCATATATAAATTACTTATATTTAATTACATATATAAATATAATTAAAATATAGTTAAATCCGGTCCATCCGGTCCGACCGGTCTACCGGTCCGACCACCAAACCAGTAAGGCGTCCGGTTCGACGTCCGATCCGGTTCTGAAAACATTGAAGATAGCGCTAGCTAATATCAATCTGTCACACCCCCGCTTATAGCGGAAATAGGAGGATGTAACGGATGGGATCGTCATAACACCTGGTTAGTTTACAGAGACAAAATAAATGCAAAGATCCACGTGTCATGACGTCACCCGACACAATGGTGACTTGTGTCGTGGTTAGTCAGTTCCACGACTAGCATAGTCTATCGATTTAACAAAACCAAATCCAACATGAAATCCAACAAACAAAAAGTTCAACATAGTGTTCATAAGCGAAATCAAATGATAGTCAAAACACTAATGCATGTCTACTGAAGTCCTGAGGGTCTCTGCTAAGGCATCGGCTCTAGCTATCCTCTTTGATTATTATCACCTGAAAAGATATGCTCAAAAGTCAACACATGGTTGGTGAGTTCACAGGTTTAAACATAAATTGAAAACTTGTTGCTGTGCATGAGTTATGGATCATAAGTGTATACAGTTTATCACAAGTAATATCACATGAGCATCACAACTAAACCTATGACGAACCACACAGCAATTGTTGGAACATATTCACCCAAGGCCTATTCCTGGCAGTGTGATGGTACTCACAAGTAACCATCTGTCAAGGGTGGGGGTGTCAACCTAATAGTACTATCAATATCTGTCCGTCGGCTTCATCACCGGAGTTAAATAGTTGTGATTAAAGAACCACACAGAAACTCATGCATAAGATATAGCTTGCAAACAGTAACATGTTAATCCAAAATAAATTGTGTTCACAGCTAGAAAGAGTGAGCATACTTTTTCCCTAAAGATTTATAAAACTTGTAATGAAAATGGGGCCGTGAAACTCACCTTGATTGCACAGCAAGGAAATAATGTTCGTACAACGATTAGGGTTTCGGTTAACATGGATTTCATTTAATAGGAATATAATTAATGTTAGTTATTATTTACGAGTTTATGGTTAATAATATGATTAACGTTCGAATAAGAATTAGAGTTTTGATAGAATTATGAGTTTTGTTTAAGTAATTAAATTTATAAAATAAATATCATATTTTTAATCCATTTGATGAATTATTAAGTGTTTTAGAAATGAATTTAGATATAACGATGAAGTTCAACATGTAATCACGTCTGTATGATTAACGAAAAATAATTACGAAAAATATTATTCTAAACCGTCCGTTAAAGTATATTTTATAAAACAAACAATATTTGTAAATAATTTGATAAAACTTTTTAATATAATCCAAAAATTATCTGGTGCCTAAAAATATAAACAAAGTTTATAAAAATTATTTTTATAATTTTTAGAATTTTTCTGTAATTTTTAAAAGCCCAAAAAGCCTTTAAAAAAATAAATGAGGTGTGCCCGGAGTCGAACCCGGGACCTCTTGTGTGAGATGGGAGCATGGAACCGGTGAACTAGGCATACAGCCGCGTTAGAAACTGGTTTTCAGAGTTTAAAAACACCAACAACAGAAACCCCCAAATTCTCTATGAACCCTAGATTCGATTTGAGCAAAATTGAACCCAATTCGATTCTGTTAACGATTAGATTCATGGGCTTTTGATCCCCATGTAAAAACGAGTATGTATGTATGTTCAATTACCCGTTTGATGTTCGATTGAAGATACCCACTTCGAAGAACAACTCGCGGCCGAACAGTGAGCGAACGATGGTCAATTGAGGATGATAATTCAATTAATTTAGCATGAAGCTTCGATTTGTGTACTGGACCAAAAGCCCTCTATCAATTGAACTTGAAAAGGTCCAGAAGATGTCAAACCGTATAGTCGCAGTTCAATGAAGAAGATTATGATCGAACTCCATGAAATCGTGTGTTACAGATGGAAGTGAACTCAATGGAAGATTAGAGACAGATATATAATCGTTTATGTTCAATTAATTAGATTTTTATAGTGTTTTAGTGCGATCTTGGCCTGGAAATCGGCCGAAGTGGGGTGGTTGGATCGATCGCACTACTCGGATATAATTTTCAAATTGAAGTGGGGCTTGAGTTCGAATCACCCACGTGAGATGGTCGGGAGTGGTTATTTGAGTTGGAATCGCATTAATTGGGTGTTTAGGGTCGCCGGAGAGTGTGGCCGGAGCGGTGGCCGGAGGGAGAAGGGGCGACGGGTGATGGGGGGCTGGGATTTAAAATTTTACACATTTGGTCCCTGAGCTTTGCATTGTTTATTATTTTATGTTAAAACTTCATAAAATAAGTTTTAATCTTTACACTTTTAACCCAAACTTTTAGGGTTTAGGTTTTTAATAATAAATTTTATTATTAGTATTATTATTATTATTTTTTTTTTATTAAATCTTTGAAAAACCTTAAAATATTTAAAGTTATTATTATTATTATTATTTTTTATTTAGTCTTTGAAATTTGATAACTAAATTTCGTAATTACTAATATAATTTTATTATAATGTGAATTAAATAACAACATTACTGCGATAAATTCCATTGGTTAATTTAAACGGGTTTGGGTTTCAACTTGGGAAAAAAATGGCGGATGTTACATCCAACCATGACAATAACTAGTTAGTTGTACCATCGTCTAACTTAGGATTACTTAAACTGTATCAGGACCTTGAGATACCACCAGATCGTACTAGGAATTGATTATCAACTGTTGAGCAATTGTTAAACAGGTGAGTTATCATGTCTGTTTCAAAACTGTGATAATATACTCGTTATGTCTGTACTGGTAATAATTATAATGCTTACATATATGTACGGGTCGGTAGGGGTATACAGGATCCTGATATATTTAATGGGGTGTGTCAAACTGGCTGAAAAGAGGATAGGGTTCCTCGTATGCATCAGGCACATACTCATACCTATTTTACGGCCGGGAGGGTATGACAAGCCCGCCGCCGGTGGTTGTGGTAAAACCAGGGAAGGCACTGTACCTATGTACCCAAATATCATAACCCATATTGTATGCATGTCAAAGTTAATTTTATAAACTCTATAGCATGAGCTCATTCAACGTCTGCACGTCCTTGATCGACCTGGGAGATGGTATTTTCAATAATGTTGCAATTTTCTCCGGATTGGCTTCAAAACCGTCCTTTGTTATGATTACCCCTAGGAATTTTCCTTCTTCTACCCCAAACTAGCATTTCTTCGGATTCAGCTTCATGTTTATTTCACGCAGGGTTTTGAACGTTTCGGCGATGTCTTCGAGTAAAGAACCTTCGTCACGACTCTTGATGACAACATCGTCTACGTATACTTTAATGTTCCTACCAATCTGTGATTTAAACGCCTTGTCCATCAAATGTTGGTAAGTAGCGCCTGCGTTTTTTAATCCGAACGGCATTTTTGTGAAACAAAAAATTCCCACATCCGTGTAAAATGCCGTTTGTCTTCGTCTTCTGGTGCCATCTTGACCTGGTGGTACCTTTTGTACGCATCAAGGAAACATTTTAACGGAAAACTCGACAACGAGTCCACTTTCAAGTCGATTTCTGGGAGAGGATAGCAATCTTTGGGGCAAGCGTTGTTGAGGTCTTTGAAATCGATGCACATCCTCCAACTGCCATCACTTTTCTTTACCATGGGTTAGCCACCCAGGTCTGATATCTGACTTCCCTAATGATGCCTGCTTGCGGCAGCTTCTTGACTTCATCTACAACAGCTTGGCTCCGCTCCTGTCCCATATGACGACGTTTCTGGGCTACAGGCTCCTTGGACAAATACGTTTTCTGCTTATGCTCTGCAACAGCTCGAGGAACCCCTTCCATGTCGGAGGGTTGCCAAGCAAAAACGTCTAAGTTGCTTCGCAACAGGTGATAAAGTCGATCTTTTGTTGCGTCACTTAGCTGTCCCCCTATCACGATCTTCTGTTCCGGGTATCTTGGGTTGACCACCCACTTTTCTTGAGTCGGGCATAAGTCTTCTTCCTCCTGCGGAGCAACCTCGGGTTCTACTGCTTTAACGTCCTTGTATTCTCTAGTGGAATACATCGTCACCACGCCGGTAGGGGTTGGGAATTTGATCGCTGCATGTACCGTGGATATTAGTGCTCCCAGGATGCATAGTCTGGTCTCCCCAATATGACGTTATGTGATGACTCCGATCGCACTACGAGGAACGTCATTATTACCTCTCTCCGATCTATATCATTTCCTATAACCACTGGGAGCTGGATCTGGCCTAACGGCTGCACCACTTCGCCGGAGAAACCTGTCAGTTGATGAGTTTTGGTGTCGAGACCCCTCCTGACCTCTTCGTCCAGCTGTAAGAAACAACGCTCGTACATGATCTCCGAGCTGCTACCGCTGTCTATGTATACACGGTGCACTTGGTGACCTGCGATTACCGTTGATACAGTTACCGGACCACTGGCAAAGCTTCCACCGTGGATTGGTGGGAAGGAGATTTCCTGGGCCACCCAGGATTCCATGTGGTCCGAACGCCGCTTCCCCCCGCATCCTCCGGCTTGCACCATGAAAATTTCCTTTCTTTTCTCCCCTGCTTGTGGGGTTTTCTTCAGTTCCCGCAACAAATGGGCTAGCTTCCCTGTCTTGACCGCTAGATCGATTTGTCGTTTTAATGAAAAACAGTCATCGGTCGTGTGACCATTTTCCTTATGAAATTCGCAGAATTTGCCCATATCTCACTTCACTCC
Source organism: Flaveria linearis (assembly GCA_024085815.1). Taxonomy (NCBI): domain Eukaryota; kingdom Viridiplantae; phylum Streptophyta; class Magnoliopsida; order Asterales; family Asteraceae; genus Flaveria; species Flaveria linearis. The sequence goes on from CM044016.1 coordinate 48,313,222, forward strand.
AGGTTTTTGTGGGTGGGTTTTACAAAATGGACATTTTCTGTTGCGAGGATTTCGCTGGGAGTTTTAGTTAACGGCAGTAAATTGATGAGTGACGTGCGAGCCTGAGGTAAAGGGTTGGCCGCGTAGCGTTGGTGGAAGGAAGGGCTTCGGGGGTGAAGATGGGGATGGAAGCGTGTTCTTTCCCAGGGTTTCGAACTCCTGGATCGCCTTTGTGACTCCCAAGCAGGTGGCATGGGTTTCTTTGTGTTTTTCTCCCTCAGTTGTTCGCAGGCTTTTTTGCCTCTAACAAAAGCCTCGCTCTTTCCAACATTTCTTCCACCGTCTTCGGTAGATTCTCATGAAATCGTTCCACCAGCTGATCGTTCTTTACGCCATAGATAAAGAGGATATCCGAATTGCTTCGCCTGCACCCCGTACTTGCATACTTTCTTTGGAATACCTGGCGATAAAATTTTCTATCGACTCACTTTCGCCCCTCTTGATGTTATGCAGTTCGGTAGGGTCTCTGACTGATCTTCTCTGCTGGCTGAAATTTCTCAGGAAGCTGCTCTCCAGCTCTTCAAAGTTTTGGATTTCCCCCACCGGAAGGCTATCGAACCATACCCTAGCTGCCCCTGTTAACGTCTGAGAGAACATATGGCACCATACTGGGATGGACCACTGCTCAACCTCGGCCGCTCCCACAAAAATGGCCATGTGGTCGTCAGGATCCCCGAAACCATCATACTTCCCGATATTACTTGGCATCTTGAGCTTCGGTGGGAATGAGAACTCTGCAATCCTTGAGATGAATTTCGACCTTGACTTTGCTGTCGATGGCCGATACGACTTATCAAACTCATCATCATGATCGGGTTCCGGTGGTGGTCTTCTTTCCCCCATATGGTCCTCCTTTCTTCTTCCATGTTCTTCTTTGTTGGGAACTTCTTCATATTCCAGGCGCGTCCTTACATCTTTAAAAGGGTGCTCTTTTTGGTTTAACAAGGATAAGAGTTGATCCCTGTTATTGTTAACAAACTCTGAGGTGATTAACCCGCTTGTTGGGTTTTCGGTCTCTGGGATGACATTGACGCCGCATGGGGGCGATGTTATCAAGTGTTCACTCCCAGAGGTGACAATGTTATGACCGTCACGGGATGGGGTTTTTTGACCTGAGTCCATAGCAAGTTGTTTTTGCGTTGCTAGTGTCCCTTGGATGGCGCCAAATGTTGCTACAAGGATCTTAACCGAGTGATTAAGAACCAAGAACAGTGCAAAGTGCAGTTTAGTGCTTTGGCTCAGGTCTGGGTTATGAGTGGTGAGAATAGGTATTGAGTTGTGGTTTCCCCTCGGTATGGCTTGGGTATTTATACCAGCCATACTCTTGTCTTATGTTCTATTTTCGGTAGTCTGCGGTTGTTGTTCCGGACTCTATCCTTTTTTGGCAGAAGATCTAACCCTCCCCAGTGCAAAGGCTTTCTCACTTAATATTACTCTTTTTTGCAATGTTGTTAGGACCGGATCGGACCGGCCGGTCCGACCGGTTCGACCGGGATTCGGCCCCCTGTCCGGTCCGGTCCATAGTGGTTCGTTTTTGAGCAGTTGAACCGGCCAACCGGTTCGGGTCCGACCGGATTTTGATTTTTTTTTTTTTTTTTTTTTTTTGATTTTAGTGGGTAAAAACGGGGTGTTAAACCATAAATTAGTACTTTGTATATACAAATATAGTTAAGTTTTATATATAACTATAAAATATATGTATAAATCATATATAAATTACTTATATTTAATTACATATATAATATAATTAAAATATAGTTAAATCCGGTCCATCCGGTCCGACCGGTCCGACCACCAAACCAGTAAGCCGTCCGGTTCGACGTCCGATCCGGTTCTGAGAACATTGCTTTTTTGTCATTATAGTTGACTTTGGCTTCTCCTTCTATCCTGACTTCTGACTTGCTTGTCTTATATATTTGTTGTTTACTGTGTTCTGTTTGTGCTCTTTGCAGCCAAGTAGATCTCTTGTCTATCAGGTGAGATTTTCACACTTATCATTTCATGAGGACTGAGGAGATGATTTTTACTATACTTCGTTGGGTATTAGTATGATCAGGCGTTGAAAGATAACCACGGCTTCCGCTGGGAACCTATCCAGCCGCGGCTTCCCTGTCGTGCATGACCCGGCCGCGACCTCCCTTGACCGTGTGCAACTTCGGCCACAGCTTTGGCTACTTGCGTGCAGTCCCGACAGAGGCTTCTCTCGCCGTGCGCAGCTTTGGCTGCGGCTTCCTTGTGTTTCTTTATTAACATATCTTTTTTGGTCTTGATTGCGGATCCATGTTGGTACCCTTCATAAGGAATTAAAATTTCCACTCTTTTACCATCTTAACTATTATACTACATGTTTTTTCTGAAACCTATGATTCCTAAAGCGTGTACAAAAGTATAACAGAAGGCATTTCAAAAGTAAACACTCTTACTATAAGATACAAACCATCTAACTTCAAATGAAGGCGAGAGGTGACAATGACCCCTTTATTCCTAATTTGAAGAAAGTAACATTAGAGAATTAATTTCTTTTCCCCCTGACTTCAATTCAAGAAACATAAAAGTCATAAAATCAATCCAAAATAGTAGCACATTCATTTTCTTCTCAATCAAAACAATGTAATCATTCACAACAAAATATGCTTTTAATTTTCATAGTTTTTGTTATCAATTTACCCTTCTATAGCACCCATTGAGTTATTCGTCGTTAACAATGCTTATTAACAAAAGCCTTGGGGGCCTCGCACTTTTCAATCATTTATATTTTTATTGTAGTTATTATGAGAAATATTTTTATATAAACTAAGGCTAAGAAAACGTGTCGTATTGTGCTGACACTACCCTTTTAACTAAAAGTGTATTTTTCTAAATAAAAACATATAATTGTTAAATAAGCGGATTATACGACACAACTATTTAGCACAACCAAATATAGCTAATTCAATAACATGAATACCAAAACATAGCATCACATGTTTAAGAAGATTATAAACATGTCTCACCATAGTAGGTTAAGAAATAAAAGATACAACTAATACTATATAAGAGTTGGTAAAAGTTACAATCCGTATTTGGTTATAATGTAGTTAATTATTTATAAAGTTATAAAATTACGTCATTTTAATATACAGGTCATAAACGTGCATATAAACCTCTTAACATATTTAACATGATACGTTTATTAAATGTGTTGTCCACATCTCATAAACAGGTCAAGTGGGTTGAACTAATTTATGACTTAAACCCGTTTATCTCTATATTAAGTAATGTCTTGTTAATGGGTCATGCCATAAATCACCAAACTCTAATACAGATGTTTAGATCACAATATATAAAAGGAAGCTAAACTATAAATTCAAAGATGTTCAATTAACGTGTTCAGATGAAATACTGGAATTCAAATGCAACAATAATTTACAAATGAAAAATCTGATAACCAAAAGTATCCATCAGATTTTTAAGTCAATGATCAAATGTCTTTTCTTCTTAAACACTGCTCCTCTTCAACTTTGTTGGTGTTGCAAGAATCCTCTTGATTGCATTCACTTCCAATGGGCTGTTTTTGCTCTGTTACAATCAAAACAAACAACAATTAACATCAACTCAAAGTTTCATATCACATAATCATCAATAAAACACGCGCCCTAGAGCGCGCGAAAACAAAACATCACAAACTCAGTAACTCACCTTTGAGCAGGTACCACGGCGCACATCGCATATTGGATAATCATGTGGACAGCAACTGTAGTGATCGTCACAGCACGACGCACCCTCTAATGGGCAGCAGCCCCAAGCAAAACAGTATCCATAGTACTCATAAACGCAGCAGCATGTAGTGCTCTCAGGGCACGTGCTGTATTCATCACACACGACCTCCGGTGCAGCTGGAGATGGTGGGGTTGGACCGGGGTTTGGTGGGTTATCGCCATTTTTAACGGGGTATGATGCCTCCATTGCGATACCGCATTTCCCTGATTTGTCTGCAATGTTTCTTTCCATCTTCAAGAAACCAGATTCTCCCCATTCGGCGCCCCAGGAGTTCTTTACGAGCCAATAATCTTTACCGTTTTCAGTCCCGTAACCTGCAGCCAGAACGCCGTGGTCCAACGCTGTTCCACACGAGCCAGTGAAGATACCCTGCATAAGTAAAAAATAATAACTCAACATTAGTTAAAATACCCGATTCGTTTATAATGAATTGAATCGTGTATGGATATGTGTTACCGAAGTGTAGAACTGGAAATCCCTTCCTCCTGCTTCAATGGCAACCGCTACAGGCTGGTTTGCAACCGCCTTTTGGAGGGACAACTCGTCGTTGACAGGAACATCTTCGTAACTATCAATCGTAACAACCTTCGCGTTTTTCTGCATAAACAAACACACATCAGAATCAAACATTTGAACAATAAAACAAACTGATCATAGTCAACAAACTGTATAACCTTGTTAGCATCGCACTTTCCATCTTTGCCTGTGTATGGGTAGTCTTCTTCGGTGTCAATACCGCCATTTTTGATGATGAACTCGAAGGCGTAATCCATGAGACCTCCATTGCACCCTTCGTTGTAAGATGTATCACAATTCACAAGCTCTTGTTCGGATAGTGAGATCAGGTCTCCGGTGACGATCTTGTTGATACCCTCAACAGATCCGGTGGTTGAAAACGCCCAACAACTTCCTGAAATTCAAATCATGTCATGTATGTTAGATCCAAAGTTAAACCAATTCCCCTTTTAACAGTTTTTTAGCATAAAAACTCGTTACCAGTAAACTCATTACCCTACGCGCTATCACATAGATCATAGAGTGTCACTTTCTTTTTTTTTTTAAACGCAAATGTACGACCCTTTTTCGGAAGATAGGTGTTATCTTAATCGGGTTCACCTATCTTTACAACTCAAAAGAAAACCCGAGACCGTACCCGAACCCCTCAAAAGGAAACCCGAGACCGTACCCCAACCCCTCAAAAGGAAACCCGAGAAAACACCACACTCAACTTGAGACTTGAACCCATAGCCTCTCTTTATTTACAACTCACGAGTACCTCACCTTAACCAGTTAGGCATTAAACTCACTACCACTAACGAGTATCTCACCTTAACCAGTTAGGCATTAAACTCACTACCACTAATCACCGCTCATATATGCTCAATCCAAAGTTAAACCAATTCCTTTTTTAACAAAATATTTACCAAAAGAACCCGCTACAAGTAAACTCAAAATATTCAACGGGATAAGTTTTTCTTTTTCATACACGTTCATAATCTACTCTTATTAATCATCTATACATTTTAAACCCTTAACCGACCATACCCTCGAATAAAAAAAAACATCTTACCACCGCAATACCTCTAGATAAATCACACTTTACGATTTTCTACCATAAGAACCCGTTACCAATAACTCACTACCCACTAATCAATGATCATTTAAGTTCAACTTAAAGTTAATCTTTTTCACCAAAAGAACCTCTTACCAGTAAACTCACAATCTGTTCACCAATAAAATCAAGTAAACTTTCTACCATAAAAGGTCAGGTAAATCAAGCTATGAGTTTTTAACAGTATTTTTTTTTTAAAATTTACAAATAAAAAAACGAACTCCAAACTTATCGGATGCTTAGTTAAATTCAGATATAGTTTAAAAAATCTATCACAAATTCCCAACAAAAATAACCAAAAATAACGAAAATTTCGCAAAAACAAACTAACTCACCACAGCTCCCCTGATCTTTAACGCCGGTGACGGCACCTTGATCTCTCCAATCAACAAACTCCGGCAACGAATCACCGGATCGGAAAGCATACCGATCACTCTTCACCGTCGACACCTTCTTCTTCTCATCGATCGTCTTCAAGCCAGTGTAGATCCTCCGGTACTCTTCGTTCGTCAGATCGGCGAACTTGTTGAGCCCAAGCTTAAAACTCCGGTCGCCGGAGTTATGATCGTCGATGAACCGGAGGTTGTCCTTGAAGATCTGGAACCGGCGGTCCTTTTCGCCGATTTCGTTGTAAGTTTTCGCGTGTTTCACGAGCCATGACTCGTAGAGAGCGTTGACTTCTTCGTCGGATCGCCAGGAGGTGGTGGTGGTGGTGTGGGCAGCGTTGTAGGCGGTGATGGACATGTCGGCGGCGGAGGCGGCGGCGATGAGGGTGAAGAGGAGGAGGAGGAGGAGGGGGGGCATGGGAGTGAGCTTCATGGTTGCAGGTGGTGTGGTGTGGGGAAGATGAATGAGTGGGGGTGTATATAAAGGGGAAATGTGAGTGGGTGTTGGGATATTTTTTTATTTTTTTAAAAAGTGGCGTGATTGAAATATTGAATAGTTGAATAGATATTTGGGAAAGGGAGGTGCCATTTGAACAATAAGTTGGGTTTATTTCCTTATCATTTAAGTTTTTTTAATTGTATTTTTTTATGAATTGGTATCTTATTGAAGTTTTAATTTATTGTATATTGGTATGTATATGTATTGAATGAATAGTGTTCACATAAGGTTTGGATTATTCGTTGATGATGTAATGATAGGAAAATTTTAACCATGAGCTAATTGTTATCTTAGTTTTTCTCTATCTATTTTGTTAATTTCATTTAAAAAATTTATATATATCATTTAACTTAATTTTTTATATGTATAACGACTTAAATGTTTCTAACTTAACAAACACGATTAACTAAATTAACGAAAATGGATGAAAAGTCAGAAACCTAGAAGAAGAAAAAATGGATGGAAATAATAAAACAGACCAAAACTCAAAAACAAAATGACGATTAATTTTTAAAACCACACTTAATCTAAGAAAGACAAATAACAAATTGTTCATTGTTTATGAAGTAAGTAAAGAAAGGAAAAAAAAAACTAAATCTATATAATTTTAGTAAAAGAAAAAGATGTGTTTTTACCTATTTGAGTCTAACAATTATAATATGTATAGATTACTAACTTAGCTAATATCGTGTTCATAAGTATTTTTCTTTACTTTTTTTAAACCTTTTTAATACTTAAATGGTAAAATCTTCAGTCTTTTTTTTTAAATTTATCATTTGATCAATACAAACTCAAGTTTAAATTGTCAAAACAAAACCGTCCTGCCCGGTTTGGTTGGTCTAGCCACCCGCCGGCTTTGTTTAGTTTATCTAAAAACGTAGTTATTGTTTGACCTAAAAAACGTCAAAACCTGCCACACCGACATCTCCAGGGGAATTTATTAATATGTTTACTATTATAAAACAAACGTTATCTCTTCTGTGTTTTCCTTATAAGCCAACATAAATGCCATAATATTTTTAACATGTTGAAATGGCCACCCATCATATATAAACGTATGTTAAAAAAATCAACACTAAAAAATTAATGGTCATTTTATCTATAGAAAATGGTTACCGATTACAAATTCCACCTAATATTATTGAGAAAGTACACGAATGCCCCGTGAGTTATACTTAACAAGCACCATGTGCAATAAGTTGCCAAAAAATAACGTTAATGCTTTACCAAGCTATATCGTTTGTTTTTCACATGCTACAATTAATTTCCAACTAAACTACGACGTGTTTGGATAAAATAATATTCATATTTATTAAAAAAATGTAACAGTTATTAGACTACAAACATTCTAAGAGCGGCGAATGATTCAAGACTTTATATAAAGGGGAACACGAGATAGAAAGAATAAAATGGCCACAAAACAACAAAAATCATGAAATATTTAATGAGTCGGAGGTGAACTTGCCTGTTATCTTATTTTTGTTGATTCTAAACCGACAATTATTTGATCAATACGTTAGAATATAACATTAACAAGGAATACTTTGTTATTAAAACAAATTAGTAAAGTTGAAGCTAAGTTGGGCTTGATTTTATAAAATATTCAGTTGAATTCAATGGAACTATAATCTTTATTTTATTTTATATTATGTTTGGTCACTTTGTTAGAATTTTGATTGGAGTTTCTACTTTTTTTGGGTGTTTGGTTTACAATTTATTGAAATTAATTGAAATTAGAATTAATTTTATTAAATTCTTTCAAAGTTAAGGATTTCATATTTCTTACCAATAATCATTATCGCATCTCCCACCCCCGTCGTTAGCACTAGTCACCACCATTTGCCATCTACAACCGCCGTGTCGCTCGTAGACAGCCGACAGTATTGTGATTGCCTACCGACCGCTAACAACACCACCCGCCAGTTGTCACCCTCATTGTCCTCACCGTCCACCACCAACACGATGCAATGAACGACTGGTGGTAGCGTTGATGGTTTGGTGGCGTGGAGGTGTGAACCCGACTATAGTATGTGAGCTAGGATATATAACAAAGGTAGGTGGCAAGGCGGTGGAGATGATAGGACCATTTTTAGTGGTTTCGTCGCAACACGATGGTTAGATGATTTTGACTGAATCCACAACGCCACATCACAACAAAAATGAAGAAAAGCAACGAATGCTAATTGTGTCATGACAAACACAGAGATAAGCTAGAAGGGTATGGCAAAGTCATGTTGATTTGACCAGCACGGTGATGTGGTAACACCGTCCGCTTGTGCGTTGGTGGCGGTGACACTACATAACCACTACACACAATCTTCCTCTTAAACTAATCATAAAATGTTGATATTACAAATATTTTTTCTATAAATGTAACTAGGATTTGAACCCACGCGTTGCCGTGGGGTTCTCTTGTAACGCCGTGGAAGCGATATTAATATGTATGGATGACGTCACGGTTGTACAAAGATAGGTTGTGTCTGCTCAGCTAAACTGTACTTTAACACACACACATAGCAAAAGTCTTCTATCATAAAATAAAAATCCACTAAATTATAAGAGTTTATTTTAGAAAGCAATACAAAAACAGAGGAAAATTTATAGATTCTTAACACATAATATAAAAGGTTAAATGAAATTTGAGGAATAATACCGTAGAAGTTGAATTAATATATGATTAAATGGAATTTTTATGGCATAATATAAAAGGTTAAATGAAAGCCGTAAATTATAATTTAAATCAGTAAGTAAGTATGGTAATATATTTACCTTGAAATCTTGATCTCCAACCCATGTCTAAATCGCAGAAGAAAACCACACATGTGACTACAAATAGTTTTCGCCATCGGACTCCTCATTTAGAGAAGCAACTTTCTGATTATCTGATTTAGTATATCTTTTTCATTATCAGTAACCTTTGTACTTGAACAAACATCATTAGAGTTACATGACGGAAACATATTCTCTTTCTGTTGAAGCAGAACAAAAAGGAATTAGGATTCCAGATTCAAGTTTAAATCTGCAATTACTCTAACAAATCACAACCTAAACAGCATTTTAGGATCTAATTGCTGGTGGCTATAAATCGAACCCAATTTGACCCGTTTACCCAAACCGCACATCTCACCAGTTCTAGCTAAATATCATAAAATACCTCAATCAAAGTATGCCCAAATGGCTCTATGAAAGCTGAATTGACGAAATCACCCTGCCATGACAAGCAAAATAAAATGTATTCGCCTTTAAAACCTTTAATGTTCTGCGCAAATCCAGCTGGATATCGCCAAACCAACCTTTAATGTTCTGTGCAAATCCAGCCGGATATTTGAGCCATATAACCCTAAGGCGTCGTAGTTTACCAGAAAAATGACATGCATAATTTTGCATTCCAAATTAGTACCACATCTAAAACAGCTACAAAACATCACTTCTAATATTTATAACTTAAATGCAGTAAGCGATAAAAAAATATAAGGAGATTAAACTATTAGTGTGGACGTACCTTGACCAAGCTATTATCAAATATGTCTCAATAGAGCATAGAGAAATAGTAGTATTAACTATCAAATATAATAAATGTTACATGTAAAACAACATAGATATCCACAAAGAACCTTGAAGACTTGAACTGTTGAAAACAAACCAGAGAGGTAAACATCCTTGTGAAGACAAAGCTTGATGATTCAAAAATGACAGAGGGAAAACCACTTACAGTGTAGAGTGGCTCGTAGAGGCATCTATAATAAGCTTGTCCCTTTGATTTAACACATGATCAGGGAAAAGAAGGCACAGCTTCTAGCGTTGTTAGCATCTGTAATCTGGACCTCATATCCCACAGTGATCTGCATTTGTAATGGCTGCAGTCTAAATACAAACTTCATTAATCGTCATCTACAACAGTTTAGATTTTACAATTCGATTAGAAAACATGTAAGGAACCAAACTGAAACCAATTCCTCAATGGTTTTTTATTAGATCAAAACACAAAAAATAGCCAAAAAAAATATAAATTAGTTATTGAATACACAAAAGGCCAAATATCATGAAAATAGTTTAGGATTAAACCATGGTGGCCGCTGGCCTCATAAAACTATAGCTAGTAATGTATATATTGTCATGTTATTGATAAGATAAAGCAGAAGCCATGCGGAAAACCCATAATAATTGGCTTATCTGAAATGCCCTTTTTACCCTTTAATGATGATGATCCGCCAACCTGCAGATTTACCAACTATTTGGCAGGCATCCATATGCATGCTTTGTGATCTGCATTTTTCAGATATTATAGTAATTATTAGAATACATGCACGCATTTGGTATGAAATAAGAAAGAATCCAATATCTATCTGTGCAGAAGTAGAGTAAACAGCAGAATAATTAAGCAAGCAAGTAGTAATAAGTGCATTAGAGCATGGCATAATTTTGACTCGCAGATTGAACGGATAGAATAGACTTATTGGAAATGATGAATCCGCCTGTTAATTTCTTTGATGATTCAATTGCGAGAATGGATTGTTTGTGGACGTTGTGTTGGTCCGTCGAGATGCCTTCCTTGACTGTGTTGAAGGATTCCGATTGACAAATAAAGTGAATGGACTTGTATGCAAATACAGCAGAAGCCCCATAAAAAAAATTGACAACCGTTTTTTTTAATATGAAAACTGACAAATTTGAAAATGAGAACTGATTCTTACCAAGCAACCAGTTGGTAGCCAACATCGTCTTGGTTTAGGAAATATTTTAGCCCAAATGTTGCTTCGCAATGAAGCTTCCCGAGTTTCATGGGGCCTATAATCTTTATCCACATGTAAAATATCCAAACAACTTTTGATTAGAGGATCTTGCATCGGTCTATACAACTCAGACAATCCAGACCTGCGTTTGGCCAAAAGGTATATTTTGACTGTGTTAACTGCCCTCCCATAAAGATGAAATAAGTAACTTACAATGAATCTTTTACATAAATTTAAATGTGTCCATTTTAAGCTGTTAATATTTTGACAAGGATAATGTACTATATCATATTAGAAAGATCTGATTTTAACTATCTGCCTCCATTCACCTGTCTTGTTGCTTTTCTACCCAAACTTCCATCCAAGGTGAAACTTGATTTTCTGAACAGATAAGGTCATGTGGAAGATTATCAAGAACCTAGTAATAAAAGAGAAATAGATAAATAAACCTAGCAAATCTGCAGTGAGGTGACAAGCATGAAATAGTAGTGATAATTTCATTCTATTAGATTATGCATGGGCTGATTCAGGTACTTTTTCGTAAGCTGTAATGGGTCAAACCCGAAAAATATAATAAATATAACTTAAAAATTGTTCGAAAGTCGCCCAAAACGTATTTTTGATGCATAAAACCGCATAAATAATCTTATTCAAAAATTGGATTATCATTGAAATAATGTAATTTTTATGATCATATTTGCCACACTAAGTATTTATTAAACGAAGTTGGACAGATTATTTCCAGTCACCCAACCCACAACAGAGTAACTTGTTTTGACCAGCTACAAACCAACCCATTTGCCAACTCTAGGATAACAGAAAGCTAGTGTGCATAAATTCGTTCATAAGAAACCATTTCAAACAGTTGAAATATTAATAAAAGAAATATAAACTAAAAAAATACCTCTAGCATTATAACCCAACATGGTTGTTGCTCTGCATCCCCTGTTTTAAGAGCAAAACTAATAATTTCCTAACTTGTTCATGGATACTCAGACAAGAGGAAGTCCCAGCTGCACCATCTAACAGCAAAACAGAACTTTCTAAAAAGTTTTATTAACTAAACATAAATTTTAATCAATTACAACAGATAGCCATAATTAAGCTTCTACAATCATCATATTCGTGGTGATTTTGCATAATTTTAGAATTCTAGTTCAAAGAAACAGATATCCAACTACCAAAGTTAAAATCTTGACATTCCAAACCTTTTAACTCTCATAACTAATTTTGCAGACACAATGTGTATGAAAATTATAGTCGGTAACAATTATCTATCATGGTCTCACACTCAAGCATGCTAGATTTGCTCATTGCATCACTACCAAATGTCCTCACTATGAAATAACCTCGGTTACAACTAAAAAGATACGTTCAGTTACATATGAATCACCCGGCATCGACCCCAACCTTAAGAAACAACAACTTAGTCTCTAACATGAATCAAAGGACACCCAAGCCATAAAAATGCATCATATAAGCTGCAACCTAGTATACACAAATCATCAATCGGCATAAAAGCTATATAAAAACAGCAGCAGCAAATACGACATTGATCATCATCATGAAAGTAGCAGTATAATGAAGCGAATATTGGTCTCCAAAACGCCCTTCATCAATCAACCAATCAAGAAACTTTTGCCATACATCAAGAACACCCCAAATTCCCAAAATATTAACTAAATTCAAGACTGAACCACAAGAAAAGCAGATCTTTCACACCAAAGACATCATACCACAAAGTTTGAATTTAACATTGTAGCCTATAACCCTACACAGAGCAATTTAACTAAATCCTCGTATCCAAACAACACAAACTCAACCTTTTTCTTCACTCATCAACAAACCAAGAACACACAAACCCTAATTCAACTTCAATCAACTCATTAACCTCAACCCCACGTCCCCACCACTCAAACCGCAAAAGAAACTCAAAATGTAAACGGTGTATGTTTATACCTGAAAATCCATCATCTGTTTGAGTCTCAAAAGCATCCGAGCGCATCTTCTTTAGCGTTCTTAAGCTCGTATTCAAACCGAACAGCTTTTCGTTCGGACACCATAATCCTCGCCGCTGCTTCTTTCGTCGTATTCAATATAATATCTTATACCTGAAAATCCATCATCTGTTTGAGTCTCAAAAGCATCCGAACCGCATCTTGTTTGGCGTTCTTAAGCTCGTATTCAAACCGAACAGCTTTCCGTTCGGACACCATAATCCTCGCCGCTGCTTCTTTCGCCGTATTCAATATAATATCAGATCGGAGGATCCGTACGAAGACTTCAAGAGATCGATGATGGAGATGATAATGGAGAAACAGATGTTTGATGATGGTGATTTGGAGAAGCTGTTGCAGTGGGGATTAAGGTTTTGTGGGTTTTGTGGGTTTTGTTGGTTTTATTGGGAATGTGCACCGACATTAAATAGAATAGAAATTCACCATTTACTTTCATATAGATATTTTCTCATAAAAGTGTGTCGGGCCTATGGTATCTTTCTGGAAAACATTTTGAATTTTGCCTCTCAATGGGCCCTCACACTTTACTTTTCATGACTCTTCTAGTTTGTTTGTTTTTTAAAAAAAAAAAAAAAACAACTCTTCTAGTTTGTGCTTGCTATATATAGAAACTATGTTGTATCCTTTAAGATAATAACTATTTCTTGGTAGTGTGATTAAGACACTCTGTTATAATCTCTTTCTTTGGTGTTATTATTCTGACTTTTATTTTACAACTTTTAAACATGTACATTATAAAAAGAGAGACTATTAGAATATAGTATAATACATACATACGTATGTATACATGTATGTATGTATATTTTAGAATAAAATTAGAGTAAAATGCTATTTTCGTCCCTGACGTTTTATTGAATTTGTCATTTCAATCCAAAAACTTTTTTTGTCATTTCAGTCACTGTAGTTTATAAAATATTGTCATTTTAATCCACTCCACTAACTCCGTTAAGATTTCCGTTAAATATGAGGGTATTTTAGTATTTTTAAAACTTTAGTTATCTAACTAAAATAAATTAATCAATTAATATTCAATTAAAACTAAAAAGACACATGAAGAGACTAGTAGACCGGAGGATTCGATTTAAAATATTCGATTAACTCTAACTCATGTTGTTCGATTGGGGTACATTTTTGAAATTCAGTTAATCTTCATATTTTTTTCTAACATATACATTTATTCGATTGAGATCTATTGCGGGATTAAGGTCTGCTGTTCTCACTCTTTGTTTGATTGACACATAATATTGTTACATTATTACATTTACACCTTGCTCTATTACATTAGTTACATTATTTAATTTTGTTGTTTTCTAAGCCCAATCAAATTTTAATCATCAACTAGAAAATTGAGTGAAATTAATAAAAAGAGTAATTAATAAGTAATTTAAGTAGATCTCACCTATGTCATTAATGGCTCACCAACCTTAAAAAAAAGAGTTACGTTAGTTATACTTTTAACTTGTCATAATTATTTTTTTAAATTATGTTTATTGTAAGACCGTCAAACCATCGTAAGTTTGTGATTAACATAATTATTGAATTTAAAACATTAAATAGTAATATTTATTTAAAGTAGTAAAAATTGGTGAACCGATTATGTTTGGCCGGTTTTTAATTTTGAACAACGATTCGAACATATATACAAGCACATAAATTTAGTTTGAAACCTGATGAAAAAATAGAAATTAAAAAAGGATTTTTCTAAATACACCCTGCTCTTTGAAAATTGTTATTTCTAAATGAATGTTAAATATTTATTTCTAAATGTTAAAATTTATTATTTTATATTATTTTGAATAGTAAATACCGAAATTTACTAAGATATTTCTGAATATTAAAATTTTTTTATATATTTTTTAATAGCAATGCTAAAATTTACTTGAGAAAGAAATACATTCAAACTAATAACTGGGTAATAACTAACCAACGACTAGAGGGGTATTTAATGTTTGAGTGATAATTAATATTGGATTTAGGGTTTAAGTTTTAGGGTTTAAGGTTTATGTTTTAAGGTTTAGTACGTCCCACTATTTATAACATACCCCAATATTATACATACATACATACATACATCCATACATACGTCCATCCATACATACATCCATCCATGCATACATACATACATGCATACATACATGCATGCATGCATACATACATACATACATACATACATACATACATACATACATACATACATACATACATACATACATACATACATACATACATACATACATACATACATACATACATACTTACCTACATACCTACCTCCACACCTACCTACATACCTACTACTACATACCTACCCACATACCTAATACATACATACATGCATGCATACATGCATACATACATGCATACATCCATGCATGCATACATGCATCCATACATACATGCATACATGCATGCATGCATACATACATACATACATACATACATACATATATACATGCATACATACATACATGCATACATACATACATGCATACATACATACATACATACATACATACATACATACATACATACATACATACATACATACATACATACATACATTCATATATATATACACACACATACATATACATATATACGTGTGTGTGTACAAAGAGAGAAAGAAAAAGAGAATGTCTCGATAACCAATATATGTATTTATAATAGGGTTGGGTTATACAAACACTCCCTTTATAATATGTTCATATAAATTAATTTATAAAATTTATAAATAAGTATTTTAAAAGAAAAAAAAAAATAAAGAATTTGGATTTACTTTTTAAAGGTATATATATAAGTAAAAAATTAAACTAAAAAGTACTATAACGTATTTAATTTTAAAATATTAAAAAAATTTATTAAAAAATGAAAATTTAAAGCAAAAAATTAAAAATATAGGAAATTTACTTACGGTCATAAGTCTCATTACTACCCCGTAAGTTAAAGTCATTACAGGATGTAACGACCAATACGGGCTGTAACATTTTATAAATTGACTGATTTGATTTTTTGCATACCAATACGGCCCGTAAAGACCTTCACGGACCGTGAAAGAAATTCAAATAGTGTCCGGATGACACTTGACAGGGTGTTTCTTTATCGAACCTTTTAATATTTAGTTAGATGAGTATTTAATGTTTATAAACTAGAGTCTTTTAGGGTAGGGTGCAAATAACAACACCCTTTGACTATTGATATACACCCGTTTTAGAAGGCGTGAGCTGCAAGAATGATTTCATCTGTGCATAAAAGCGAGAAGAAATTAACACATGAAAAATCAAATAATCAAACTAAGACCGTGACCTACACATTTAAATATTAACTTTGATACGTAATAGAAAATAAAAGATAAAAATAAAAATACAGAGAAAAAAATAATTATCAAGGAACAAATAAAAAAAATAAAATAATACTATTTAGTTTTTTGTTGTATACTAAAATGTAAAGAAGTTAAATAAAGGGGAAAAATAAAAATTAATGGAAATAAAAACAAAAAAAGCTTAAAATCAAACGCTTAAAAATCAAAAGATTAAAGTAAAAGCATGGCCTATACGAGTTTAACATTTAAAAAATATAGTTTGTTAAATATTATAAATAAATAATAAACAAGTTTAATAATTAATAAAAAACTAAATTAACACAAAATATTTAGAACAAGGCTTTATTTGTACAGTTTGTAAAAGTAGTATTGTTTAAAAAGTTTATTAGGTGGACTGTCTTCCCCTCAGATCTTTGACTTAACGAAACACATATGACGCATTTAACACATGTAGTCACTAGTAAGACGTTGAGGTCGGTGTGTATGCTACGGACAAGGAAGAAAAACTTAAAAAAAACATGTGAGGATGAAGAATGCAAAGATAATCCGACTTTTTCTAATCATTCTACAACTAACATATTTGTAATAAATATATAATGTTAGGGGCTATTTGATAGCATCTGAATCAGGCTCTTAATGGTTCAAATGTCATTCAGATGTCTGAATGAATTAACAATTTATGATTCAGACTGTTTGTTTCGTTAGCAAATATCAGAATGGTTTAGCCATTTGCATCTAAATGGTCAAATGCTGAATGGTGAAGACCTCTTATCTGAATTGTCACACATTTGTCTTTGAATACTTAAACAATATACTAACTTTTAATGGTTCAGACCTTTTAATAGTTCAACACTTAATGATTCAGATCTTTTATTAGTTAGCACTTAATCATTAAGAAGTTGTCAAACAACCTCTTAGCGTTGTTTTGCTCTATTTGTAATACATTATTGTGATTTGTTTTTTAATAACTAACTAGTGTTTTTCAACCACGCGCGTTGCACGTGTGTTGAATGAGGCTCAAAACACGATTTCGGTTATGGCTGCTAACAGTAAACGGTAGCCATACCAAAGCAAGCCGATACCTTTTGAATATCATCACAGCCCGACACTCTACTAAATACAAAACATACAACATCATTAGATCATCAACACTGACTTGAAACAAGCATTAGTTCATGTTTCCAAACACAACATCACAACATAATCTCAAAAGCGAACACAAGATCAGGGATCTCAGATGAACAATCGTTATCATCATCAAACTATATCACCGACATGTGAAGCTCGGTCATTGAACCACAAAGCATGAGGGTTGTCTTTCCCGTCAAGACCGACCAACAACTTTCACGCAGAACACACGGTAATTTGAAACACCACCACCAACAATCACATAAACACCACCGACGGTCAACTCAAAGGCGACTGATAACAATGGCGACACACCACCACCAGTCGATGCCCGCCCAAAATCAGAAAGAACTCATATCTATTCACAAAGGTGCACATGCAGCCTAAAGTAAAACCCAGCACAATCAGCCGACGGTCAGATGCGACGGCATACCGCCACCAACAACAGGTGGTCGAGTAACAAGATCTGGCGAGAAAACCCCTAAAAACACCACGACGACACCGGCGACAACCATCACCATCTAGTCCGATTTCAAGCCACGAACCACGACGACACCAATGGTCGGTGGTCGAGCAACAAGATCTGCTGAGAAAACCCCCAAAAACACCACGCGACACCAGCGACAACAATCACCATCTACTCCGATTTCAAGCCACGAACCACAGCGACACCGATGACAACAGCGATGTAGACAACCGGTTGAGCAATGGACAACCGCCGCCTACTACACCTCAACCATAAATGGGAGGCGAAGCAGCAATAGAGCCACCGCAACAACAACCACCATTGTCGGTTTCGCGGTCGTCGCCTTTGCTACGACCGGCCACCACACAAAACCCTAAAAAACTTCACAATGCAGGCGGTGGCGGTGTAGGCGGTGCCGGCGTCGGTGCCGGTGGTGATAAGAGAGCACTTTATCTTTGTAATAATGAAAAGGATGGGACAATAGGAAGGTTTCCCCTCCTTTTATCTCTCTAAACACATTTGGAGGGGTGTAATTGCCAAAGTAAAAAAAGGTGTGTGGCAAAACCACAAATACACCCAAGTTCCCTATTTCCTCTCCTTTGTTTTTAAATATATAGGTTAATTTACAAGGCTGATTTTATTCTACAAAATGTATTTTGTTATAAAATGTGAGAAGACACAATGAGGCTAAAAAAATCACAAAAAAATTAATATCACAAAATCTAAATCGAATTAAAAAAAGGTTTAAATACAAAGTGTATTTTTGCTACAAAGTATGAGAAGATACAATGAGTAAAAAAAGACACAAAAAATTATATCTCACAATCTAAATCAAATTTCAAAAAAGTACTTCGGAGCTTTTGTTCCCCTAGTCGTCCTCACTAACAAAAAAAATAAACGAAAAATAAATAAAAAAATAAAAAAATTAACATTTTTTATTGTGTCTTTATGAAAAACACAATGACTTCATTGTATCATAATGAAAGACATAATGACATCATTGTGTCAATATAAAAGACAAAATGAAGTCATTGTGTCATATAAAGACACAATGAAGTCATTGTGTCATATAAAGACACGATTAATTTTTTTTTATTTTTATTTTTTTCTGAAAGAGGACAACGAGAGGAACATAGGCTCCGAAGTACTTTTCCAAAATTTGACTTAGATTGTGATATATTAATTTTTTTGTGACTTTTTAGGCTCATTGTGTCTTCTCACACTTTGTAGCAAAATGCACTTTGTAGAATAACCTCACCCTTTTAAAAAAGTACGCCGGAGCCTCTGTTTCTCTCGTTGTCCTTTTTCAGAAAAAAAATAAAAAAAATAATTTTTTTTCATTATGTGTTTATATAACACAATGACGTCATTGTTTGTTTCACAATGACACAATGAAATTATTGTGTATTTCATAATGGCACAATAAAAAAACGTTATTTTTTTTTTTTAAAATTTTTCGTTTATTTTTTTCTTAGTGAGGACGGGTAGGGGAACAAAGGCTCCGAATTAGTTTTTTGAAATTCGATTTAGATTGTGAGTTATAATTTTTTGTGTCTTTTTTACTCATTGTGTCTTCTCACACTTTTTAGGAAAAAATACACTTTGTATTTGAAACTTTTTCAATTTACAATATCATTTTGTAACATACGTGGAGCAATACGTTATCCCCAAAGTTGGGTAGATTGCCGGTAACTCGGGTATAAGTTTTCGAACTTAATATATCTTGTCACGTTGAAGTGCTTATATTAAATGGTAACGCTACTTATGAAGTCTCTAATTTATTATATAAAAAAAAAGATTCAGTGTCTAGCTTATATAACCATCCATCATTGGACAATGTTAAAAACTTATAAAAATACATGCGACAAGGTGAAATGGGTTTTGATTTTATAATCTCAAAAATAAATAACTACAAATTGTGGATTATGTGTGAGGACAGTGTTTGAAAATGAATATACGTCCACATCATAATAGTCCCAAACAAATTGAAGGATTTTTAATGATTAATTCAAGTTTGTAGATAAGATATACAACTGGCCACGTTATAGTGACTTGTTTAACCTCATTATACTTGCGTCTACTGAAATAAGTTTGAAGTTTTGATTTTGTTACAATTATAATGAATGGGCAGGGCAAATCCAATATCCTCATAAAATAAAAAAATTAAAAATACCTAGATTTTATTTTTATGATATATTCATTTAATTTGTGCAATATATGCATAACTTACCTTAATTTATATTGTTTTATTAATTTTTTTTCCTCCTTTTTGTTTCTTTGTGATCTCACTTTGCAAGTCGGTGATGATGCGTCTTTAGTGAGGCATAGTTATTAAAAAATATACAACTCAATTAAAAAAACTAGATATTTTACCGCGCGCGTTACAGCGCGTTGCCCGTTTAATAAACCTGGGCTAGTTCCTCTTATGTTGCTCTTAGATAGTTAGATGTACAACACAATCCACCTTTGCAAGACTTGTTCAAAAGGAAAGATGTATTACTTGCTACTAATTTCATCATAATTTAACTTCTTCATTAACTATACTGTATGGGTTTCATTACATCTTTCAATATCTTTACTACTATTATAATACATAAACAGGGGATAGATTGGTAATTTAACCTGGGTTTGTAAGACGTGCCTGTATGTTTGCCTTCTTCTTCATCGGGCGCCGGTTACCATCACAAAACTCCAAGCAGTTCAAAATCTGAATTGATTTTCAGAATCTGAATCGATTTTTAAAATCGTGGCATTACCTCTTGCTCAAGCATTTCATCTTCCCTGATTCCAAACTCACCGGCCGCCCCTTCCCGTTCAGTCCCCTTTATAATCCGAATCGATTGCAATGAGCACGGTGGCCCCTTTTGTGCAGGGCAAGAAGAACGATACGGCTGTTGGTAAGTTCGGTTCGTTATTTTGATGATCCCCTTCTAAACCCGCATGGGTTTTCAGATCTTCATCCATTGATTTGGAGAAAAAGAAGCATGTTGATTTTGTAGGATTCTATGTGCCCAAGACACATAAAATATTGATGTGGTTAGTACGTTATGATCCAAGTCGGGTTATACCCAATAACAAGCTTAGCAAACACCAATTAATATTTAATTGATGATATGATCATGCAATTAAATATTAACACCAAATTTAGAAAATGGGTTTTCTAAATAAGTTGCATATGAGATGGAACAATTTATTAGGATATTTTGTTCAATAATATTATTTGAAGTGTTATTTAAATTAGTTGTATAACACCAAATAATAATGAGAGTATACCACTTATACAATTAATTGGTTAATTGTATAAACTAGTTAAAATACTAGACAATGCATATATGTGTGTTTATTGTTTATAAAAGAAATCTTTCTTTTATAAACATTTAAAAACTAGTTATATGTATGTATTATTATTTGAACTTTATAAAAAGGAAAAGCTCTTCCTTTTTTTTTCCAAAAAAAACCGTCCACTTTGATGGTGGGAGACATGCATGTGATGCATGCATGCTTGTGTGGGTCTTCACAATGATTCTCTGGGTAGAATCATGCACATGCTACTTCCACTAACAAAAGGAATAAAGCTCTCATACAAAAGAATCCAACACATGCAAGAGATTGAATTTTTTTTCAGCTCACTTCTCTCTCTATCTTACGAAAAAGGACAGCAGCATTGAAGAAGAATGAAAGCTGATTTGAGCAGTTTTTTCATGTTCTTGTGTTGTTCTTGAAGTGTTCATGTGTTGTTCTTGGAGTGCTCTAATAACAAGAAAGGTTCTTGCATTCCATGATCTTGATTCTCATTTGCATGCAACCAACAACAAAAATCAGCTTCCTCTCTATCTCTAAGCTACGGTTTTTAGCAGCAGTGAACAAGGGTTTCAAGCTGGGTTTTTGGTGTTGTTTTGGTGATTTCTACCTAACAAGAGAAGGTGTTCGCAAGGTAGCTTGGGGTATAAACACTTGAGGACCTCTACACTTGAGTTCTTGGCCATTTCCAGCATCATACAACATCATTACATTCGAGTTTTTGCTGCTGTAAAAGGTAGTAATCACAGCTCTATGCAGCTGTGATTTTATGTGCATTTACATATGTTCATAGCTTGTTTATTCACATAAATGATCCTTTGATTTATGGGTTTGTTTTATACACTTGAATGGTCACTTGAAGAACATAATTTTCAGCTTATAAAATGAGTTTTAAAGCTATACTTCCGCTGCGTTTTTAGAAAGTTTAAGAGGTTAAACTATGATTTATGTTCTAACAAACCCAACAATGGCATCAAGAGCCGGTTATGTGGATAGCTTGCTTGTTCTTGTCCTTTAAAAATTAGTTTTAGAGGATGATTTTAAACTCATAATAGGCTGATTATGGGCTGCTACATTTCTGTTTTGATGAATCCCCAACTTTCAAGATTATAT
Source organism: Flaveria linearis (assembly GCA_024085815.1). NCBI lineage: Eukaryota > Viridiplantae > Streptophyta > Magnoliopsida > Asterales > Asteraceae > Flaveria > Flaveria linearis. Next base: position 48,335,594 of record CM044016.1, read on the forward strand.
CATACATGCTTGTGATGAAATCTTGAAAGAAATACATGTTGATAAAATGTTGATTGTTTGGACAATATTTAAAACCAAAAATTTCAGTTTATGTTGGCTGAAATTTGGTGGTTTTAAGTGGGGTTTCATTATATGAATAAATGATATGATCATTGGTTGTTAAAGTGCATAACCTAGCTTAAGGCCTTGTGTGATTTGGATGGTTTTAATGGTTGTTTTAATTCATTCAAATGGGTTGTAATATTTGTGTCTATTATTTAGGTTGTAATTATTTATTCATTTGGTTATGTAATAAATAGATTAGGTGCATTTCTTTTATTAGAAAAATGTATTAGGATATAATTTTTGTAAAAGGAAGATGCACAAAATGAAGACCCAAAGATGGACATCAAAGACACAAAAAGGGGACTTGAAGCATATGGATGCAAGTTCAAGTGGGAGTCTAAGAAGACCTCTATTTTGTGTTGTATTCAACCCTTAAGAAAGACCAAATGACCACACTTGTGATGGCAAACAAGTGTGGTCACAATAGTAGCTATGGTTATGCACATTGTGGTTGTTAATATTATGCTTGTTTGGTTGTTTGTTGTTTGATATTTGGATATGCATAACAAACTCATTAGCAAACTTAACAAGCTGGAAATTTATGGTTTCTAATCATTAAGTGGTTAATAAGAGGTTATTAAAAGGATTAATGATTTAATAAAAGAGGTTTTATTAAAAATGAACCATAGGATACCTTGTATTTGAAAGCATGCAAATACAAGGTACATAGAGTTTTCAAAACTAGAATTAATGAAAACTAAAAATCCCTTTTCAAACAAGTTTAACACCGTCCTTTTGCACAACACTTAAGTCATTTGGAAACTCTTAATGGGATAAAGGTCACCTAACCATTTTGAGGGAACTTATGACTTAAGGTGGGAATACCACATTGGTGGGATAAAGGTCACCTAACCACTTCTGTTGGTAAACTCACATGTGTGTGCAAGTAGGGTGACTTGATTTGCAAACCATGTTGAATGGATCACCTAAAATATGGTTTCCAAATGGTGTTGATGGGATTAACATGCCGACTTTACATATGATGTTTAAAGTCGATCCCATACCGCTAGAAGTTGCAAAAGGTTGCAATTGTCAAATGTTGACTACCTTGTTAATTTGAATAATGGGATAAAGGTCACCTAACCATTATTTGAATGTAATGTTGGATTCTAGATTTTAATTATTAATTGTCTATGAGACATAAAGGGTATTAATAATTAAAATGAAATTTTTCAGAAATACTAAAAAGAACTTTGTAAAATTTGTAGAATGGCCGCAAACAATAATGCTACCACCCCGACCGTCCATACCCTATCACTGAGAACTATTTTAGAGAGGGATCGTCTGTACAATAATAACCTTGTGGACTGGTCTCGAAACTTGAGAATTGTTCTCAAGCAAGAGCAAAGGCAAATGTCCTTGACGATCATATTCCTAACCAACCCGACCCCGACGATGTTGAGGCCGCCTCGAGAGGCTTAGCTGTCCTGTCTCAAAGGTGTTGGCCAAGGATTTGATCCTTAATGGCCCAACTAAAAGTTTGAGACGTTCATAATGAATTACAATATGAATGGATAGGACAAGAGCATTGGTGAGTTTCGCGCAATGCTCACAACAGCTAAGGCAGGGATGGGTAGAAAGGTTCTACCTATTCTCTAGATCAATAAGGGAGGCAATGGAAAGGCCAATCCCGATCCCAAGGCAAATGTTGCCAAAAGAAAGGGGCACATCAAAGGCAAAGGGGAAGGGAAGATCAAAGCGGAACCTCCAAAACCTAAGCTTATGAAGCCTAAGGTAACCGAAAACGATCCATGCTTTGAGTATGGTGAGATAGGTCATTTGAAAGGGAATCGTCCAACCTATCTCAATGAGTTGAGAAATTAGAGGGATGCTGGGCAAACCTCAAGCACAACTTTCATAATCCATATTGACTTAAATGTTATTTCCTCAAAGCACATGGGTAATTGGATACCACATGTGGAACTCACTATTGCAATCTGTTGCAAGGGTTCAAAAGAAATAAGCACTTTAAGAAAGGAGACTATGTTTTGAAACTTTCAAAAGGTTTGGAAGTTGTTCTTCAAAATATGTTATATGCTCCTAGTATGACTAGGAACATGATTTAAGTTTCCCTTTTAAAACAATATGGTTATGATTTAAAGTTAGTAAATGATGGTATTTATATTTATATGGATGATGTATATCATTTCAAGGCTATGCCTTCTAATGATGTTTATGAATTGGTTCATGATGATTCGTCCTATAATAACACATTATACCTATCATACACCAAGAGACTTAAAATGGTTTAAGTGACTCTTATTCTTGTCATTGTCATCTTAGTTACATAAACAAGAATCGGATTTGAACACTTTAAAAGAATAGTCTTTTGAAAACAAATGAAAATTGTTCATTTGATAAGTGTGAATCTTGTTTACAAGGTAAGATGACCAACACATCCTTTAGTGGTACTAATGAGAGGGCAAAAGATTTATTGGGAATCATACATTTGGATGTATGAGGTCCTTTTAAACAATGACAAGGTATGATGAAACTTACTTCATTACCTTTACCGACGATAATAGTCGCTATGGTCATGTGTACTTGATGGCACATAAACATGAAGAATTTGAAATGTTCAAAACTTCAAGAATGAAGTAGAAAATCAACTCGATAGAACTACCAAAGTTCTCCGTTTAGATAGAGAAGGTGAATACCTAAGTGAGACTTTTAGGGATCATCTAGGAAGTTGTAAGATTGTCTCACAACTTACTCCTCACCGAACACCATAACATAATGGTGTGTCTGAAAGGAGATCGGACCCTATTGGATATGGTTCGACCTATGATGCCTATAAGCTCACTACCTCTAAAATTTTGGGGTTTCGCACTACTCTCCGGGGCTCGTATTTTGAATATGGCCCAAACCAAGAAAGTCGATTCGACGCCTTTTGAAATATGGAATGGAATAGTTCCATCGCTATCATATTTAAAATTATGGGTCATGAAGCTTATGTTAAGCTTAACACCCAAACCAACTGAAAGTCGATTCACTAAGTGTATATTGTTGGATATCCAAAAGGACTGTATAGGATACTACTTCTTTGATCCAACAGAGCAAAAGGTATTTATTGCTCAAAAGGCAGAGTTCTTGGAAGCCAAGTTTCTTATGGAAGGAATGACGCATAGAACAGTGGAATTTGATGAGGATCAAGATCCACAAGCCGATACACGTTTGGTTGACACTAGCAATCAACAAGAGGTTGTTGATGATGATCAAGAGGTTGATCAATACACACAAAACATTCATAGATCTGGTAGAGTTAGCATTTCACCTGAAATATATGGATTTTTCATGGATGGATGCTATGAGGTTGACTCCGATGAGCCAACTACATACCATGATGCAATGTCCAATTCGGATTGTGACAAATGGCTGGAAGCCATGAATGTAGAGATGCAATCCATGTATGACAACCAAGTTTAGGAATTGGTTGACCCTCCACTTAACTCCAAACCGGTTGGATGCAAGTGGGTTTTCGAGAAGAAAACAAATATGCATGGAAACTTGGATACTGGCAAGGCTTGTGTGTATAAGAGGGCTAGTGGGAGTGTAATTACGTTCTTAGTATTATATGTTGATGACATACTACATTTTGGAAATGACATTCCAACCGTGGAAGGTGTTAAAACCTGGCTTGGAAATTGTTTTTCCATAAAAGATCTCGGTGAAGCCGCTATAATTTGGGAATAAAAGATCTATAGGGATAGATCGAAGCGGTTGATAGGTCTAAACCAAAGTGCATATATTGATAAAATCTTGAAAAGGTTCAAGATGGAAAACTCTAAGAAAGGTATGGTACCTATTCAAAAAGGGACAATATTGAGTGCATCTCAATGTCCAAGCTCAAAGGATGAGCAAGATTGTATGAGGGACATCCCATATGCATCTGCTATAGGATCCATCATATATGCGATGATATGCACTAGACTGGACATGTCATGCGCGTTAAGCATGACAAGTAGATATCAGCAGAATCCATGTAACACCCATTGGATGGCTGTTGAAAGTATATTGGAATACCTTAGGAGGACTAAGGATATGTTTCTAATATACGGATCTGATGAAGAGGAACTAGTTGTAAAGGGTTACACGAATGCTAGTTTCCAAACTGATCGAGATGATCCTCGATCACAATCGGGGTACGTCTCCATTATGAATAGGGTAGCATTGTCCACTACAGAATTTGAATACATAGCCGCCTCATTAGTAGCTTTGGAAGCTGCATGAATAAAAGGTTTATCACCGATCTAAGGATGGTCTCTACCATTCAAGACCCCTTAGAAATCTTTTGTGATAACGAGGGTGTGATTGCTCAAATCAAGGAACCCCGTGCACATCAATAGATTAGACACAATGAGCGGAAATTCAACTACATAAGGGATGAAGTTGAAAAGGGAAGGATATGTATTCGCAAAGTTCATTTTGATCAAAACATTGCAGATCCACTCACGAAGCTCCTTGAAAGGGCAAAGCATGAAAGTCATACCTATGCCTTAGGACTTCGATATTCTAGTGATTGGACTTGATCAAATTTTGTATTTGAATATGTGGAACTCTTTATTATTTGAGTAAAATTATTTGGTTATAATGTCTCAATTAATGTTCCAATTTAGCATGTTTAATCCATGAGTAAATTATTTACTCTAAATGTCCGTAGTCGTTCATACTTGTGGGAACAAGTGTGAGGGTAAGACTATTATGAACTTGGATTGGTTGATATTCATAAGGATGAATATAGAGCAATGGGTTGCTACCAAGGTTCATAGATATTTGTGGGATACAAATATTGGACTAACCCGCATCTCAAATTTTACTACATGGAATCTTATCGATTGATCATAAGTAAATTTGAGTAAAGGCGAATATCATTTGGTATCCTCCGACCTGAGATACATATTGGGTTTTGATATTCACTAAGTATTATACCTTGAGCTAATTCTTCACTGTCCTGAAATATTGGACAGTACATAAGGGTATGTTCAGGTATAACACGAGGTGTTTGTGAGAAACGTATGTCGTCAAGATGGAATTTGTTCCTCTTATTCGTTGAGAGTTAGATGTCTAAGGCCTGATTAAGTTAAATCAACAAGGAATGATCATTCTGTGTTCTTGGATTTAACATGACATCTGTAACAAAAGGATAAATGATTGATTCACCTAAATCATTTCAAGTAGGGTACTTGAATGGGATGATGTTATTGAATGGCCATAAATCATGCGTATTAAGGGTAGTAAACCGTTGTTAGGTGTTATTTACTACTTGCATCAATATTCTATGAATCTTGGGCAAGTGGGAGATTGTAGGATTCTATGTGCCCAAGACACATAAAATATTGATGTGGTTAGTACGTTATGATCCAAGTCGGGTTATACCCAATAACAAGCTTAGCAAACACCAATTAATATTTAATTGATGATATGATCATGCAATTAAATATTAACACCAAATTTAGAAAATGGGTTTTCTAAATAAGTTGCATATGAGATGGAACAATTTATTAGGATATTTTGTTCAATAATATTATTTGAAGTGTTATTTAAATTAGTTGTATAACACCAAATAATAATGAGAGTATACCACTTATACAATTAATTGGTTAATTGTATAAACTAGTTAAAATACTAGACAATGCATATATGTGTGTTTATTATTTATAAAAGAAATCTTTCTTTTATAAACATTTAAAAACTAGTTATATGTATGTATTATTATTTGAACTTTATAAAAAGGAAAAGCTCTTCCTTTTTTTTTCCAAAAAAAACCGTCCACTTTGATGGTGGGAGACATGCATTTGATGGTGGGAGACATGCATGTGATGCATGCATGCTTGTGTGGGTCTTCACAATGATTCTCTTGGTAGAATCATGCACATGCTACTTCCACTAACAAAAGGAATAAAGCTCTCATACAAAAGAATCCAACACATGCAAGAGATTGAATTTTTTTTCAGCTCACTTCTCTCTCTATCTTACGAAAAAGGACAGCAGCATTGAAGAAGAATGAAAGCTGATTTGAGCAGTTTTTTCATGTTCTTGTGTTGTTCTTGAAGTGTTCATGTGTTGTTCTTGGAGTGCTCTAATAACAAGAAAGGTTCTTGCATTCCATGATCTTGATTCTCATTTGCATGCAACCAACAACAAAAATCAGCTTCCTCTCTATCTCTAAGCTACGGTTTTTAGCAGCAGTGAACAAGGGTTTCAAGCTGGGTTTTTGGTGTTGTTTTGGTGATTTCTACCTAACAAGAGAAGGTGTTCGCAAGGTAGCTTGGGGTATAAACACTTGAGGACCTCTACACTTGAGTTCTTGGCCATTTCCAGCATCATACAACATCATTACATTCGAGTTTTTGCTGCTGTAAAAGGTAGTAATCACAGCTCTATGTAGCTGTGATTTTATGTGCATTTACATATGTTCATAGCTTGTTTATTCACATAAATGATCCTTTGATTTATGGGTTTGTTTTATACACTTGAATGGTCACTTGAAGAACATAATTTTCAGCTTATAAAATGAGTTTTAAAGCTATACTTCAGCTGCGTTTTCAGAAAGTTTAAGAGGTTAAACTATGATTTTATGTTCGAACAAACCCAACAGATTTGATTAGTTTTGCTATTCATTTAGGTAATATTTGAGAGAACTTTATGAATGGAAGCATTCGATACAAAAGAACAGATTCATGTGCGTTTCCAATCCCACACGTATATCTACAGCTGATGTCAACGAGGATGACCCACATCCGCCTTGATCAGGTATGATCTTCTTCCTCTTCTCTTGTCATGTTTTCTGATTGTAGTTGTGGTTTCGCATTGTCAAACAGGGGCATACACGTTTGGTTTATTTGCTCTCATTGATTGCATTTGGTTTCGCTCCCATGCCCCCTGTAGCCTACGATGAACTCAAATCCATTGCTATCAGGTATGGTTACTTTTATGGATCTTCTGTTGATGATGTTTAGTTTCTGGTTTATTTGGTCGAATTGGGGAATGGTCTGTGTTTCTTTGACATGATTAACTGGAATATGGTTGTGTAGATTGAGTTAGGATATCATTTGTGCTTCACTGTAGGTAGAACCCTTTGAATTTTTGAGTTGATTGATGAAAAATGAAAGTACTCAGTACCATGATGGAGAATGATGAATACATACAAGTAGAGTTCTTCCTCAGTATGTTTGGTATTGCTTGTTAAAACTGCAAATTTGGAAATCGAGTTTTAATTTAACAGCTAAACAATTATAGATGTTTGGATGGAGGCAAATTAATTATGGTTTAGACTAACACATTATGCAACTACTACAATTAGGCAATTACTTTTATTGGTAGTATTTAATGCGCCATTTAACTTTTATAAAGATAGTAAGAAAGGGTTATAGGGTCGAATCTAATAACCCGTTGTACAAGTCGAAGTGGATCATGTGGGGTTAGATGTTAAAACAAATAAATTCTTGTACGAGTCAAAATGAGTCGGGTTGTTTTACATGGCAAAACAAATGATTTTTGCATGGGTCAAAATGGGTCGGATTGGATTACATGTCAAAACTAATAACCTTTTTTATATGGTCAAACGGGTTGGGTTGGGTTTTCTTGATCTACTCGTCTTTGTTTGTACATGTTAATTTTGCTCAACTCTTCATATTCCATAATCCATATTAACTCATCCTTGCAAGAGTGTTTTGTTGATTTCATACATATTTTTAAATGCTTTTAGTTACGTGGAAGTGTGGAATAGCCAACCATGTTGATATTCATCAGAAAAGTTTTTGCATAACATTAATTGGAGCTACTTATGTTGTTGTTGTAGGGAGAGGTGATAGAAAGTAATATGTGTTATGTGTTAGTATGCATTTTTTTTGGTTTGCCTGTGTGTTACTATTGCCAAATAACAACTATTGAAGTTTCCTTACATTTGAAAGCATTTGTGTATGATTTGTTGCCATAATAGTTAATGACATAAGTAATTTGCTGCAGTTTAGTGACTAATGGTGTCGCTAATATATACATTTTCTTTTGTTATTTTCTTGACAGTCGATTGTAAAAAGGTTGTATTGACTATTTGATCGCTATTGAAAACTATTTTTTAGATAAATTAATTTAAATGTCCATCACTAAAACATGTTTTAGTTCATTAATTCTTATGTTGTGTTAGCCTCATCGGATGGCATAGAAGTTCATGGTAATGAGCAAGTGGATGAAAATTAAAGTTGTATATTTTTTGTTTTAAATTGAGTCATTGACAGAACATGGATTTTGAACCCGACCATCGCGCTACAAGAATAGTTAATATTTGGACAACCAAGTCAACTGAAACTCATGTAAGATAATAGATAACACTCATCATGATTTATAAGTTAAACTTTTCTTGTTAAACTTTGACTTCAATTATCAAACATAGTTCCCTTAAAAGAAAATTTTACGTGCATACATGATAGCTTTGACATTAAAATGTATATTTATGCAGCTTTTCTTATAAAAGCTGGAATCTTGTTTGTTTGACATCAAAAGTCAATGAAGCAGAAATACAAGCATTTGAGATTTTTAAGGTTTGTATATGACTATAATGGAAGTTGCAGGTTATTGGAGCTGTAGGATACATGAATCGAGGGTTAGGGATTCCAAGTAATGTTGATACACAATGGGCTTCTCATATCGAAAGATGTTGGTGAAGGTTAGTCTTTGTAGGCAATTTGAACAACACGGTTTGGGGTTGGCATACTATCATTGAACTATAGGGTTTGGTGTCCTAAATTGGTTTTAGATTAGATAATAAAGTTAAAGGTGAAAACCGAACATGTTGGTATGAGTTATATACATTTTGTAGCTTAATATCTTGAACTATGTGCTCATCGGTTTATAAATGTTTTTATAATTATTGACATATGAAACTGTTTTGTTTTATATGTGATATAAAAGATAGTTTAATAAACTTTTAATTTTTTCATAAATAGATTATTGTTTTCTATGATGTGATTTTCAGGTCCATTTGCATGTTTGACCGTCGAAACCTAGCTTCTGATGGAAACAGTTCTCGTGTTCATAATTTTGAAGAACACAAATCTCTTGTTCTTTGCGTACAAGTATTACTCCTGTTTAATTTTGTCTTCTATTTTATTTATTTTTTAATTGTAAACCTTCATGATTTATCTTGAAACTATATATATCTTACAGTGGTGTCCAGACAAGCCTTCCGCATCCGAGAGTTCAACAGAAGATGGTTGTGCAAATATTTAGGATTATGAACAAGTAGAGCTCTCTAATCTGAAACGTTAAAATTAGATGTCACTTTAGTTTCTAACTATATAACTACAAGCCACTTCACTATTTAACATGTGGATTTACATGTCGTCATTCATTGCATTATGTTGTAGGTTGGTAGAAAGACTGAACATAGGGCTACAAACATTGCTTCAGGGTTGTGATTTAAACATTGTGGACAAATAGTTTGATTAATCTACATGACTTAATTTATTTAAGGGTTACCTTAACATATGATACACCTATTTTTCTTTTTAAGAAGCTTTCAAGTTTTAAAGTGCTTAATATGTTTATCTGCACATTAACATCATAAAATAGATTGTTGTTTTAGATTTGAGATCTTAAGTTTCTTTTTCTTTTCATGGGGCAAGTGTTTTCATTTTCTTAAATTGATTTAGCGAACATATTAGTGATTATTTTTATTGATAGTATTTAATGCATCTCTTAAATTTTATAAAGATAAAAAGAAAGGATTATGAGGTCGACTCTAATAACTCGTTGTGACTAAAAGTGTTTGACATGTCACCCCTATTGAATACAAATATATGTTTACCGGCTGTGCAATCTTTTGTAAGAAACTTTCATTTAATCAATGCCTCCAACTAGAAATAGCGGAGAGGGTACGGAGGTAAATATAGTTTCTGAGCCGGTCAAAGAGTTTTAATGTGGATGAATTTTATGGCATTGACTCCTCCATCATTGATAGTCTAAAATCTATAAATCTCAATTATAGTCATGATAATTAATCATGTTGATTTTTCATAGTGAAAACACTATGGTGTATGTGGTAGGGGGTTAAATTTATTGTGTTGTGGATAATATAGTTGTTTTTTACGCGGTAAAAGACTTTTGCAAGATACATAATTGTTTTCTTTAATTCAGTTTTGTGATAATTTTATTTTGTTATTTAAATCCACGCCGTAACAAACCAAACCGATACTGATCAAAATTGTATTCCCGCCGCATCGCGCGGGTTTTCTACTTCTTTCAAACCCTTAAAAAATATGGAGTCCACTCTTCAGGTATTTTATTCTTCCAAAACTTGATAGCTTATTTCTTATGTACTTCAATCCTCACTTTTACCGGCAGGATCATCAACCTAGTATACTTAAAATTCTTGTTCTACAATATTATTAGAGAATCTAGAAAGGCATATCCCCATGTTTAGGTATAACACCATACGCATTCCTTGCTGTAAGAAACTTCTAGTCTTTAAAAAATCATCATTAAGATCAAGAATCATTCTAAAAAGACGCATTATTGTTTTACTTCTACTTCTACTTATCTACTGTTCTCAATTATTTGCCACAAGATATACTATTGCTTTACTCTTAGATACACTTTTGATGTTCAAAAGGTCTTCTATACTTTTAAGTCCTCCAGTAAATATCTTTTGTCTTCTAGGAATTTTTTACTTCTTTTTGTCCATCTCTTTCAATCTTTTGGTCTTCTATGATTTTTTTCTTCATATCATCTATTCTTTTATCCAATTCGTTAATCCTCTAAATCAGTTTAGATCCATTATATTCATGAGAATAGACACATCTTTCATCAATACTGCTTATCCCTTTCTATTTATTCTTGTGCAATTGCTCTCAAATACATAAAGATATATAGTTCCACAGCATATACAAATTAACATTGGATGTTTTCGATATCTAGCAATATTCATACCAAACAACAACTCATAAGATGACAAAGGTGTTACAATTGGTGGTTAGTAGAAACAGAGAGAAAAGAAGACAAACATAGACATGTATAACATTGGGAACCAAAACCATAAATGTACTGCAGGGTAAGATGGAGAGTTGATTCTGGCTTTTTAAATGTTGTTGGCTTATGCTAAGACCCAAATAGTTGCATCAGTTAATTATTAACAGTAGACATGCACTACTTTTATTATTACTTCATAAGCCCAAAAGTTATGTTAGTAGATAGGTTTACTTAAGATAAAGAATAAGAATCCTATTTGTATTAGACTATGGGTTCTTGTTTAGAAACTCTATATATACTTAGGAAACGTGCCTTAGTTTTATTAGTACTTCATAAGCGCTAAAGTTATATACAAGTAGCATAAGAAATAAGCAGTTCATATTTACACCCAAATTAAACAACTAAAAGCTTATGCACTTACCAGGGCTAGCATGTCACTCAGATAACTCCTGAACGGGGTCTGTTGCGCCTGTAACAACAACAAAATACATCACATTCACAAAGTATTTTCTTAACTTTAAACAACAATTATAAACGCAAGTGTTTGAGCAATTATGTCAAGCTTATCTAACCAAGTTATTAGAGGGTTCACAACACATATATACACAAAATAAGCAACTAACAATCAAAACACAATCAAAAGCAAATCAAACTCAATGGCACACATACAAATCAACAAAATACAAACAAAAAATGGAGCTGAAGATCTTTAGGCAGGTATTCGTGTTTCATAGAGAGATCCATAGCACGCAAGAGACGCTGGTTTCTAGCATCAACAATCTCACGAGGGAGCCTAGCCATTCCATCGGATCGTACAAATCATCATATCGCAAGCCTAATTACCATCATTAACCCACATAACCACATCAAAACATCAGCGAATCCACTAAAATCCCCAACACATCAGAAAATTTACAAATCCCTAGAATAAATCGACTACAAATTCAGAAATTCTAACCGTATTTACGAAGGCGAGTTTCTATGGTTTTCTTGTGCACTGCAGCGAACCAGTTTTTCTTTGGATCTAAAATCGCTTTAATCAATTTCGACCCGAAAGATTCGCTTGGAGAAATCGAAGTTGAGCGATGAAGCCAAGCTCGTCTCGCAATCGGAAGATCCGATCCATCAGCTTGTGACCCGAAAGCTTCGCTTGGTGTAAAAATCACTAAAGAAAAATTATCTAATCAATAACATTAATCACAATCAAAACTATCATGTCCAATGATAAACCTAAACTAAGTTAAAAAAAACTCAACAAGTGCTAATAACATTTCCACACCAAAATGTAACCTTCAAATAACATGTAAAGCAAACAAAAACTCCAAAAGCAAAACCCTAAGCAAACTTCACATCAACCAAAGAATAAGAAACTACACTAACCTATTCTCAAAGTCACTTCCATCAACATACTGAACCGCGGGCACCGACTCCCCTCCGACCACAGCACGCGGCGGCGATTGCTCATCCTTCCTCTCCTTCTCGCGGAAGTTCGACCACATTCGACGGCCAACAGAGAACGCCGACAGGGCGGTGAACGCCAGCCACAACCGCCGAGCCCCAAACCCCGGCGGCGCCGTCCAGGCGAACCCCCGCAGCTTCGACCGGAAACCTAAAAACACGAATTCGATTCTGTTCGAGCTCCTCTTTCTGGAGCTCCTATAATCGCTTCATCATCTTAGTCGCTCTGTCTTTCCTCTTCGCCAAAAACCGATGAAGCGAAGCTCGTCTCGCAATCGGAAGATCCGATCCATCAGCTTGTGACCCGAAAGCTTCTCGAGCTCCTTCAATTCCATTCTGCTTCGCTTGTCCATTCTGCTTTGCTTGTCCATTCTGCTTCGCTTGTAATTGGTGGTGGTTTGGGTTGGGGATTAGGGTTTTGTTGTGAGGTGTGGAGTCGGTGGCTAAAAGCTTCTCGAGCTCCTTGAATTCCATTCTGCTTCGCTTGTCCATTCTGCTTCGCTTGTAATTGGTGGTGGTTTGGGTTGGGGATTAGGGTTTTGTAGTGAGGTGTGGAGGTCGGTGGCACCGTAGCCACCGACATAAGTCTTTAATATATATTATAATACGCCCATAAACCTATGTTTCTAGATAATTTTTGCCAAAGTAATGTGTGGTTTGTAACGTAATTAACTGATTACAAGTTTGAAAGAAGAAACAAAGGAATAAAAATACTACGATAATTTAAGATGTTATTTGTAGTGATTGAATGATATTTAACAAAGAGTGCATTCTCTACGGTTAGTCAATGGTATGATACATGTTGCGTGTACATATGACAAAATGCAAATAGAGTAATTTTCTTGGCTTATCTTTCGAGTTTCAACCCTCCTTAATCTCATCGTCTTTAGTTTTCAGCTAATAATATAATATCCATTATCCGTAATACTAATTATAACTATAATTAATAAAAATAGTAATAACCTTATTTTCTTAACTTAATAACCGATTTTTATAATTGTAATGGAATTTTAAGATAAAAAATAGCTTATTGAATTTTAATAATCCCAACTTTCATATATTGGTTGAGATTAATTCTAACTTAGAAAATGTTTACTGATACTCCAACTCTGAGCTTATTTTTCTTCAATGATTCTTTACTAACTTAGAGTTAACACTCGTTAGTTTTTCTGATTAAATGCAGCAAACTCGGAGTTATTTTTAACTCCACCGCCTCCCAGCCTCTATCAGGTTCTTTTTTAGGCGTCTAGACTCCATTGTCACCTGAAATCTACCTTCAACGAGTCAAGTGGTTCAAATCAGAAGGTGAAGATTAATGAGTTTCAGAGCACATTAGTTTCAGATTGATGGACCTGGTGTTTGATTTCAAACTTTGGTTTAATGTTTTGATCATATAAGTAGCTTACGTCATTAAAAAACTAACAGTGTTAACTCTTAGTTAATAAATGAATGTTGTGATTATTAAAATCCAGTAACCATAAAAAATATTTAATTATAATAGTGAAAATTATATTAATATTATTATTTCTATTATTATTATTAGTAGTATTAATAATAATAATAATAATAGTAATTACAAAACTTAAAAATAGATGTTTTATTACATTTCAAAAGTTGTTGTTTATTGTCGAAACTTAACATCTAGAAATTGTTATATAACTTTAACAGCTTAAGAAAAGTAATAGGCTTATGGGCCGTAAAATACAATCGAGACTTAAAATCTAAAGACCTTTATGTTATTTTAACAAGTTTAAGAAATATAACAATTCGTATAATACAAATCCAAATCCAAATCGCGCCTCAAGAATGTAAGAAAATAGAGGTATCGTCCAGTCAAAACATGTATTTAAATAAAAAATTGTAACTACTTATTTTGTTTATAAATACTAAAATATTACTAATTGATAAGTTACATAATGTTTTTATAAAATACAAAATGAGAATTTACAAACCATCATATGGCAGCATTATTTCCTAATCCCTCTTTTGCCTTTTGAATACGGTACAATAAACATTTGTCCGGTAATTAGGATTCATGGCGAAATTTTATATTCATATATTAGGGGCTGTTTGGTTGGGTCTGACCGAGCCTGATCAGACGTGAGCGTCTGACTCGGTCAGACCTGGGGTGTTTGTTTGCTTGCCTCTTACCGGAGATCACGTCTGACCGGAGCTCCGACCCGGTCAGACCTCAACCATAGTCTGACCTGTGGTCAGACGTGAAGGTGGAGTGACGGGCGGTGGTGCTTGCGGTGGTGGTCGGCGACGGGCGGTGGTTCAGATCTGTGATGGTTGGCGACTGGCGGTGGTGCTTGCGGTGGTTCTTTTTGCGGTGGTGGTGCTTGCGGTGGTGGTCGGCGGTGGTGCTTGCGGTGGTGGTGCTTTCGGTGGTGGTCGGCGGTGGTGCTTGTGGTGGTGGTGCTTGCGGTGGTGGTCGGCGGTGGTGCTTGCGGTCGGCGGTGGTGCTTGCGGTGGCGAGAACCGAGAGGAGAGAACCGAGAGGTGAGGGAGAAGAAAGTGAGAGGGAGAAGAACCGGTGGCGGTGGTGCTTGCTTGCGGTGGTGCTTGCGATGATGATGATGATTGTGGTTGTGGTGTTTGTATAAATCAGAGAGAGAAGAAAGTGAGAGAGAGACGAAAGTGAGTGTGGTGGTTGTGGTTTGAGATGGTGGTGATTTGGTTTTTATTTTAAAAACTTTCCTTTTTACAACCAAACATAATTATTCGCTCAGACCTCTTACTAGTTCAGACCTCTTACTGGTTCAGACCCTCTTATTCATTCAGCACTTATTCAATCAGATGTTACAAAACAGCCACTTATATTATTGTGCCAATTATTGTGCCAATTATTGTGCATATTTTGGTTTGTTAACATCTAAGTAGGCCTTTTACATAAAAAAAGGTACTAAAGAATATATTAAATATTAAAAGATTTTGTTAATACTTTAGTCGTTAAAAAATAAAATATCAAGAGACATATTAATTGTTTATACCTACTACATGCATCAGCGTATTTAAAATTTTGTTGTCAACTATTTTTTATGCTCAAGTGAACGGTATCATTTTGCACATCATTATTTTATAAACGTGTTTCTCAAAGTAAAACATTTGATAAGAGTTATTATTTGTTTCATAAACTATACAAGTCTACGTAAAATATTATGGTCATGAAATCTGAAAGAATAAATGAATATGAATGGTAAACAAAATCTATTAGTTCATAATAAAGTCATAAGTGCCATATAATTTTTTTTAATAACAGCAGTTTTAAGAAAATGCCTATTGTTAACAGACCATATAACTTTCTTTTTATAATGAAGTAAAAATTATATAAACACAGAATAAAATTAATATTTCGTTATTTTAAAGACACATATGAGAACATTTTAACGATGAAATTTATTAAAAATGAGTACTTATAATATTATTTCACATTTCATAAATTATGATATATATAAACACACACATATAATAAAGTATTAAATTACAAAAAAGGTATGGGTGTGAATTTGGGACTTGACACAAGCTCACACTAAATTCAGTGTTTGTTTTAGTATAAACGAATTTTGGGTTAGTTTCATGTTAAAACCGCAAAAGGTTTAGCTAAACAGGTTGTTTTTGTCATGACAGGTTTATGGGTGACCCATTTATCTATTGTTTCGGTTTTTTAAAAAAATTCTATGTAATAACCTAAGCTATCTAATCATTTATTGTGCCAAAACTAAATTTAATTATAAATTGGTATAGTTAACGAAACAAGTGTAGTTTGGGGTCATGTGTGTGACACGACTTTTGAACTCGTGTTAAGTCCCGCACGCCAACTGGCCGTGAATGCAATTAGTTTAGTGACCAAAAAAGAGTATAATCAGTAAGTTTTTTTTAACTGGTCTATTCATAATACAAGTAGTATAAAGTAATAATAAATTTGACGACAAATTTCATTGGTGAAGTTTAATTGCTTGACATATATTCATAACTTCATATTACATATACCATCACACTATGTAGCGTGTTGTATAAGATCGCTTTTGAATAAAATTTACATCGTAATATAGATAAAAATAACCACTGTAACGTATATTTATAATTTATAAAAAATTTAAGTTGCAAAGTATATTCATAGTTTATTAAAAATTTAAGTTGCAAAGTATATTCATAGTTTATTAAAAATTTAAGTTGCAAAGTATATTCATAGTTTATTAAAAATTTAGGTTGCAAAGTATATTCATAATTTATTTAAAAAATAAAATGTGATTTTTCAAGTAACATGATCGGAGCGTTGAAGTCAATTAGAATTAGTGGTCATTAAAAACATATTTAAATTAGTAGGACACTAAACCTAGGTTAGAATATTATTTTTAATTAATAATTAATTAATGACGTGAAGCACGATACATGCTTAGAATAATTATCTTGGAGAAAAAGTTGCGATCATAAAAGCAAGATAAAAATAAAACTATGTTAATGTTTATTATAATAAAAAAAAACTTTGATGAAAGGACGAAAAATTGTTGTTTTTTTGTGTATGAGGCAGTCTTTAGGGATATCGATGAAGAATCACAAGATTGGTCCCGCAATCATCCCAATAAAATAGACCGCGTACCTTTAATATAATCGTACATGTGCCACCAAAGCTTTTACAAAGTAAGGTATTACATGGTTTTTATATAACTAGATGTAAGTTTTAAGAAGTATCAAAAATACCAATACGCATTTGGTAATATTTTATTCACTTGCTAGGATTAGAGGTGCGCAAACCGGCTTTTCTCCGAACCAGGTCGTGTTAACCCGAACCAGGTTCAGGTCAAAGATTTATTAACCAGGTCGGTTCCCAAACTGGTACCCGGTTTAGGGCCAATAAAACCCAACCCGATAGGAACCGGTCCGGCTCGGTTCCTAACCGGTTCGTGTCCAAAAACCGGTTCCAAAAAACCGATAATTGTGATTTTCTTAAGAGAGTAAACCGAATTAGCAAGGTTGGTTGAGTCTACTGGATTAGCCAAAACAGTTTGGTTCTAATAGTTTGCTTGGTTGGGCGTCTTTAAACACTAACAACATTCACATACCATTTCTTAAATTTATATTAGTGTATTTCCTATATTATATGATATAATTATAAGTGGTTACGAGTGAATAATGATATGAGAAATTTGTTGTTCAATCTGTATTTTTGGTAAACACTTTTCAAAATCCTATAATGTTTTTAATATATTTTAAGTGGTTGTGAGTGGGGTAAAGAGAAAAAGTAATGATAAATATAAAAAATATTATTGAAAAGAAGAGAGAAAAATTAATGACTTTTAATGTAATTATATGAATAAATATAAAAATGAATTGTGATTGCTCTAAATTATGTTATCAAGTTCTTCAATGTTTAGTGAAATGGTAGGATTAATATACATTGGACAATTTACTTTTTAATTATTAGAGGGTTTAAAATAAAATGAAAAAAAAAACTTAATATCACGGAATTTGTAAAACTAATAATCTTTATAATACAGATTAAAATAACTTTTACGTAATGTAAATTTTAGATTAATATAGAAATTTTTATTTTAGTTTTATTTGGTACTAAAACTTTTCAGAGCAAAAGATATACTTTTTTAATACTTTTATTATTTTAGTATTTCGGTCGGTTCAGTTCACTATACCAGTTTCAAACTACAAACCAGATCGTAAAACCCGGTTTTCAAACTATGAGCCATAAACCAAACCAATTTACTTCCAGAACATCCGGTTTTTATTTGAGGCGGAAATGGTTCGGATTCGAATAGCAGGTAAACTTTTACATAGAAGGGGTAAAGGGGTGTCCGCGTTATGTGCTCAAATTAGTCATTGGTGTAAGATTCCATCTATATACGCTCTCTAATAAAGACCTAATGAAGATTTACAAAACAACTCCGGGAGATGAAGTTAAAAAGAAGATAGTTCAAGCGATGATTCTCAACTCGATTTAGAGTTTTTAGTTTCTTTCTATCCTCGTGTTTTTTATATTATTCTTTTCTTTGCTGTTCAAAATATATAATAAAATCCATAACTCTGTCAGCTTCTAGCTTAATTCCAAACCATCGTTGCTACAACTTAAAAAGTTACAAATGGTGGGTCGGCCCACACCCATTCTTTAACTCGAAAAGTTATGAGTTCTGACACAACAGATTGTTTTGGTGGGCTGGGATTGGCCCAAATAAATTATTCCTTTAATCCTTTATCTTCTTTTCATCAGTCATAAGTCATAACTCATAACATTCAGATCCGATGTCACGATGTGTAAGTATTTCACATTTTAATTTAGTTGCCTTGTAAAAAAATATTTTATTTCATATTTATACTTTCTTTAGATAGAATACAGTGTGAAAAATCTTGTCATTTATGATATGACTAGTTTTGGAAAACACGTGTATTACACGTGTTGAATAAATAAAATATTAATATAATAGAACTTATGAAAAATTAAATGATATTTTAATATATGATATGACTGAAATTACGTATAATTAAGCACTATAAGTAATAAAACAATGATATCAACATTTTATAACCTTGTTTTTAATTTTTTTTAAAAAAAGAATATTTTGTTCTAAATCAAACCGTATAAAAATATAATTTTTTAAAATATTTTATTATCATAACTCCTAAATTAAATTATTTATGGTTTTTAAGTAATTTACTTTTTAAAAACACTAATTTTATAATATATCGTATTTTTTAACAAAGTTTGATATTTTAGAAAAAATACTATTTATAAAAATTTGTTTATTTAGAAATAACATTAATAAATTTTTTTCTTAATTCATAAAAAAGTATTTTAATCTAAAAAATGTTAAATACTATTATTAGTAATTAAGTTAATTATTTAATAGGAGAGAGAGAGAAAGGAAAATTTTGGTGAGGAGAATTGTGGTGCTGACACATGTCATAACAAGTTACTCTTTTATTATAATAGGTAGATGAGGACTAAAAGATAATTCTTCATTGAAATTCTAAATAACCCACAAGTGGTAAAAATCACCTGGGATTAGACATTTTTTGAAGACGAAATATTAGCCGAACCTAACCGGTCCAAAAGCACATATGGACGAGCAAGTATAATAAAGTTTGCATAGAGCCAGGCTGCTACCGGCCTCCCCATCTCGCCCTTTATGTGGCACTCACCAAACACATGAACCAAAAACTCAACATGATCGGAACATAACAGGCAAAGAAGTGAAGGCACGTCGATTCCAAAGGCATACACCATAAAGGTTGTGCATAAAGGAAATTAGCCATTCATTCCATTGTGAATTTGTGACACAAAAGATCATCACTTATACCAATGCTAAATCATCATGCGACAATTACGTTGTGTTTCCCAGTTTACTTAACGAAAGAAAAGAAAGGAAACACTTTTTTATTTTCCTTTCTCTTCTTTTCTTTTCTATTCTTTTCTCTTCTTTTATTTCTTTTCATTTCTCTCCATTTCCTTCCATTTTGAAAGAATTGTTTTTAGCCTTCTTTTTCTTTCCATTTCCTTCCATTTCCTTTCTTTTTCTTCCTTAAGTAAACTCGGGAACATGAATTTCTAACAATCCTTTCATTTCCTTCCATTAAAAAAAACTCTGGAACACAACTATTTCTTCTTTCCTTTCATTTCTTTTCTTTTCTCTCCTTAAATGAGACTCGGGAACACAGCGTTAAAGTAAGGCGAACCGAACATACATGAAATTATGAAGAAATGTCCCTATTGCACAATGTCCTCTCATCATTGTATTTATGGAAATTGAAATATCCATTGTTTTTAAACCCATTTTATTAGTGATAATCTTATTGATATTTCTAATTTAGTTGCCTTGTAAAATATCCATTGAAACTTCTTTAGTTTTTGACTTTTTTCATACCGATTGAAACATCATCAGACAAATACACAATATAATTAATGGCTTCCACAAACAAGCGTTCTGAGTTTTGATTATGATGTTCTTTAATTGTCATCGACCCCTATAACCTTGTTCGGCTGTTCTTGTGTTCTTCGCCTCTTTGATGATTGATCGAAGCTTGTTTTAGACTTCTAGTGTTCTTCGCCTCTTTGAAGCCTGATCAACTCATGGACCCACAAAGCAAACTGCGGTCCACAAAGCAGAATGTGTGATCGACTTAAGGTTAGTTTAGATAATTAGATTTTGCCTTTGTTTGGATAGTTTGATTGCCTCTAAATATTCTGATTTTGCCTCTAAATTCTGATTTTTGATTAGGTAATAGGTTGCTAATTGTTTTTTCATTAGCTTGCTTTGATACTTGATAAAATAAAACCTCTATAATTTAATACTCGATATGCTTTGATACTTGATAAAATAAAACCTCTATAATTTAATACTCGATCAATTAATAATGTTGATAAAATTAATAATTTGTCCAACTTAGTACCAGCACAAAATTGGAACCCAATCCGATAAAATATAAAATAATAATTTTTGTGAAAACCCAATGTAAATATAGTGGTCCCAACGAAACTACAAATTGATAATTACTAAAATATTTTAAAATTCTAAGATTGACTAGTAAATATACATGAGAATCTAGATCTATGTACATTGAACTTGACAGGTCCATTAATATGTGAATATACTTGAGAATTTTAAAGTTCCTTGTTTCTGTTTATTCAAATAGATAAACGAACGGACATAGAAATTTTAAAGGTCGATTCATTAATTTGAGAGTTGTTTACGAAGATAAATCATCTCTTTAAATTAATAATTTATTAATTTATCGATATAATAACATCTCAATAAATTAATAAAATATCACTGTGTCAACGTTATTAATTTACAGAGGTTTCACCTTAATTTGATTTACTTGTTAAGTGCTCCCTATGAAACAGGGTGAGAAAATCATGTCTTCTCAATTTATAAGAGGGGAAAATAGATGAATTTTCATATCAGTCCGTCCGATTTTGGATCAATGGCTGTGTTTTTTTCATAGTATAATGGCTACAGTTCTTCTCCAGGTTGCTTACACGTGTTGATACGTGTCATATTTAGAGATACATGTCATCTTCAAAACAAGATATGTCCAACACTAACACAAGATCTTATCCTTTCATTGGTATCTTCCACATTTTCTTGATAGCAAAGAAAGTCGAATCATCTCAATTCGGTAACTAAGCTTGTCAAATCTTTATGTTCTAAAATCTGAGTTTTGTTGACCGGTTTCATTATCTTCGGCAGTTTCGAGGGTTTCATGGTGACCCTTGACAGATTGATCAATATGTGTTCGCTATCCGAGTCGTTGTGGGATGATGTCCGCTGGCGGCTATGGCGGTGGTGGCCATTCCGGTCATGATGATGGTTTGTGATGCTTGCGACGCTGATGGGGAGTAAGCTTCATGGTTGGCGATGGTTTCTGCGATATTTCAGATGGCGATGCCGGTGGTGGTCGGTGCGGTCATGCATCATGATTGTCTGTAGTCGATGTGGTCATGATGGGGTGATGTCTGGTGGTGCCTGATTCGATCACGATGATGGTTTGTGTTGGTTGCGGCGCCGGTAGGAGTAACCTTGGTGGTTAGCGATGGTTGCACTGGCGGTGGAGACGAGGTTAGCTTCAGGTGAGGTTAGCTGTCATGCTTCTGTTTTTTTTTGTGACGGTGACAACAGCGGGAGAGCCGGTTGCCTCTCTTCCTCCGCTTTGCGATTGAGGTGGAGCAGGCGGTGATCTAGCCGTTGGTGGTGGCGACAGTGGTGGTGCAAACACTTTTGTTGCCCCTTCGCGTCCGTGTCTCTTCGATACCCTGTTTGGGTATTCTGATCTAATCCATTAGACATTTTTTCGGTGTGGCCTGTTGTTATAGGTGATGGCACCTGTTTCCGAGGATGATTGGTGGTCGCCCTTGCTGTAACAAGTGATTTGTTTAGTTCTTCTGTTGAGGTGAGCAGTTGCCTATATGGGTTCCTTTTTTATTGGATCTTAATTAGTTTGTTAGGTTGGTTATGATGAGTATTATCTTATTGAGACTTTGGTGATGCTCTGGTTATTTATTTGTTCTATGATGTTGTTACTGCGTTGATGACTGTGTTGTTGTTGTAAGGAATATCGTTGTGTCGATGATGTAGGCCTTTTGTTCAGACTGATTTGTTTTAATCAAAAGTTTGACCGTGTTGTTAGGATGATTCATTTGTCGGGTATCTTATCTAAGACTTGGTCTTGGTCGATTTTCTGTATGAGACTAAATGCTATCCGTTTATGATTATGCTTAGATTCTATGGACTATGATGACACGACTACAATGGTGTCCAGTGTTCGTTGCTTTGATGTGGCTTCCATTTATGGTCAGCAGTCGTAACAGAATATCGGTTTTAAGCCCGAGTATGACAGTAATTATGATGAAACAATACGTGGTTTCAAATGTACATCATACGCGCAACGCGCGTTAGTGGACCTCACTAGTTTAAATTTAAATAAAACTTCAAGACTATATAAATAGGAGTCTTAATTTTCAAACTTGGGACCAGTGATACAAACTAGAATTATAATTACTTACTTAATCTACCACAATTACTATGTTATGTTGTAGATATTTATATTTAAGATAACTTTATAAAATTGGTTTTATAAGAGCATTCATGATGCAAGATTTCTTAGCACACACGTCGGATCAAGATTTCCCAAAGCAGAATCAATACCCAAAAAGCTTCTTTAATAAAAGTAATCAATCAAAAAAGTTCTAATGTCAAAACCCAGAATATAAATTATTCTGGATCCACAAAATAGCTAACAAACCCAAGAGATAAAACAAACTAATAAAGTCAAACAAATATAGAATTAATAAAAATCAAATAACAAGATAACAACTCCTAGAAGGCTTCCAGCTGGGTCTTGATCCGGGCTTATTTGGGTCACGGTTCGGGTCCTGGATCCACGGTTTGATCCACGTAGTCTGCATCATTCTCCCCCTCTTCGAAAGGACTCGCCCTCGAGTCAAAAGGTTCATCATCTTCAGGAACAAAGGGTGAAAGGTCAGCAACATTAAATGTGGTAGAGACATTGTAATGTCCGGGCAAGTCAATCTTATAAGCGTTATCATTGATGCGTTTAAGAACTTTGAAGGGGCCATCAGCACGAGGTTGCAGCTTGCCAAGACGTCCTTTGGGAAAATGATCTTTACTCAAATGGGTCCACACTAGATCGCCCTCTTGAAAAACCACCTACTTCCTATGCTCATTCGCATGTTGTTGGTATACGATGTTGTTTTTCATAATTTGATCACGTACCTGCTTATGAAGTTGTTTGATTTGGGTTGACCGCTCTGCTCCATCAACACTAAAATGTTCTGTTGCTGGTAATGGGGTGAGATCTAGTGGAGTGAAAGGGTTCCTACCATAAACAATCAGAAAAGGACTCATACCGATGGACCGATGAGTAGATCGGTTATATGCAAACTCAGCTTGGGGTAGTACCATATCCCACTGTCGGGGATTCTTACCGACAAGGCTCCGAAGAAGGTTTCCCAAGCTGAGGTTTGTAACCTCGGTTTGGCCATCACTTTGGGGATGATGAGCGCTACTAAAGTGAGACGAGAGCCCAACCGTTTCCATAATGTTCTCCAAAAGTGCCCCACAAACTTGACATCCCGATCAGATGTGAGTGACTTAGGTACTCCATGGAGTTTGACAATTTCAGCAAAGTATAAACGAGCAATTTGACTAGCATCGTAAGTTTTAGCACATGGAACGAAGTGTACCATCTTGGAGAAACGATCAACCACCACCATAATTGAATCCTTCTGTCGTTGTGTCCGTGGAAGACCGACGACAAAGTCGAGACTGATATCTTCCCATGGGCCCTCGGGAACCGGGAGTGGGCTATAAAGCCCGGCATTTGAGTGGTGGGTTTTAGCAGTATGGCATATGCGACATCGGTCAATGATTCGGGCGACATCACCTGCCATCTTGGGCCAAAAAAATCTCTCTTGTACCAGCTTAAGGGTCTCGACCAAAGTGACCAGCAAGACCTCCTTGTGTCTTTCGAGTATAATGGCGTCGCGTAACGAGCACCGTGGCACGCATAAGCAATTTCCCCGGAATAAGAACTCATCGTGGAGTGTGAACCCTTTAGTGGGTGCTGTGTGGCAGCCCTCCCACACTTTCAAAAAGTCGGGATCATCTGGATAAAGGCCTCAAAAAACATCAAACCCCCCACTTGGACCTGTAATGATGTAAGTAATGTACGTCGCCTGCTCAAGGCGTCAGAAACAGTGTTGTTCACCCCCGCTTTGTGTTTGAGAACAAAGGAAAATTCTTGTAGGTACTCAACCCATTTCGCATGGCGGGGATTAAGTTTATGTTGCCCATTTATAAACCGTAACGCTTGATGATCCGAATACAACACGAACTCACTTGGTAATAGATAGTGGCGCCAATATTCCAGGCTGCGAACGATGGCGTAAAACTCTTTATCATACGTGCTATATTTTAGTTTCGTGTCGCTTAACTTCTCACTAAAAAAAGCAATATGTCGGTTCTCTTGACTTAGAACTCCACCGATTCCTACTCCGGAAGCATCACATTCTACTTGGAAACCAACGTGGAAGTTAGGCAACGCTAAGACGGGTGCTTTGGTGACTCGTTGCTTTAATTCCTCAAACGCCTTCGTAGCCGCCATAGTCCAAACAAAGTGGTTTCCTTTTAAACAATCAGTTAAGGGAGCAATAATGGAAATAAATTCCGGATGAAACGACGATAAAAAGAGGCTAGCCCATGGAAGCTACGAACCTCATGAATCGAAGTGGGAATGGGCCATGTTGTGATTGCTTTGATCTTGGACTCATCCATACGTATCCCTTGTGCTGAAATAAGATACCCCAAGAAAAGAACCTCATGTGATAGAAAGTGACACTTGGATCTGTTAGCATATAGCTTTTGGTCTCGAAGAATAGTAAAAACTTGGCAAAGATGACGAAGGTGTACTTGCACATCTTGACTAAAGACCAAAATATCGTCAAAATAAACGACAACACAATGGCCTATAAGAGAATTAAAAATATGATTCATCAGTCGCATAAATGTGCTTGGTGCATTCGAAAGGCCAAATGGCATGACCATCCATTCATAAAGACCATCTCTCGTTTTAAACACCATTTTCCACTCATCTCCCGGTCGCATGCGGATTTGGTGATACCCACTACGTAAGTCGATTTTCGAAAAGATGCGGGATCCATGCAGCTGGTCTAGTAGGTCATCAAACCGTGGTATTGGAAACCGATATTTGATGGTGATTTTGTTAACAGCGCGACTGTCGATACACATCCGATAGACACCTCCGGATTTTGCCACTAGCAACGCCGGAACGGCACATGGACTCATGCTCTCCCGAATAAGCCCCTTATTTAGGAGCTCAGTTACTTGTCGATGAAGTTCCTCGAACTCTTTCGGGTTCATACGGTAGGCGGGTTTATTTGGGATGACTGCACCGGGAAGAAAATCAATACAATGTTGCATGTCGCGCATGAGGGGTAGTCCAGCGGGTATATATTCTGGGAAGACATCCTTGAATTCATCAAGAAGAGATTGTACTGCAAGTGGTGGTTCAGTGGAAGGCTGATTTTGCTCGACTACCACTAGAGAATACATAAATGGTAGGTTGGTGTGCCTTGTGAAGTCAATGAAGGCTGATTTGGTAAGGATAAATGCTTCTGTTCCTATTTCACGAGTGTCTAGGGGAGCAAGGGTGATATGGATACCATCTTTTTGAAATGAACATGTATTTTTGAAACCATCACGTTGTTCTCCGGTCATATTGCCATGGTCGGCCTAATAATACATGACAAGCATCCATTGGAATGACCTCACACCACACTTCATCCGAATAACGCTTGCCAATCGAGACTGCACCAGGCATCGTTGATTAACTTTGATGACATTTCCTTTTTTTAACCAAGTTAACTGATATGGCTCGGATGGGGTTCGACTTTCAAGCCAAGTTTTTCCACCATACTTGTTGCGACCATGTTCTCACAACTCCCCCCATCAATAATAATAGTGCAAATTTTCCCTTTGGTCGTGCACTTTGTTCGAAATATATTATTACGGAGCCACAGAGTGTTATCAAGGAGTGGGGTTGAGGCTGTGCTAAGTACTCGCTGTATAATCAATGCCTCCCCTTTATCTGGATAGATAACCGCATCATGTGCTTCTGTTTCTTCTTCTTTCTCGGTGTCATGTATGGGCAGTATGTCTTCGGTAAAGGTGACGAGATGTTTATTCGGACAGTCCCGAGCAAAATGGCCCAACCCATGACACTTAAAACAACGAGTGAGAGACGAGGATGTAGTGGTTGATGTAGCTGGCCCCCCGTTGATTCAGCTTTGATCGGGCTGAATCGGTTACCGGGTGATACCGTTGTAGGAGCATGATAATTCTCAGCTTTGATTGGGCTGAGTTTTGGGGGTATGTTTTTGCTCCGACCTTTAAGTTGTTTTTCCACCTTCAGGGCTAGCCAACAAACATCACTAAAGTTCCAATATGGCTGCAATTGAACCATATCGGAGATATCGGGACGTAATGCCCCTAAGAAACGAGCAATTATTTGTTCTTCTTCTTCCTCAGCACTACATCTCATTCTAAGCCTGTCAAACTCAGCAATCAAGTCCTCAACGGTGGAATTTCGTTGGGTTAAGTTATGGTATTCCAAGAAAGCATCTTGGCGATAAGTGATTGGCAAAAATTTTCCTCGTAACAATTTTTTCATTTTTTCCCAAGTTTCAACTTTGGATCTGCCCTCTTAAGCCCTTTTTTTCTTTAAATGGTCCCACCACAAAGAGGCATATTTATGTAGTTTAATAGCAACAAGTTTTACCTTGTACGTGTCGGGAATGTCTTTGAGATCAAATATGCGTTCCACCATACTCAACCAATCAATAAATTCATCAGGTTGTGCCCGACCATCAAACTCCGGGACGTCAATCTTCATCCCCATGCTTCGGAGTGGATCCGAAGTATAAGGTTCCGGCCACCTTCTCCGCCAACCAAAAGGATTATCGTCGCGACCATTGTCATCCCCGATAACGGTGTCAGTTTCGGTCTCCTCATATCGATCCTCGTGTTGCAATTCCAGGTCCCGGACCCGTTGTTGCAACCTAGCAATCTCTGCAATATCACGCGTCTCTATGGGGCTGTCAACGAAGTACTCCACGTCCTGCCATTGAATCTCCACTAGGCTCTGATACCAACTGATGCAAGATTTCTTAGCACACACGTTGGATCAAGATTTTCCAAAGCAGAATCAATACCCAAAAAGTTTCTCTAATAAAAATAATCAATCAAAAAAGTTCTAATGTCAAAACCCAGAATATAAACTATTCTGGATCCACAAAAATAGCTAACAAACCCAAGAGATAAAACAAACTAATAAAGTCAAACAAACATAGAACTAATAAAAATCAAATAACAAGATAACGACTCCTAGAAGGCTTCCAGCTGGGTCTTGATCCGGGCTTATTTGGGTCACGGTTCGGGTCCTGGATCCACGGTTTGATCCGCGTAGTCTGCATCAATTCACAGTAAATCTCTATATTATTATGAGTGTGTTTCATATATTATAGAAAATGGTTGTAAGTCGTTATGAGTAGAGAATAGAAAAAATATTATTATTTGTCTGTATATTTTGAGAAAAACACTGTTCACCCTTCTAAATTTTTTTAGTATTTTTTAGAAACAGAAAATGTAACGACAAAAGTATAAAAAATACTATTTAATTGAACCGGTTAGTGATTCGCCAATTGATCCGGTTTTCAAACATTAACAATATCTCCATTTATGTTGTTTGATTTAATGTCGATCGACTACTCTCTTAGTAGAGATGGGCATAAAAACCAGGTTCAAACCTGACCCGCACCCTACCTGGGGTATATCGAGTGGGGTTTTCAGGTATGTGAACCCGACTTGGGTTCATACCCGGTTTGCCTCAAACCAGGTAAAAAAAACCTGGTTGGGCCGAACCTAGCTTGTACCCGGTTTCGGGTAAGTCCCAAAACCCAAAATGCCCACCTCTATCTCCCTCTAAATGATCTATTAGCATTTATTTATATCTGATTAGACTCTTCAAGGCCCAATGATTTCAATACCAACAAACCAAATTTCCATTTTCCAATTCATAACAGCTTGAGAAAAGTAGGTCCAGAGACGGCCCACTGAACTGGTCAGAATGAATTGAATGGATACTTCAACAAATTTTATGTAATTTATGTTATATTTTTTGAGCGATCTTTTAGTTTACTTCTATGATTTGAACACTTAATCTATTAAATAGAAGAGACACACTTTACCATAAGAATACCTTTGAAGACTTATATATGTTACATAAAAAAAGAGTTTTCATGGTACTTTAAAAAATAAAAGCTAGTATATATTTTCTTATGGAAACTGTTTTATATATGTATAACATCTTCATATAAATGTTCTTAAATAAATAAAAATTAAATTAAATTCTCTTCTTTTGAAATATAACTCTGATCATTATCTGGTTTCTACATTCTAGTTAAATCAAAGGCACCTCGTGTTCTATTTGATTTTCATATATTAATTTACAAGTTGATATTTTTGACTAAATGAATATAATATATACAATATTCTAAAAGTAAATCTATATAATAATAAAACAATTAATCAATACATTTTTTGAACGACAAATCTATCCTACTACTAAATTACTTCATATTACACCATTGCCTGGATTTGAACCCAGAACCTCCCCTCTAAAAAGCAATACCTCTACCAAGTGGGCTAGTCCCACATTAACATTAATCAATACATTTATAATAATGGTAATAGTACATTCATGGTCCGCAAAATGCTACAAGATAAAAGAAGACAGTCCACGTGCATTACGACCACAATTTTGATGGTAATGATATTTGATGATTGTTGTTAAGCTTTGGTTATGTTATGTTTAGAAAAACAATGATAATACATATTTGTTTTGTTATCGAAATTTGGATCTAGTTCAAATGAATGTTTTGGGTTCATCCCCTTGGACAATTTCATCGACTTTTCAACTTTCGAAACTAGTAACAAATTATCATTTAACTAAACTAAATTACATATCAATGATCTTAGCCCAACTGGATCTGGTTAAAGTGAAATACCAATCATATGTAAATATTTAAAAGTCATGAGTTCAAGTATCATTATTAACAAAATACTTAGAGTTGAGGTAAAATATTTTCTCAGCAATGAGTTTTCACCTGAGAAGTTAGGGATGCGATTCTT
Organism: Flaveria linearis; assembly: GCA_024085815.1. Lineage (NCBI taxonomy): Eukaryota > Viridiplantae > Streptophyta > Magnoliopsida > Asterales > Asteraceae > Flaveria > Flaveria linearis. The sequence continues at coordinate 48,365,359 of CM044016.1, forward strand.
GCTGGGATACGGATAGGTGAACCCAATTAAGATAACACCCATCCTTCAAAACAGGGTCGCACATTTGTCGTTTGAAAAAAAACTAAACCAAATTACCTAAACCGAACTGTAGTAACCAACGATTAAGAAAACCCTGTACGGCCGTACCGAACCCAATTATCATCCAAACCGGAGTCCGATTTTTTTTTTAATCTTTGGTTCGGTTATAAAGTAAAGTTAGTAGACTTGAGTTGACCCGCATAACCTGGATTAAATTGTATGCGTAAAAGTTTTTTTTTTTAATCTTTTTTCTTATATTTTAGTCCCACACGTAAACTTCACCTAAATAGTTTTTTATATTCAGTATTTTGTCATATATATGAATTTTAAAAACAAAAGATGACAGTGAAAATTGCTAGTCGCACAACACATCCAAAGTAAATTAAAAAAGGTCTAATTTTTTTCCCAAGTCTTTTTTAATTTTATGATAACATCTGTCTTTTAGTATAGCGAATAAGAAAAGTCGTCTAACAGTTTCAATTGAACAAATTTGTTCAACAAGGTTCGTCCCCATTCCATGATCATTTTTCAGCAAGTATTAATGTTCCAACTTTGATTCAAATGCATTATTTTTTTTAATTATTTTGTTAATTTATAATGTTTCTGATGAAAATTGTTATATCCCAATAGAGTATGATATAACCAATTAAATTTTCAGCATTAGAAATGTGTTATATTTACATGATGAAACCTGATTACCTATTAAACACGACCTTGATGTATCCTAAACCCGAAACCCTGAATACCGGTTACATAATATTTATTTAGTTTGGTATCTGAGTTGATATCCTACGCCTAGAAACCCAACCCGAGTAACACGTAAAACGTTTAAACAACCCAAATGATACCCTTAGTACCTATGGTGGACGAACGACATGTCAAGCTTTGGATGTTTAGATCGATGACATGATGGAGGAGTCGTTTGACCTAATACAATAAGCGATAATGATGATTAATATGATGCAAGCATTTGGTGTGGCGCGTTATCACTAACTTGATTCATCGTTAGAATTACGTTAGAATTAATCGATTCTCTTATATCCTGTGTATTTTGTAGTAAATTACAGTGATGTTGTTTACTCCAAACAAAAGGGAGTTAAACCGCTATAATAATGTGGTAGAAGGATAATTTTTTTGTGACTTGAGTCATGTTTCTTCTAATAAAAAATCTTTTTACTATGTGTATATAGACACCTCTTATATACCATGTGTATGTGATGTCTATCAAGTTTATACCTAATTCCATCCTAAAAGCTCTTTATATTCTTAATATATGGTTTAAGTAAAAGTGATTCTTATTCTAAAAACTTAAAAGAAGATTTTTAAACCCAACTGGTCAAACGAACTCCAATTAAGGTCAATTCAGTGACATTGGAACCGACTAATCGAACTTTATGAGCTTTATCTTTTAAAATTTAGTTTTTGAGTATTGAGTTTGTAGGTTTTAGGTTTTTTTATGTTTCCAGTTCATTATGTGTTTTTTAGTTCGTCATTATGTCTTTCTTTCTTTTTGTGTCTTATTACTCGTAATTGCAGGTTGTTTATCCTTTTACATGTTTTATGTCTTTTTACCCTTTTTAGAATGATAAACATTTTTACTATAACTTTCTCATACTAATACATAATCTTAAATTCAGGTTCAAAGTAGGGGTTTTATTTTATATTCTTTGGGGCATAGGAATAAGCTTTCAATACGATTCCACTTTAGACTACAAAACAGAATATCAATCAAGCGTTCAACTTTCTTTTTTTTTTTTTTTTTTTTTTTTTTGCTAAACTAACAAATAAGTTTGAAAAAGTAAATAAAACGGAAAATAAGGTTGAATGTTTAAAATTCAAATAAAAAGGTTGACAAAGGGCGGTTATTTGGGTCACCGGTAAAAGAGTAAATGTGGGGCTCACCAGTCACCACCACTAACCAAGAGTTTAGCATCTTCAAAGGTCAACTTTCATTGTTTGACCTCACCGACACTATAACCACTAACATATCGACACGTCTACATGTTGAATTACAATCTCGTGGAATCATCTAGAAGCAAGCAGTTTACAAAGTTATTATAACTTATAAACCACAAACTTAAATTCAATATTTTCAATATTTATCTGTTTTTAATAAAAATTCTATAGGATTCTACTTCTAAACTATGTTCTATGTTTAAACTTGCTTAAGTTTGAATCAAACACCTACTCATGAATAATGTTTCCTAACATGAAACCCTTGTTGCTCAACCAGTAACATCAGGTTATATAAATATTTATAGCATATATAAACACGTGACATTTTTTTAACACATCAAAAAATCAAAATCATGAAAATATCAGTTTTACTTTTCTTCTTTTTTATTAAGATTTTCTATTACAAACATATTTTAAATATATACTTTTCTTTAATTTTAATTACTCATTCTTTCCGTTTTTTTAAAGATTTCATAAGTTTACATATTTATGATTTTAGAAGTTATTTAGTGTTTAAATATAAATAAAAAGTATAATTACCAACCATCATTTTTTTGAACAGAAAAATATAAAATCATGTTTTGGAGGATATATGTTTTACTAATCGGACCCACCTATGATCCTTAAACCATCAGCTATGATCACACCCCCAACTCATTCATGATAAAACTCACAAACCGGAAAAAATCCTAGGTCAACTTTAAATATTTTGTTTAAAGTAATAATTGAACCCTAGAATTCTATATATTTACACAGATATCTTACTTTTAACAACTTAGTTTAGGGATTTAAGAACCAGATGGCGTTAAAATTACACACACACATACACACACACACACACACATATATATATATATAGAGAGAGAGAGGAGGGATCAAATGAAAACCAAGATTATAATTGAAAACCATGAAAACCAACATCCACCAATCATAATTTTTGTAATTTATTTTTAAATATTTAATGTAGAAGGGTGATTTAGTAATTTTAACATGTTGTTATTTATTAATTTCTATAATTATAAAACTAACTTCCTGATTATGCTCCCTCCTTAGTTTTCTATTTGTGATGTTGATTTCCAGATCTTCATCGATTCAAACAGGATTCGGAGTATGTGTTCGAATTATCCGAATTAATCTCTAAATCGTATTGGGAATTGAAGGCTTATTCATTGCTTCATCTTTTTAAAGTATGGAAGGGATGAATTCTGTTGAAGGTTCTTCCGATCAATTTCAGGATATTATTGTTTTAAAGTTGCAAATGATGATATTGCGAATTGTGAATTGAAGGCTTATTCAATTCTGTTGAAGATTCTTACGATCGATTTCAGGATATTCTGTTGAAGATTCTCTAAATCGTATTGCGAATTGAAGGCTTATTCATTCTTCCGATCGAATTATCCGAATTAATCTCTAAATTCGACATATGATGATATGATAGTTTCTTCCAATCGATTTCAGTTGAGTATAAGTGATGATGTTGAAGTTGCAAATGAAGGTATATGTAGCCTGTTGTTTTACCCTTAGTACATATATGTACCATTACTTAGTAGATGAAGTTGAAGACGGTTTTTGTTGTATATTATTGTTTTGAACTAGTACAATTTAAAGTAAACAATTTGTTTAATTTATTTTGTTATACTTGATACTTGATATGTATATATATATTTATATAAATTTACATTAGTAAGGTACATATATGTATCAATTAAGTGTGTTTTAACAATAATATGTTGTATGATGAGGCAGATAACGCCATTGATGTTTATTGCAACCAAAACCATCCACTTGAAAATCAAAATGATGCATTATATGTACCACTTGTAGTCTTGCACAAATGATGGTGTGGAGTTACTACAAACATTGGTGCATGTATGCTAAAACCATAATCAAAACATAGGCACCATCAGGATGTCATCACTGTTCATTATATGTATGTTATAAGTTTCATTATATGTATGTTCGTTGCTTTTGATTAATTATTCATCATTTATATTTTTTACATGTGCAGGTTATCCTTCATTCGTTGGACCATTCAGTCTCATATTCTTGCATTTCATTCACATGTGTTGGATATCAAAGTTACATATATGTACAATGTTTTAATACATATATGTACCAGTTGACTGTGCAAAGATTGTGCATATATGTAACACATTTGTATAATCACATTAGTACGATGATGGTTTGTATTTTTTTTATATAAATCAGGAACCTTCATGTATGTCCTTGTCAATACTAATATAAGATAATAACCAGACTGTTAGTTTAATGGTATTGCTTACTGGTGTTGTATGATGATACAGATAACAACACTTATGTTGATTGCAACAAAAACCATTCACTTGAAAATCAGAATCATGTGTTATTTCTTACTGGTGTTGTATGATGGTTTGTATTTTTTTCATATAAATCAGGAACCTTCAGGAACCTTCATGTATGTCCTTGTCAATACTAAGTAGTACATATATGTACCACTGGAAAATCAGAATGATGCTTTATTTCTTACTGGTGTTGTATGATGATACAGATAACAACACTTATGTTGATTGCAACAAAAACCATTCACTTGAAAATCAGAATGATGTGTTATTTCTTACTGGTGTTAAAAATGAAGGTAAATAATCAACATCCTTTTAAAATTTTTATTTGTTTTTTTCATCCTTTTTTAATTTCTTTTATTTATGTTTTTTTCAGATTCAATGCGCAGCAGTATATACCAATCCCCGAATGGTTCTAGGTATTGGACTCCTATTGTTCACGTAGATCATAAGCCAGTTGTTGGATCTAGGTTTCAAAACTGGCATGATGCATTAAGGATGTATGAGGCATACGCTGAGAAGGCTGGGTTCAGTACTCGTCAATGCATTCATACACATGTGTACATGTTGCTATTCAAAATGTGCATATATGTACCATTTGTGAATTTAGAAATTGGATATATGTATATGTATTTTTGTAAGCTTAAAATTATGTATACTTGTCCGTATATAGATAAATGGAACCAACAATTGTATGAGCAAATATGTAACAATTGTCTTTACAATTCATACCTAAAACAGTATTCATATCTTAAATTTCATAAGTAAAGCTATGAATTTAAACATTAAGAGAAATTGTTATGAATATGGTACATATATGTACCACTGTTTGTAGAAACTACATAACATCATAATGAGGATCCAATGATAATGAAAGTATATTCAAGTATATGTACATATATGTACAATTTGTGTAAGACTACAACTTGTACAATTTGTTTATGGTAACTCGACATCATCATTTTGTGTAAGACTACAACTTGTACAAAATAAGTAAACATAACATTTTAAAACATTCATAAGTACCCCATCCAAATTCATAATCATATGTCAAATCATTATAGATAAGTTATACTAATATATACATTTTCATAACCGTTTGTTGACCCAATAAAAAAATATAAAAGCCATCAAAATACTTCAAAATTTGAACGCCATGTTTTTATATCTACGCTCTTGATTCTTGATCCAATGCTTCAGCTTCCTGCATCACCTTAGCCTTGTAGATATTAACGTCGGAAGTTAGAATTTTGAACGCATATTTCTTCCTCAAATTTCTGATTTTTGGCTTCGTTTTGTTTTCGTCTGAAGGAAAACCACAATCCCAATTTTTTACGTGACTTCCCATGAATGTCTCCATGTGTCGCATTACAAATATTCCACAATCCACCGTGTTCTTTATCATACTCCAGCTGATTTTTAACTTCACAGGAATTGCTGCTTCAATTTCTTTCCATTTTGGATAATCCAACGATCTCAAATACGCCACAAGAATATGTTTTTGTCATTTATAATTTAAACAATACGTCACAATTACATTTATGGACAGTTTCAAATTTAATTAGTAAAATATAATATATGATAATAAAAAACAACATACCACTTTAAAGGGTGTTCCTTTTTTGTCAAACTCAGAATCATCCTCAAACCTAATATGCAATTGATACGTATATGTACCAGTTTCTATTGTTCATATATGCAATTGATACATATATGTACCAGTTTCTATACATATATGTACTTGTTTTATTAAAACAATATATACATAACATAACAGAATCCTGTTATGTTCTGTATATGTTGTGTTTAATAAAACAAGTACATATATGTATTAGGGTGCGTATGTTGAAGCCTTATATATATGAACAAGCAACCAAAAACATATGCAACCTAATACATATATGTACATGTTTTATTAAAATAACATATACAAAACATAACTCACTATAGTTTCCTACATGTAACTCATGTCTAGAAAACACAAAAAATACACATGTTTTACCTTCGATTTTAGGCGATGTGTCTTCAATATCGTCTACCTCAATCGGATCATCGGAAGTGTTTGTGAACTTACTAAAACTTGTCCGTTTTGTGATCCTTTCACTTTTCATTTTCACTGCATACCAAATTATAGTCTTTAAAAGTTTTCTAAATACAACATATATAAGAGATTTCACTACACACATTTACACAAAAAAATTGTAGTCCTTCATTGACATATATTAACCGTTTGGAAGGAAAATTACTAATCTTTTCCACACAAAACAACTATTGTTGGTTTTTTGCAAACATTAAAACAACTACGTAGGTATGTCTTTAAGGTTCATATATGTACCACAAAGAATAAGCTTCCATATATTCAGAGTCATCTTTAAAAATTTAAAATTTCCCAGTATTTTCTTCAAGTAAATTCAGTCTTTAAACTCCTAATAATGTTCTTTGAAATGTTAAAAATGTTCATTCAACACCACTGAATTTCTTTTAAATTTTTTGGTACACATATGTACCACTGAATTCGGTTTATGCAGTGATTTGGTATAATGATAACACATAAATGTGCATATATGTACCATTTGTGTTAGAGTAGTTATCTTTGAGAACTTTTCTTTTCATGTAGTGGTGTGTGTGTGAAGACAACACTTGTGGATATATGTGAATACATGTAAAGACAACACTTGCATAAGAGTAGTTGATTTTACCAGTTCATATGTGTACCAATTCGGTCAAAAAACATATAATGTAAAAGTTTTGTTATTCCTAATCATTAAACCTTTTAGATACTCCGATACATATATTTAAATAACTAAATGAACATAAACCCTTAAAGAATACATCTTACCACAATATGTTTCTGCAGATTTCATTTCTCTATAGAACATACGTATCAGTCATTATTTTAATATTATATGCTATTACAAAGGGGCATAATGTGGGATTTTAACAATATACTACAAATGCATACATCTATGCATGATTTATTTACAAATAATATTTTAACTGCATAAAGTATAGCATACTCATCTTTTACACACATATTTCTTATCCTCAATACACTTTGGTACATATATGTAACACAGAATTCAACATATTATTTTTAACATAATCACTCATTGATGATAAAAGATAAAAAGGCAAAATTTACTGCCTGTTTTAAGATCTGCATTTATGCATTATGCAACAAGGTAAATACATACATGAAAAACCTTAAAAACCATAAATGCATTTGTGCGTTATGCAACAAGGTAAATACATAAAAAGCATGGTAAATACATATATGCATTATGTATTTATATTATAAATTTACATGACCCTGGAGAGGCCATGTTATTAACATACTCATTTGCTAATAAATATATATCACAAACTCAATCATTTGTTGGTACATATATGTAACAAAATTCTATAGTCAAGTTTAAAACAACTAATCATGAAGATAAAATTGCCACATTCAATATCTACATCTTTATTTGGGACTGCATTTTATAATGCTCCATCCAAGGTATCTGGGCCATTTTACTGACACACACATTGATTCCATACATATATCATAACCTCATTAAACGTTTTGGTACATATATGTAACATCAATACTTAGATTCGATTAAATCAACTAATCACAGAGATAAAAGATCAACAACCAATATTTTTATGCATGTTCTGGGGTCTGCATTTATAATGCTACATCCAAATACCTATTTGGTCCATGCTATTAACATTCTCATTACTTATATATATACAATATTATCTCAATACAAGTTTGGTACATATACGTAACATAATTCAGCATACTTGTACCATTGCTCACTGATTCTATACCAAGACACAATTTATATGCATTATAAAGTAAAATTGTATATACATTATCTACCATTGCTCATATACATTTATCCCATTTTTTTGGTACATATATGTAACAAAATTCTATAGTCAAGTTTAAAACAACTAATCATGAAGATAAAATTGCCACATTCAATATCTACGTCTTTTTTTGGGACTGCATTTTATAATGCTCCATCCTACCAGGTATCTGGGCCATTTTATTGACATACACATTGAAATATACAATTAAATTTTCAGTTATAATTTTCAATGTTAACACCCATACCATATATTATATAATCACAAAAAATAATATACAACTACACCACTAAAATAGCTTACAAAATGTACTGTCATGTTAATCTTTTAATACCCAAATTTGTATCTTTCCAAACTACATATATATACGTAGTATATTTAAAACCACAACAGAAAAAAAAATTGATACCATATACATTCATATTTGTTGTTCATGTAATAATATAAATTAAAAATTAATGAAATCGTACCAGCTTCTGATTGAGGCAATGGTTCTGGGGTGTCCTTTATTTCGACGGGTTCGTCAACAGTATTGGTGAACTTACTAAAACTAGATATGTTGGCGATTCTTTCACTTTTCTTTCTACCTGCATACAAAATGTATTTGTAAACTATTGGGGAAATTCAGTACGTAAAGTATAACACCAGTTTCAATTCCCGACTTACTTGTTGACATTTTTACTTGAGTAATATTCTAAACTGGTTCACTACCTGCACAATCAATTTGTATTTATAAATGATACTAGTATACTAGATAATAGAAAAATTCAAAACAATCAAACAAAGTACTGAAATCAAACTGCTAAGTTTAAGACATTTGTCCTGATCTGGTTTATGCATATATGTAACACTTGTTTAACAACATTTTTATTATGAGAATAGGTTTTATGCAGTGGTTTGGTATAATGATAACACATAAATGTGCATATATGTACCATTTGTGTTAGAGTAGTTATCTTTGAGAACTTTTCTTTTCATGTAATGGTGTGTGTGTGAAGACAACACTTGTGGATATATGTGAATACATGAAAGATAACACACATATTTGCATATATATAACACTTGCATAAGAGTAGTTGATTTTACCAGTTCATATGTGTACCAATTCTGTCAAAAAACATATAATGTAAAAGTTTTGTTATTCCTAGTCATTAAACCTTTTAGATCCTCCGATACACATATGAACTTCTAATCTAACTCACGAAGATAGTACATTAAGGCTCACTGTTTATTAAAGTGAGTCAATTACTTTTGATTATGTCACAGATACATATATGTATCACAAACCCTAACTGATTTGGCTTACACAAAACTGGGACAGATACACTTTTGATTCTGTCACAGATACATATATGTTAAAAAATGTTCATTTAACAACACTGAAATCGTTTCAAATTTTTTGGTACGCATATGCACCATCGGTTTTCGCAATGTTACTGCGAATGATCTATCAAACTGTATGATCGACAAATCACTCTCATTACACAGATAATACATCAAAATCAACAATATTATCAAAATGTATATAGTTTTCGGCATTTATATGTACCAATTTCGGAAAAAAATATAACTTTTGCACATAAACATTACGAACCTTGAATTTAGTTTCTTCGTGTGAATGATCTTCGTCTTCAAAATTCTTCTTCAGGAATGTGATGATTTCTCAGAGTCGAATCATCCTATATCACTAAAACATTGCTGAATTTTTGATTTGATTCGGTTAATTTGGGGGAGTCGAATGCGCAGAGAATAAGCGAGTTTTTTTAGGAATTAATTGAGGAATCAGTTACTAGAATTTTTGTCCCCAAAATACCCTTTTTAATATTAAATATATTTTTTACTTATTCACTTAACAAAAATAAAGGATGTTAATTAATGACCATTGATCTAAATGATCAATGGTTACTAATTGGTTTTCATAGTTTTCATCATAAAAGTGGTTTCTATTGGATCCCCCCTATATATATATATATATATATATATATATATATATATATATATATATATATATATATATATATATATATATATATATATAGTATGTTATATATAGGGGATGGATCAAATGAAAACCTTCATTTTAATTGAAAACCATAAAAACCACTTACAACCAATCAAATAATTTCTACTTACTTTATTTTTAATTATCTTCAAAGGACACTTTGGTAAATGAACATGCGGTTATTTTTGGAAAATGTTTTTATTTATTGAAATCTTATCTTCTTCTAACAACTTCTCATTTTAAATTCCTAAATCCCCTTTCTTTCATCAAATCCTAAAAACACATCCTCATGACCTCATCCCATCCATACCTCCTGACATTAATTCTATCGAAACCCTCGTCTTCTGTTCGTAAATCACCTTCAGTCTCAAAACACTCTTTTTAGTGCTTCTATTTCAATCGTAGGTACGCTGGTATATTAATCTTCATGTTTGCAAATATCAAGGTGATTTCATATTCAATTGATATTATTGTAATTTGATAAATGTTCTTGGTGAGATTTGATTTTGAATATAATCCATCGTTTACGTAACTTCATTATTAAGAATTGAATATATATATTCAATTGATATATATGATGATTAACTTTGATTTATATTTAATAAAAACAATCAATTATCTTTCTTCTTTTTTTACTTTTTGCTATTATTATTGGTATATAATAAGGCCTGTAATGGAGCAAGATATTTGTTAAAATAATTGAATTACTTGGTTTATTTCTTTCAAAGTTGATTGATTGATTGATTGATTTCGGTTGTTATGAGAATTGATTATGGGTTCTTTTTGATTGACAGAAAAAGAAGGAAGAAGAGAAAGCTAGAGAGAAGGAATTGAATGATTTGTTTAAGATTGCTGTTGTTCAACCTAAAGTACGTATATGTACCTTAGTATTAGTTGTTGATGAATGATTTGTTTAATTGTTACGTATATGTACTTTAGTATTAGTTGTTGATGAATGATTTACGTATGTTTATTAACTGTTACATATATGTACCAAAGCTTCTTTAGCATATAACCAAAATCCTAATCGCACCATTACACAAACAAAGACTTATTAAATGTTACATATATGTACCAAAGCTTCTTTAGCATATTAATTGTTACATATATGTACCAAAGCTTCTTTAGCATATTAACTGTTACATATATGTACCAAAGCTTCTTTAGCATATTAACTGATATGTATCATTGAAGTTTTAAAACATTTTAATATTTTTGAACAATTATCCTATGTACACATATGTACCGTCGTTGTATTATCCAAATTTTTCAACTTAATTAAGTTTTTAGACTCTTAATAAACTTCTATTAGTGTAAAAAATGTTCATCATACATCACTCAACCGTTCACATTATTTGGTACACATATGTGCCATCGTTGTATTAGGAGAGAAGAGAGAGAAATAAAAATTAGGAAAGTAAAGAATAATTAAGAGAGAGGAAAGAGAAACGAAAATTATGAAAAGTTAAATATATTTATTTTTTGTTTTTCCTAAAATGCCCTTTTGTATTAAAACTTGTCTTAAAAACTTTATAAGAATTACAATCATGCCACTAGTAATTAATGACCATTGATCTACATAATCAATGGTTAAGATTTAGTTTGCAAGGTTTTCATTTATAACTAGGTTTTCATTGGATCCTCCCCCGTTATATATATAGTTATATATTAATTAAATATAAGTAATTTATATAAGTATTTATAGTTATATATATATATATATATTTATAGTATGTTATATATATAGTTATATATTAATTAAATATAAGTAATTTATATAAGTATTTTATAGTTATATATAAAACTTAATTATATTTTTATATCCAACACATGCACTAATTTATGGTTTAATATCCCGTTTTTACCCATTAAAATAAAAAATAATAATAATAAAAAAATCCAGTTAGTACCGGTCCGATTTCCTGTTTTGACTACTGATTCGGGACCAACCAGCCAGTCGAACCGCTCCAAAACGAGTCGATGCGAACCGGACCAGCCACCTATCCGATTCCCGGTCGACCTGGCCGGTCCGATCCGGGCTCAACAACACTAATAAATCTAGAGGACGTAAACGTTAGTCGATTTAAAAGATTTTACTTTACATGAAAAATATCTTTCAGTGTAACTTTTGTTTATCTTGAAGTTATTTTAAACACTAAGTGTTCCTATTTTTTATTTTCTTAAAACCAACTATATTCTCAATATATGGGACAAGATTTAAAAAAACTAACGATAGAAATTTTAAAACTATTGAAGTGGAATATGATGAAGTTGTGTTTCACGTCAAGAGAAGAATTACAAGATATCCAGCTAAATAGAAGTTGCTTAGATAACCTGCACATATGTAATGATTGTTCTTGTAATCGACATTTATCGTTTATTTCATAGAATGCGTTCATTAAACGATTTCTTTTGCTTCAAGAAACCAAACTTAGGCTAGAGGTTTTTTCGTTCAAAGTAAGCAAATCTGTTAGTTTTTGTCGGTGTTATACTCTCATCTAGACATACAAAACATATGAAATTTAATTAAAGCATCTTGTCACATCAGGTGTTAATATATATTTTTTTAAACAGCAGAGGACTCCGAACCTGACGATCTATCGGGACTGGTTACCCTGGACCTAGCCGTCAGTCGTAAGTCATAACCCCCAGATGCGCGGGAACCGGATTGAATCCGTAAACCTCGCCTCCCATCAGGATCGAACCCGGGATGAAACCCCGAGCCAAACCCTCACCTGGATGCCGCAGAAGTTAAATGAGGAGGGTGGGATTTGAACCTTGGTCACTTAGTACACCAGATCAACCCATTAACCACTCCACCACTTACATCATTGGCATCAGGTGTTAATATTAATGTCTAAGGTTATATTTTATAAGTATTCTTACATACATTTACACAATAACAATGCTTAATAAAAGGGTTGGGGTATACAAACACTCATTTTTGTTATTAAGACACCCTATTATCTATATTTCTCCTCATGTATCTATATTTATGTATAAAGAGAATAAAAAGAACAAAAATAATTTGAGTATATCAATACAATCCCCTTAATAAATGATCATCTTATGGAGGATCATCTATCTATTATAATAAAAGAGTGACTTGGTATGACACGTGTCACCACCACAATTCTGCTCATCAAAATTTTCCAGTCTATCTCTCCTACTAAATAATTACCTTAATTACTAATAATATTATTTAATATTTTTTTAGATTAAAATATTATTTTTATAAATTAAGAAAAATATTTGTTATTAATGTTATTTCAAAATAGATAAATTTTTATAAGTAATATTTTTTTCTAAAATATCAAACTTTGTTAAAAATATGATATATTATAAAATTACTATTTTTAAAAAGTAAATTATTTAAAAACTAAAAACAATTTAATTTAGCAGTTATGATAATAAAATATTTTAAAAAAATGATATTTTATACGGTTTGTTTTAGAACAAAATATTATTTAAAAAAAAATTAAAAACAAAGTTATAAAATATTGATATCACTGTTTTATTACTTATAGTACTTACTTATACGTAATTTCAGTCATATCATATTTTAAAATATCATTTTATTTTCTATAAGTTTTATTATATTAATATTTTATTTATTCAACTCGTGTAATACACGGGTTTTCTAAAACTAGTGATTATATATAGCTTTAAATAAGATTTGAGGTCCTTTTTTTTTAATTATGTGGCATCTAAGAAAAAAATAAAAGTACTTTTTATCTGATAAAAAACAACATAATAAGATAATAAGTAACGTTTGTACAAAGCACAATGAAGTAAAACATAAAATACTTATTACATAAATGTAAAATGAATTAATATCAATATCTACAACGACTAATCTTCCGATTCAAAAAAGCCTTTGATATTGATACTGTTAATTTGCAAAGATATAACCCTCACCATTTTTGTGACGCTAACACTAAGTCGCAAGACCACCGGTATTTCTCCTCAAGTAATCGTGGACATGTATCACACTAAGAGCATTCACAGCCCCTTCTTTAAAATTATATGATTGTATTCCTTATATTATATTATATGGTATGATTATAAGTGATTGTGAGTAATTGACATGATAAATTTACTGTCCAATATGTATTTTTAAGAAACACTGTTTAAAACCCTATAATGTTTTTTAATATATTTTAAGTGATTGTGAGTGGATAAGAGAAAAAAATAATGATAAAAGTATAAAAAATATTATTTAATTGAAAAAAAAAAAAATAGTGATTTTTTAATGTAATTATATACATAAGATTGTCGAATGGTTTGTGAATGCTCTAACGTTAGTATATATTTTATCCAACGGTTTGTGAATGCCCTTCGTTTAAAGTAGAATTTTATTCGTACTCCATCTGAAAATTCTACACGCATTGAGTTCGGCCCTCCTAATATAATGATAAAAAAAGTTTATACATCACGTGAATTTTAACAACACTTATCTATTCGTTCAAACTCTGTCACTGATTTTATAATTAACGTAATTAAAGTTAGCGCGGTATAAAAGTTTAGTTTTGGTTATTGGTAGAGGTGGCAAAATGGGTGGGTTGGATTGGGTTGATTGTTAGGTTAGGATGGATTTGGGTCAGGATGGGTTTGGGTTAGGATGAGTCATTTAGAAAAAAAGGTCAGGATGGGTTTGGGTCAATATGGGTTTGGATCAGGATAGATTCGGATCAGGATGGATCATTTTTTAAAAAGTCAACACAATTTTACTAGTATTCTACAATCCAACAACACATATATATAGATACATATACGGACCCGTGGCGGGGCGGCGGACCCGTGGCGGCGCGGCGGACCCGTGGCGACGCGGCGGACCCGTGGCGACGCGGCGGACCCGTGGCGACGCGGCGGACCCGTGGCGACGCGGCGGACCCGTGGCGACGCGGCGGACCCGTGGCGACGCGGCGGACCCGTGGCGACGCGGCGGACCCGTGGCGACGCGGCGGACCCGTGGCGACGCGGCGGACCGGTGGTGATGCGGCGGTGGTGTGGTGGACCGGTGGTGATGCGATGGTGTGGTGGTGGTGGTGCGGTGGTGCCTTTTGCGACGGAGGCGATCAATTTGAGTGAAAGAAACGTTGACTTAGACTTGTAGATCTAATTTTGAAAACCCATCTTGACCTATGTTTCTTTTTTTCCAAAAAAGCTTTTAACCCATCTTGACCCACTTGTGTTTTTTATTTAATCCATTTTAACCCATCTTTATTTTTAAAACACCCATTATGACCCAAAATCACATCTTTGGATCTCTTTTGCCACCTCTAGTTATTGGTATAATAAAAAAGTGAATAAAGATAAAGATAACCCCAGGTCCCACCAAAACTACGGTCTACTTTGACAAATTGTACACCCTGCAATTTTCCACAAGTAAAGCCATTATTATTCCTCCACAAGTTTGACCAAACACACCACCATAAAACCACCACCACCACCACCACAAACTCATGTTTTGATCTCTCATGGCGATCGATTACATGAATGCTTACAGAAACAACCCCTTAATCCCCCAATCGGACCACAACTCCGTCGAAGAAGCCGCCGTCGCCGGCCTCCATAGCCTCCAAAACCTCATCGGAATCCTCTCATCACCACCCCAATCGCAACCGTACACCGCCAACACGACGTCGTCTTCATCGTCGTCTCCACCCACCGGAGCCCCAGATTCAATCGACTACACAGCAGTAGCCGATGTTGCAGTCAACAAGTTCAAAAAGTTCATCTCTTTACTCGATCGGAATCGCACTGGTCACGCAAGATTCCGACGAGCCCCCGTTTCAAACCCACCGGTGGCGCCGCCGGTGACGGCGGTGGAGAAGGTGTATTCTCCGGCGCCGATACAGCAGCGTCTGCCGCCGCCGCCCCAATCAAGAAAGGATTTTCCGGTGACCACCATCAACTTCGCCGCCGCATCCGCCACCTCCGCCGGGGCTGTCACCGTCGGCGGAGCATCTCAGGCGAATTCGTTTGTGTCGTCGTTGACCGGAGATACGGAGAGCTTACAGCCCTCGATGTCTTCTGGGTTTCAGATCACGAATTCATCTTCTTCGTTCAAGAGAAAGTGTAACTCCATGGGTGATTCCCACACCAAATGTGCGAATTCTTCAGGGAGATGCCATTGTTCAAAGAAAAGGTAATCAAACTTCAAAATTGGTGGATATCATCTCAAAATTTCGATCCGAATTGTGTCAATTGCTTAATTTTCATCAAATTTTGATGAAATTTTGATGGAATTTGCAGGAAATCGAGGTTGAAGAAGGTGATCAGAGTACCTGCAATAAGCATGAAGATGGCTGATATTCCACCGGATGATTACTCGTGGAGAAAATACGGTCAAAAGCCGATCAAAGGGTCACCACATCCGAGGTAAATCGGTTGTTTTTTAGCTTTAGATCTATTGAAATCGGTTTGATTTTTGAGTAGATCATACATTCATAGTTGATATCGAGAAACAGAGGGGTTGGGGTTGACTCAGTGAGTTGGGGTAACTCGGTGACTCGTTGACCAATGGGTTTGTTTGATGACAAAGGAGTCTCACATGTGTGTGAAAGTTTGACTCATGTCTATGGCACTATGGTCATTTGACAATGTATTTTTTTAATTGTAAAAGATAATGGGAAAGAAGAGGTTTCTTGATCAAATCAAAGGGAGTATCTCTCACCAATAATTAAAGTGTTTTATTCGAAAATTATAAAAGAAGTCAACTATTGGAATTGAACTCAACTTACATGCCTCTTTGATGAAAATAATTATATTTATATGAGTTAATTTTAATTTAGTTTCCTAAGTATTTACTAAAATAATTATTTTTCTTTAAAAGATTAAAAATATCAATTTATTTTTAAAAATTTTATATGTGTTTCAGTTTTACTTCAAAAGTTTCATGATTTATATAAAGTTTAAACAACTAATAAAATTTTTGGATTGAAATTGAAACAACTTATGAAACTTTTGAAGGTAAATTGATGTTTTTAATATTTTAAAGGAAGATAGTTATTTTTAACAAACGTGATGAGTAAATTGAATTGAACTCTATTCATTTTTTAAAGTATATTATTTTGATAATTGATATCAAATCATCTCGAGTTTGAAATTAAGTTTTTTATTTATTCTTTATAACAAAGTGGTCGATAATTCATAATTGTATATTAAACGATGATAATATGTGTTTGCACTTTATAGCATGATGGAGTAGGTCAATTAGAAATTTAATCACCCTATATTCTCATTACATTAAAATAATAAAAAGCTACCATAATGGACATCACTTAAATTTTCCTAGTCCTTAACTTTTATGATGGTAAATGTTCGATTTTAATATTTTATAATTGTTCTTAGTGGTATTTGAACCTTGAATGGTTTTTATATTTTAGTTAAAAATGCTTAGTATGAACTTTATACTCTTTGGTATCAATGTATAGTTACAACAATACCTCCTTTAATCATGGAGTTTGAAATCTTAACGATTTAATACTTTATATTACCTTTTTAATGTGTTTATGATAATAATTTGAAATTAAATTTGATTAATTGTTTTATCTTTTGGTGTTAAAATCGGTTGTATACCATTATTTCAATCCACATACACATGTTGCTTGTTTTATATAAATATTGCGCATTAGAAAAGTCAAGGCCTTAACCTTAGGTTTAGTCGTTTTCCCTTATTAAAAGGTTAGAAATATGAATAAAAGATATAAAATAAACATCCTCACTCTTGATTATTTGATGATTGATGATTAAAAATTTTCTTTTTGTAAACAAGCACTCATGAACTTAATTTATAAAAAAGATAATTAATTTAACAATTATGTTATTTTTAACCTACTTAGGTATTCTTTATATATATTCAGGGGCTATTACAAGTGTAGCAGTGTTAGAGGTTGTCCGGCAAGAAAGCATGTGGAAAGAGCTTTGGATGATCCTGCAATGCTTATCGTTACATACGAAGGCGAACATAACCATTCCCACATCGTCAATGACACACCAGGCGCCATTGTTCTTGAATCATCTTAAAAGTACCCAAAAATTAGGCTCTATTTAAATCGTCATTATCAAAACTTTTATGAAAAACAAAATGTAAAATTTATTGCAACCATTACAAGTTGTAGAGGATAAGAGGCTTTGTGTGGTTGAAGAAGATTTGATTTTCTACTAGAACTTTTATTTTCTTTTTTTAACTTTATATTTTCTTTGTTCTAGGTTCTATGTATGTCAATATCCAACTCCATATTTTAGGTGTTCCATACAAGTAAGATTGCTAATGATCTCAACATAACTACTTTATATGTATATATACATACACACATACACATATATAAGTTTGAAAACGTAATTCACATGTACTACATTATTAATATATTAACACTTCAAGATTATCAGAAGTTCATGAAACCGTCTCTTGGATCATCGTTCACTCCTGATTACCGCCATAGCCTAGAAAACCTTCATTTTTCTCGCCGCCATCATAGTCAGACGTAGACTAAGAAACAACGGGCAGGTGGTGGGACTTCTCGTTACACATAGATAAAATCTGTACATCCACAATGTCTTGTATCATGGATTAAATCTTTATTTTCCAAATTAATCTTTGGAAAAAATAAAACAAAATAATTGTAAAATATTTTATTTAATATAAAGACTAGCCAAGATATGTTCTAGAAAATAAATAAAATTAAATTAAGAATGTGAAACATATCAATACTATTTGAAAAAGAACTCATATCTGGTTGGATTGGATTAAATGTAATACTAGGGTCGTTAAAATTTCGATTAACAATCTATTTGGTTTATTTGATTCGGTATATTTGGTTAAGAATTTTTAAGCATGTCTATTAAAAGAACCGAACTGAATTGGAAACATGTTAATCGATCCGAATTCAAGATTGAACCAAAGTAACCAAATTCACAATTCGGATTCGGTTCAATCTGGTTGAATTCAGATAACCAAACCGAACAAACAAAATTTTGTGAAACGATAACCGAATGAATAATTCGGATAAGGTTTGGAACCGAACTAGAAACGAATCACAACTCGATTCGGTTGTCAATTACAGATACAATCAGTTTTCAGGATTTTTTTAACACCCCTAAATGCATATATTAATGAAACATGAAATAAAAAAAAACCCATTTTGTAAAAACATCAAACACGTAGAAAAATAAAATATAATGTTGAGAGTGGGATTTGAACCCACGCCCTTTCGGACCAGAACCTTAATCTGGCGCCTTAGACCAACTCGGCCATCTCAACTTTTGTATTATAACTTCGATTATTAATATATAAAAACAGGTTTTTGCAGATATTAATACAACGCAACTCTTAAAGTTGTCGCTATTGTTGACTTAGAAAATACAAAAAAAAAAAGAAAAAAAAAGATTGGGATAGCAGTTGAATAAAAAAATGAAAATATGGTTTCAAAATCTTCACAAAAAGATAAAAAAACGAAATCGGACGCAAAAGGATATGATAAACTTTGTCGCAAAACTCGTCTCTGTATTTATTTGTAAATAGTAAGATGCATTAGTAGGATGATCGTAAACAGATAAAATAAAAGCAGTCACAATATTTATATTCTAGAAACTAAATGGCAAAACTGATACAATATAAAAAACAATCAAATGGCTCGATAAATTAATCAAAAGTCTCAAAACAAATCAACAAGCTTAAAGAACAAAGTTCTTATGATTCAAGCTATATCAAAAACTAATACTGAAAGTTACCAAACCCTATTATTTAAAATAAACCTTAAAATTCAAAGATAATGACATACTAAAATAAAAATAAACAATACACATAATTAAATAAATCAATATTATTCAAACTCTAGATTATCTATTTGGATCTCACTGAATCATCACCAGCATTAAAAACTATCGCATATAATAAAATGAAAGCAATCATGATTTTTATTTTAGTGATTTATTTACGCAGATAGTTACTATGGCTTTCCAAACTACCATACAAAAAATACAAATAATTCAAACCTTACAAACATTAACCAAATTATTATCAAATACAAGTTTTTCCCATCAACATCTTGTTTGATCGTGCTAACTTTGGTAGTAATCAATCTATACAACTTGATCGCTGCAAAAAAGAAGAAAAAATAGAAGAAATATTGTTCATAAGAAATGATGTTATTGATGGTTTTAGAAGAATTACCAATTATGGGCGAGAATAGAAGCACCGTCGAAGGTTATCCAGTCCCCGTTCATGTTTATTCTTTTTCTTATTAATGATAGATCTCTTTACTTGTATGACTTAGATATCTCGTATTTTTCGAAAAAGTGATTAAGCCCAAGTGGTTTTCATTATGGCTAATCTTCCACATTTGCACAACACCATTGTTAGTTGAAGTTTGTTAGGGCTTGTAGATATAGAAGCACATGAAGGCAGTGAAGTACGGTGCGAAAGATGTAGAAGAAAGGGTTTTTAAATTTTCTAATTATATTTGAAATTGATCGAATTACCTTCACGTTTGGACATGTGATGGGGTTATCCGTAAAAAACAAACGGACGTTAGCCTTAAAATCCAATGGTAGTGTGAAAAGAAACCACAAAACTCTAATTTCATACTTAGAAAAAAATTTATACTCAAACTTGTTACCTTAGATAAACTAGAAGGATTATCTGTGTAATTAATTAATTAACTCTATTCTAAAAAGTAACTAACCACGGTTGCAATACCAGTCACAAAAAGATAAAAAGTTAATTACACACATAGTTGTAACATCACGTATTATCGTAATAAAAGTTAATTTTGTTTAAAACGTTGATGTTAATGCTAATAATAATAATAATAATAATAATAATAATAATAATAATAATAATAATAATAATAACAATAATAATAATAATAATAATAATAATAATAATAACAATGAAGTTCAAGGGGGCTATTTGTAATTTATCAAACTTCAAAAGGAAACTAATAACATAAAGTGTCAAACTTGAAACCACAAGGACCATTGTGTAAATTCCAAAAAGTACCCAACCCCACCCCCCATTTCCCTCGACTGTCTTCCCGAGTGGTCGACCAAGACCCACGCTAAATCGCACTATGGACTTTAATAATCGAAAGAAAACCTGCAATAAGGAATTGTGAACCATTTATAAGTTTCCTTTGGTTTCAATTTCATCAAAACAAACATAAACATCACACCCGAACACCGCTCGAACCCGTCGACCTACAACTTGTTTAAAATCCAATCCCCGAGCGATTTTAACTCAAATTGGCAAAGGGTTTTGCTTCCAGATCATCATACGAAGCTTCCCTTGAGTTTAATTTGATTATAATCGTAGTTTGAGCATCAACCGATCACACAGTGATCGTGGACCTGTTCTTGACGAGTTCAACATCAAATCGACATCATATAGGTAATTCGACAGACACACACACTCGGTTTTACATGAGGGTCAAAATCCCTATGATTGCAGAAGCATTCTACATCGAATTGAGCTTTGATTCGGGTCTGGTTCGAATTAGGGCTCGATTTGAAATTGGGGGATTTAAACGAGATTGAGCATAAAACAATAAAAAACCGAATTCCAACGCGGCTTAGGCCCTTTGGTTCGCTGGTCCCGTGCTTCCATGTATTCCAAGAGGTCCCGGGTTCGACCCCGGGCACCTACACATTTTTTTAAGTTTTTTTTAAGCCTTTAAAAATTCAGAAAAAAATCCTAAAAATTATAAAAATGCTTTTACAAACATTACAAATTTTTAAAACAACATAATTATTTTCTGAAATTTATTTTGACATTTTATTTATTTATTTTATAAATTGTTTCAAATAAATAACATAACTAGTTAAATTTTTTTTGTAAAAAATAGACTTTAAATAATTGTTGAAATCACTAAATAATTATTGGATTAAATAATATTTATGTAATATTATTTAAATCATGATTATCTTAAACAAATATAAAAGTTTTATATTTAAATCGTTCTAAAAATATTTTCATTTCTTTTAGTCATCTAAATAATTAAATATTTTAATTAATTATCATATAATTAATTAATAAAATTAATTATTTGTTTTTCACACTAAATCAAACGATTACGCGTATTAACACATTTATTCCTATTAAATTCTAAATGTAACCACATTCAATAAATTTATTTTATTTAGTTATAGACATTCAAACTAAATAAATTGTTTTATTTAAACTACCATTCGAAACCCAATTCCAATGGAAACCCTAATACATCCCAAATTCCCAAATCATTATTATTCTAATTCGAGACATTGTTCCTTAGGTTAATCATAAGGAAATCGTTGGTGTCTAATCTATCACGTTCAAATTCAAATCTTATCAATCAAGTGAGTATTCATATCCCCTTTTTATATCATTTCCTATTTGGGGGAAATCATGTGATACAATATATTCAATCATAATATTCTATTGTTATTTCATTCTAAATTCAATTCAAGACAGGTTATGTTATTACTTGCAATTATGTGAACATACTATGGTAAACTGGACGACAGTAGAACCCTAATCCAATCAATCAATCCTGGTATCAATGGTAGATCTACTGGTTTGGATAACCCACCCCACATGGCTTACGAGTGGTGATTATGCCATAGGCAATTAGTCAATCTATGGTGTTTGTGTGGAGTCTATTATATGCAAGTGTCAAGTCAAGGGGTTTATATTGTGTCGGTTTATCTATATGCTTCGCTATTGCCATATAAGTCTTAATATTACCTTGTGAATTGAATTATTCTCAGTTAATCAATCAATCTATATGTAAATACAAAACTGTGATTACTCACGTTAACTGACTTTATTTCTTACATGATTTCAGGTTAAGCAAGATAGTGGACTTCTACCTGCTCATTTAAGATCCGGACTTAGTTAAAATAAAAGACAAATATTATTTGTGGTTTCAATTGTTGTATTTGTGTAATTAAACGTATGTTATCTTGTAATCTGATTTTAATATTATTTCCACTATTAGACAACCATGTGTTATGAACAATCAATCATTCCCTCGTCCGCTCCGATGATTCCGCCGTCGGTCGGGGTGTGACAGATTGGTATCAGAGCCATGGTTATAGGGAATTAGGTTATTAGAAATGGAATGACCTAGACTATAACTAAGTACCTTTACACATGAGTCCTCTCATGTATTTTATATGCATAGATAGGATTATATGTGCTCTACATGTTTATACTTGATTATGTGATTATATGCCTTGTGTGATTCTTCCTATACTTTGAATCTTATCAATGTACACACGAATCTTAAATCATATTCTAAGGCATTGTGTGCCTAATTCAAGTGATTTCAAACTCCAAAACTCGATTGTTATTCATGGTTTTCAAATTCGTCAAAGTCTGTGTCTTACAACTTGAAACATGCTATGCTGGAAGAGTGGGATGCCTGTATCTCGGGGTGTTCTGTCTAGGCAAGGTATTCGTATAAATCCAAATCAACCGATGGATCTGTCTACCTTACCTGGGAACCCTCGGGATGAGTATCTGCTTATAGGTACGCATGTCTTCAATAAGGTTGTGTTGGACATAACACTTTGATTAGTCAACGTACTCGCTTTGATTTACGAATCAAATGATTACACTCGGAACATATCATTGTTATTATTCCAAATTCCCGATTTTCGTTTTCATGTGGTATAACTCCTATTATCCAATTCTCATAAAATATCTTAATGATATTCCAGAATGTCTTCTCGTCAAATCCGTTCACGGTCTAGAAACTCTGGCCGTAAGATTGCTGCTATTGTAGCACGTGAAGTTACTGCGGTCATCCCAACTCTACTTACCCATTTGAACCAAGGAAACAATGTTGTTCAAAACCCAACTACACCAAACCCTCCCCAAACTTGTACTCACAAATATTTCAGTTCTTGCAATCCCACTAGGTTCAGTGGAACTGAAGGAGCTACAGGATTACTACAGTGGTTCGAAAGCATCGAGAACACTTTCTTAAACAGTGAATGCCCTGAAAATCTAAAAGTCCGGTATGCGACAAGTGTTCTCCAGAAACGCGCACTTACTTGGTGGAACGGGGAGAAACGAACCCGTGGAACTGAAACTGCTCTAGCCTTAACATGGACTGAAGTTAAGGAGCTCATGACTAAATAGTTCTGCCCAAGAAATGAAGTCCGGAAACTGGAAGCTGAGTTCTGGGAGTTGACCCAAGACAGTGGCGAGAACCTAGCATACACTAACCGATTCCACGAACTGAGCCTTTTGGTACCGCACCTTGCTACCCCTACCTCCCGAGCCATCGAGAAATACATTGGTGGACTACCCATGCAGATTCAGGATACGGTGCTAGGAAGGAATCCTTCGACACTAGAAGATGCTATTAGACTGGCTGCACAGTTAACCGATAATCATGTGAAAGCTGGTTCCTTAACCAGGAAAGGATCGAAGAAAAATACCGATAAACTTCCTAACGAAACCGTCAAATCCGACCAAGCCGAGCTTTCCAAGAACAAGAAGAGGAAGGCTCAATCTCAAAACTTTGCGGTAGTTACCCCTGCTGTACCAATTATTCAAGTCCCTCCAACTCGTCAACCAGCAGTAAACAACCAATCGTTAATGAAAAAGTCATACGCTGGACCCTATCCGCAGTGTAACAACTGCAGTTATCACCATCCCGCTAACATTCAGTGTCGTCAATGCACAAACTGTGGTCGTTTGGGTCATACATTCAACGTGTGCAAGAGTGCTGCTAAAGCTCCGACCAATGCACCAGTTCACCAACATCTTCCTCCAATTACCCAGGGTCGTGCATGCTATCAATGTGGTGATCCGAACCATTTTCGCAATCGATGCCCTCAACTTGTCATCCCGGTTCCTACGGCTCAAGGACGTGCTTTTAACATCAATACCCAACAAGCTCAAGCCACCAATGATGTGGTGTTGAATAATTCTTATCCTTAATTTCGTCTTCCTGATTTAATTCAAGATTTGTAATCGTGATTTCCTTTTGTTACATTGATGTAATTTGAAAATTTCTAAATTTCTAATTGAGATATTTTTCCTTTCGTTGTTAAGTCGAATTTTGAACCGCATGCATCGTGGGAGATACGAGTGTCCTAAGTGATTCTAACTCATCAAAACAGGGGTGATTCCCTTATTTTGATGATGATTCTTTATTCGTTTTAATAAATGGTTTCTAATTGTGTGTTATATGAAATTTCATCCTCCGGATTAGGGTGATTTCCTTATCTCGAGGACTGACTTCAATTATTCACTTTGGAACTTGCATTTCACAAATGACATAATCTCACCAAAATAGGATTGAAACCCGTACTTTGGTGACATATGTCAATCTTCGATTGTTTTCTTGTTAATATCAAGCTCAATCATCAAGATACGCGTGAAATTCATAACTTGATGATAATTTCATTTTTATGGATTGTATTTTCTCAAATGAAACGACCTCATCAAAGTAGGAGTGAATTCTGGATTTTGATGAAGAAGTTCATCTTGTTATATTTTGTTTTTGTAAACTTCATCGTTAAGATAGGAGTGATTTTCTTTACCTTAATGGGGAGTTATCTCGTCTTATTTCTGAAGATTCTCAGATCAAAATTTTGATTGGTAAGTTAGTAGTCATACCTTGAGAGTACACCATCAAGTTAGGGGTGAAAACCATACCTTGATGACTATTCTCATTTCTTGATCTCCAACTTACCATGGTTGTAATCAAGTGACGAGACGCATGTAGTAACTTGAAGGGTGAAATAATGTTAGTGTTTCGACCTATCAAGCCAAAGCATGATCTCTGAACTTGAAAAGAGACCCGATCGCTTTAAGTTGATTTTGATTCCAAGTTTGGAGCATTTAAATTCTTAAATCAATTTTTTTCCTTTATTCTCATGTTTTGACTCGATCTAGCTACATCAAACCATTTATTCCTTATCTATCGACTTTCATTGTGAGTTATCATTAAAACCTGATTACGTGATAGTAGTCTTCCTAAACAATCTATTGTCAAGTAAAGATATTATCTCTGATCGTGATGGTCGCTTCATCTCTCGTTTTGTGGAAAAGTCTCCAATCAGCTCTCGAAACTCAACCGAATCTTAACACAGCTTATCAACCGCAAACCAACGGTCAGACTGAAAGAACGATACAAACCCTCGAGAATATGCTCCGGGCTTGTGTCATTGATTTCAGTGGATCGTGGGATTCTCATCTTCCGTTGATTGAATCCTCTTACAATAACAGTTACCAGACCAACAGATGGCACCATTTGAGGCCTTGTATGGTCTGAAGTTGGTGAATCACAAATTACTGGTCCGAAATTGATACAAGAAACAACCGACAAAATTCATAAGATCCGTGACAACTTGATCGCTGCTAGAAATCGTCACAAGCATTATGCTGATAAAAGACGTAAGCCCATGGAATACAATGTCGGTGATCTCGTACTTCTTAAGGTATCACCTTGGAAGGAGTGATTCGCTTTGGAAAGAAAGGGAAACTAGCACCTCGTTACGTAGGTCCATTCAAAGAACACGAGCGAATTGGGAAAGTGGCCTACAAGCTGGAACTACCCCAAGAACTCAGCAATATACATCCGACGTTTCATGTTTCAAATCTCAAGAAATGTCTTGCCGATGAAAATCTCCACATTCCACTCGACGAAGTCCGGATTGATGAATCTATGCACTTTATTGAGAAACCTGTGGAAATTATGGATCGGGAAGTCAAACAACTCAAACGCAGCCGAATACCAATGTCAAGGTTCGTTGGGAGTCTAAACGTGGGCCAGAGTTCACCTGGGAACGTGAGGACCAAATGAAATCCAAGAACCCTCATCTTTTCGTTTCAGCCTCCTCGTGATTAAAATTTCGGGACGAAATTTCCTAAAGCAGGGGAGACTGTAACATCGCGTATTATCGTAATAAAAGTTAATTTTGTTTAAAACGTTGATGTTAATAATAATAATAATAATAATAATAATAATAATAATAATAATAATAATAACAACAATAATAATAATAATAATAATTATAATAACAATGAAGTTCAAGGGGGCTATTTGTTATTTATCAAACTTCAAAAGGAAACTAATAACATAAAGTGTCAAACTTGAAACCACAAGGACCATTGTGTAAATTCCAAAAAGTACCCAACCCCACCCCCATTTCCCTCGACTGTCTTCCCGAGTGGTCGACCAAGACCCACGCTAAATCGCACTATGGACTTTAATAATCGAAAGAAAACCTGCACTAAGGAATTGTGAACCACTTATAAGTTTCCTTTGGTTTCAATTTCATCAAAACAAACATAAACATCACACCCGAACACCACTCGAACCCGTCGACCTGCAACTTGTTTAAAATCCAATCCCCGAGCGATTTTAACTCAAATTGGCAAAGGGCTTTGCTTCCAGATCATCATACGAAGCTTCCCTTGAGTTTAATTTGATTATAATCGTAGTTTGAGCATCAACCGATCACACAGTGACCGCGGACCTGTTCTTGACGAGTTCAACATCAAATCGACATCGTATAAGTAATTCGACAGACACACACACTCGGTTTACATGAGGGTCAAAAGCCCTATGATTGCAGAAGCATTCTACATCGAATTGAGCTTCGATTCGGGTCTGGTTTGAATTAGGGCTCGATTTGAAATTGGGGGATTTAAATGAGATTGAGCATAAAACAATTAAAAACTGAATTCCAACGCGGCTTAGGCCCTTTGGTTCGCTGGTCCCGTGCTTCCATGTATTCCAAGAGGTCCCGGGTTCGACCCCGGGCACCTACACATTTTTTAAGTTTTTTTAAGCCTTTAAAATTCAGAAAAAAATCCTAAAAATTATAAAAATGCTTTACAAACATTACAAATTTTTAAAACAACATAATTATTTTCTGAAATTTATTTTGACATTTTATTTATTTATTTTATAAATTGTTTCAAATAAATAACATAACTAGTTAAATTTTTTATAAAAAATAGACTTTAAATAATTGTTGAAATCACTAAATAATTATTGGATTAAATAATATTTATGTAATATTATTTAAATCATGATTATCTCAAACAAATATAAAAGTTTTATATTTAAATCGTTTTAAAAATATTTTCATTTCTTTTAGTCATCTAAATAATTAAATATTTTAATTATTATCATATAATTAATTAATAAAATTAATTATTTGTTTTTCACACTAAATCAAACGATTACGCGTATTAACACATTTATTCCTATTAAATTCTAAACGTAACCACATTCAATAAATTTATTTTATTTAGTTATAGACATTCAAACTAAATAAGTTGTTTTATTTAAACTACCATTCGAAACCCAATTCCAATGGAAACCATAATACATCCCAAATTCCCAAATCATTATTATTCTAATTCGAGACATCGTTCCTTAGGTTAATCATAAGAAAATCGTTGGTGTCTAATCTATCACGTTCAAATTCAAATCTTATCAATCAAGTGAGTATTCATATCCCTTTTTATATCATTTCCTATTTGTGGGAAATCATGTGATACAATATATTCAATCATGATATTCTATTGTTATTTCATTCTAAATTCAATTCAAGACAGGTTATGTTATTACTTGCAATTATGTGAACATACTATGGTAAACTGGACGACAGTAGAACCCTAATCCAATCAATCAATCCTGGTATCAATGGTAGATCTACTGGTTTGGGTAACCCACCCCACATGGCTTACGAGTGGTGATTATGCCAGAGGCAATTAGTCAATCTATGGTGTTTGTGTGGAGTCTATTATATGCAAGTGTCAAGTCAAGGGGTTTATATTATGTCGGTTTATCTATATGCTTCGCTATTGCCATATAAGTCTTAATATTACCTTGTGAATTGAATTATTCTCAGTTAATCAATCAATCTATATGTAAATACAAAACTTTGATTACTCACCAGCTAACTCGTTAGCTGACTTTATTTTCTTACATGATTTCAGGTTAAGCAAGATAGTGGACTTCTACCTGCTCATTTAAGATCCGGACTTAGTTAAAATAAAAGACAAATATTATTTGTGGTTTCAATTGTTGTATTTGTGTAATTAAACGTATGTTATCTTGTAATCTGATTTTAATATTATTTCCACTATTAGACAACCATGTGTTATGAACAATCAATCATTCCCTCGTCCGCTCCGATGATTCCGCCGTCGGTCGGGGTGTGACAATAGTCATTATAGTTTATTAAAATAACTAGGTTATAGACCCGTGTAATATACGGGTGTATAAATATAATATTATATACATAGTAAGAAATCTGATATTCATATTCAACAATTTTAATTATATTAATTTCTATTTAATATATATAGATTAGTTCATTCATTTTCTTTATTAATTTTCTTTATTAAGTTAAGTAACTAAAACATATATACCTAATACAATTTAAATTATTTGTATTTATAATTAGCTAAATTAGTTGCCATAATTAATTACTTTGTATTCAAAATATTTTAGAAATAGATGTAAACGTTTATATAAATAACTAAATTAAATGTTATGGTTAATTACTAATCAATTAAACTTTGGCAATAAAATTCTATCTTATATAGCACGAGATAACAACAAACAAATTCTATATGGGATGTAGCAAAGAAAACGTGAATATTACTTGATCTTTAAAAAATTAAAATAAACTGTTACACTTCCAACAATTTTGAATAAATTGTATACAATCTTTCACAAAATGTATATAAACTGGTCAATGAAAACTCCTGACATGAACCTTTTGAAAGAAGCATCTGATACAAAAGAATCTGTATCAAGAATGCATCAAAATAAATGTGCAAACCACACTATCTTTTAACGAAATGTAATGATAACAACATATAATACTAACAAAACAGAACATAAAAAGCCTAGTGTTTGCACTTTGCACCAATACATATATAGTAAGAAGTGCATATTTAGCTTTTCTACAAAGATTTAACAATTAGTGATTCAGGTAAAAAACAATTAATCACTGATTATTATTCACGCTTTAAGAAAGTAGGCAAAAAGTTGTAAGAAAATTGCGACAATACATTCACCGATAACATCTCCATTGCTGTATACCTTCACTATGTATGTTAAACTTGTTTTTGCCTCACAAATAAGGCTTGTTTCGACTCATCATATCTGCCATTTCACTCAAAAATTCAGTCATTCCCTGATTCATGTTTCATTTACCATAAAAGTTTTAAACAACATTCTTTGTATCCAACTTGAAGATAAATAAGTAAATAACATAACTTTAATGTGAATTTTTTATAGAATTAACATTGAAATGAAAATTGAACCATGATTCTTTCTGTTTAACCAAATTTTCCCTTTTAAGGTAATGTGTCTACAATTTGACAAACCCTTGTGACTAAAAGTTTAAATAAACCTTGTAATCAGGGAAATCACACTTTCATCATCATCATTTTCAAAAACTCGTACATCACACAAAGATACTTTATTCGCGTTCGAAAGCACTATAAATTATAAAATTGCAAGTGTATCAGCCACGAACATAATGCATCAGCAAAAACCTTAAAAGTATTAAATCCTTCTTTAAAATAAAGGGTAATCTATTGCTGCACAGAAACATCAATTCCGATTCAAAATTTATTAGAATAATATCAATTTTAAAGGTAATCTATTATAGAAAGACCGCTAATATAACAACTGATGTTTTCTTCTGTCTTAACAAAAATAATGCTAAGATAGAAACACCATTTTCAAGTCATATATATAGCAAGTAAATACTTTCATAACAAAAAATATTAGTAACACTTGACCCAGATTAACACAATCTATGTAGCAATTTGAACAAAAAGTATTTGAATGGATCTTAGAAGACTTACCATTGATGAACCGTAAAATTAAGGGTTTACCATTTATTAGTGATACTAATAATCCCAAATTTCACATTAAGGTATAATGATCAAAGATATCCATAAGTTAAATACTTATGTATATGTATACATACCACTGTTAGAGGATCAATCCACTTGATTTTCTTCAAATTTGATAGCTTGATTCCCTGCTATCATTCAAGACATCAATATTTCCAGACTTATTCATTAAAACTAAATAATCAGATTCACCACTTGATTTTCTTCAATCTTGATAGCTTGATTCCCTATCATTCAAGAAATCAATATTTCTATTCTTATTCATTAAAAGCTAAATATACCATACCTTTTATATTATAACTTGAAATTGAATGAGCATATCATAAGGTGCATGAACAGAAACTTTATACTTAAACTCCTTAGAACCTAAAATTACATTGCTTTTGATCAAATGACTAATGTATCTAGCCATTGTTGATAGCATATAGAAACACTAATTGATATGTGAGCATAATAGACCATAAAATCATATTTTATCAGACTATGAATAATACTAAATACATAAAGTTTTGAGGGCAAAAGAAGGTTTTATCATGTCCTCAATTAGTAACTAAAAACTATATCATAACTCAGTAAATATTATATTTTTAAACACTAATGAAAAAACTAAACTTTATCATCTATTTTATCATTTACAAAGGGAGTCGTTCTATGCATGGGGTCCGGGGAATACAGAAGAAACACAAGTAACTGGTTAGTAAGTCTGTGTCTCACATACCCATATAATGTGCATCCCAAAAGCGTAATTGCACACCCAAATGCGTTCTTGATAAAATGAACCGATATGAGGATTAGATGTGTGTTTATTAAGCTGAAATTAACCCAGAGAACCGACATTAATGCAGAAATCAAACCTGATATTTGATTCTTCAATCGGTACTCCTATTCAACTAACAAACTGCTTAACCAAATCAGAAGAACATACCAAATATGTATTCTAAAACATACATATTGATGTTTAAATCAATACATACCTGATCTTGAGATTAATGCAAGAAAATGAGGTGATGGAAAAACCTTAATCGAATTAAACACCAATCGGTAAAGCATAAATACAAAGCGTATGAGGCTATAGGCCTTCTCGGATATGTCAAACGACCGAATTAAGGAGAAAAAACATAACATAGCTTATGGTTCGAGGAATATCTCATCGTTCTTTTGATGTAACACAGATAAACCCTTGATGTAAAGCCTAAACATACATCGACATATAACTGTAAGCATAACTAACAGTCAATTGAAAGTCTTGATTTGACAAATACATACTTATGGGAAGAAATTTCAGCAAATTTCAAAAGAACCTTTGGTGTTGAAAGGATTTGTATCATGGTTATCGATTGAAAGAGGATTTACAGATCTATACTTGTCCGATCTATAATGTATGAGTTGAAATCGGGAGTTCGTTGAACCAATTTAGGGTTTAGATATTGAAATTGGGGAAAATCGGGATATGGCACCAACAGATAGATATATTAAAATGGGCGGAAAAACAAAAAAAAAGAAGTATTATGGAAATGCCGTGTGGCATTAGATGTAAACAATTATTAGTATAGATACCTTGGGTCTCAAAAACTTATATGTTGATGTTTATATAAAACTAGTATTAAGCCTCCGTGTTGTGGCGGGGGCACAAAATCATGCCAAAGAGCACTAATATCACATTAGCGTCAGCGACCACCAATCGAAAAAGTTCGTATTAAAAAATAAATAAAAAAGAAAAAATTAAAACCGAACAGAAAGTAGCAGTAAAAACATTGAACTACGCAAGTGAAACGTAAACATTAAAAACAAAAAACTAAGTCGATCTATGAGCCCGCACGTCACGACGGGGCCGTTAAAGGAGAGTAAACATGCGTAACAACGTTGAACTACACGCGCACGTTATGGTGTGTTAACTCTCAAAATTTAGACCGAATGTAAAACGAAATTGTAAAAGATGAAAAGGATAGGGGAACAAAGTTAAAAGTGAAAAAAATATAGGGGTTACATTGTAAAAGATGTAAAAGTAGTAATGGGTTTAAAATAAAAAATCAAAAGATATGAAAAAATATATGTACAATTTTAATGCTTATGGTACAATAGTCAATGCAACTTTAAGTTGTTAATTAGTATATTTTAAATGTCTATTTATCATTTAGCTTAAAAGAAAGTCACCGCTCACACTCGTCAATATTACCTTCATCTCATTGGAAAAAGCTTATTGCCGACCACCAATTAATCCTTCAATCGATCTTAAAATCAAAGAATGTTGTGCAAGTTCATTTAATTTCTCATGGAGATATCATTGTTACCATGTTTCCCTAATCAAAGATCTCGATCAAAACCTCCCAGCCTCTTCAAAACAATTAGTAATTAACATCATATGGTTTAGTTGACACAACTTATAATGATTCTTTTCTTAATTTGTCATTGTTTTCCTTGAGGAACACAATGTAACTGTATTGTTTTATGATTATAATCATATTTAAATCCATTGGATACAAGTTAGCAAATCAAAGTTATTCCTATAATAGTTAAATCTGATGTTATTGTAGTTGTTGTAATGACAGTGTATGTTCTTTTGAATTTCATTTGATATTTTTATATATTGTCTTTTTAAGTACTTCTTTTAACATATCAAGAGTATTTATTTTTAGCTAGAATGAAGTCTATAAACAGTTCAAGAATATAACAAACTAGTTTTAATAAACCCGTGTATTACACGGGTTAAAAAAATAAAATATCAAATAAGAAAATGTTTTATTAGTTATAAAACTATATTTTAAGATAAAACTTAATTGAAATCATATACAAGTAAGAACTATAATATAATAAAACAATGATATCAACTTCTTAGTTTTTTTTTAATTTTTTAATTTTTTTCCAAAAGAAAAATAAAATAAATTTGTTTTAAAGCAAACATTTTAAAAAATGTAAAATTTTAAAAATTACTATAACTCCCAATTTTATTTATTTTTTGTATATAAAAAAATTACTTACAAACATCAATTTAAAATAATTTATACTTTTTAAAAAGTTTGATGTTTTAGAAGTAAGTTTTATTTTATAAAATTATTTACTTAGAAAAATAATTAATAAAAATATACTTTCTTTAATTTATTATTAGTAATTAATTAACGAGAATTTAATAGGAGAAAGAAGCAGGGAAATTTTGGTGAGATGAAATATGATGATGACACATGTCCAACTTTTGGTGGTGTGAAATGTGATGATGACACATGTCCAACCTAGTTACCCTTTTATTAGAGTAGGAAGATTCTTTTTGGTTTTTACTGCCCGTTACACAATTAAAATTCTATTTTAATTACGTGTTTTGCATCCTACGTTTCATACTAATTTGAAATTGATATTAATGAATGATGTCCAGACTAAACTTTTATGTATTACTAGCTTAAAGAGTTGAAAGCAATCTTATGATATGAAGGATTTTTCACCTCATTGGTTGATCAACTAAATTTAACTTTTATGTGTCATATTGATCTTTACCATGCTACTGAAATACACAAACCAATTTAATAACTATATTTAATTATGATACTTCTATTATGTATCACTCTACTACTCTAGCCAAGATCTGTCCTTATAACTTTGCATTATTTATATGATAACAATATAATGAAGCTTTACTTACTTATTTTGTAGAGATGACAAAAGATCATAGTTTATAAAGTCTAATCTACATCCTCCAAATTCTTCTGGCCACCACCACTTCCCTCAAGAAGTTGGTTATTAGTTATTTTAGTGTAATTAGATTGACTAATGACTAATGTGACCATAATATCTATCAAACAAGTTAGGAGGTGCGGAGTGCACGCTTGTTTGAGTGTATTATGATCTTCGATGTTAAAAACCTTCTTAGGGGCGAAGCCCCTAAGCAATGGGGGTTCCAAGGGGGCAACGCCCCCTTGGCGGTGGTCCGGGGGCAGCGCCCTGGTAGCGGGGTTCAAGGGGCAGAGCCCTTGGCTGGGGTCGAGCTGGAAAATACGTATATTTTAATGATTATTTAAAATAAAAAATAAAATGATTAAACTGTCAAATGACAGTTTTCCTGTTTTTTCCCTCAAAATTGAATTAGATTATGAAAGTTGGTCACTTTTCTCTCAAATTCTTCTTCTTCTGGTTCACGAAATTCACACAATACAGCATACTAATTCTTGACTCGTCTGAGTTGTATCCGATTGATTTATTCTAGTGAACCACTGAATAATTTCGATCTGAAAATGATCTTCACGACTCTCAGATTATCCAAGTTTGATTTCAATTATTCTATATTGGTGATGCTTTCGTGAGATTATACTATAGAGTTATCGTTTTCTTCCTTAAAAACGCGTATAGATTTTACACAAATATAAGTACCCCCTCTAGTCGTGGAGATGATGGAATGTGTTTTATAACAACAATCAATTTATAGGTATCTAAGAAAGACCTTAGGCCTTTGAGTAAGTAATGAATTACTACTCACAATATTAATCTATAAAGTTACATTTGGTACTTTTTAGAATTTACTAATAGTAATATGTTTGTATGCTCTTTGGCGCATAAATTTTGCGTTACACATATAATTGTTTTTGGTTCAGAGAATCAAAAACGAAGATTATGATATCTTATATGATGAACATTACTATCATTCTACTTTTTGCATGCTCAAGATATAACGGCAGAGTTAGGTATTATACCTCTAGACTTCACACACATGTAGGAAAGATAACTTCTTAAAATGTTTTTGTTACAAACTTTCTTGTTGGTATCACAAGTAGAGCTTTATGTGCTAAATAACTTCTTTCAGTTTATAGATTCAAGCTATCCGAATACCCTGAATGATAATAGTATCTAGTTGGGTACTTCGTACATTGTACCTACATCTAGTTTAAATCGATTTGAAATAAAATGTATAAATCAACCCAATCCTCATCTAGAACAGCCCAAGTATACTTCATCAGGTTGAAAATTTTTGAGTATATACTCAACCGATATATATCATCTTTTATGAACAGTAATATGTAACATTTTACGTTAAGACATTGTGCTCGGTGATTTTCTATAACTGTTACTCTCTATCGCGATTTCAAACAAATCTCCTTCAGAAGCCTCATCGTAATCCTTAATCTTTCCTCTATTAACAATGCCATGATATTGTCCGCTTCTTGTTGTTTGATTTAACCATTGTGAATCTATTTTCCCCATTGAAAATAGCTCTTTGCTATCTTCATACCCCGATGAAGACGAAGTTGCTATTGGTCCAATGAAGCAAGGATTTTGAGTTCTTTGCAAATTCGCCGGTGCATATTTAAAGACACTTTGCCCAAAATTCACGAGCACCGTAACATAGCCATTTGCTGCTAATGTTGGATAGAGCGGTGTCGCGTATTCATCTCCCTTACAGTTGATTTCATGCACAAGTTTGGAATCTAGAGTAAAATAAATCTTCTTCTGGCTTGGGTTGTACCCGCAACCGATCACTCTATCGGTTCTTTCCATCTTTCAACATTTGATTCACTTACGAGTTTAATTCCTACAAAGTCATCAAGCAAACAACGTTACTACGTTATGATAAACAAAGTAACTAGAATACATAAATTACTAGATCAAATATCTCAAATGAATATTAGATACAAAGATATAAAAGAGCTATAAATCTATATCAAAATTATTTTTTAAGAAGCAGTCTACAACAAAACTACATATGTGATACCTAAAGACTCGTATGGCTCGATATCTAAAAGCATATATAAAATAAGTTGTGACTAAAAGACCATATATAATAAAGACAAATAACATACAAGTTATTTAAAAATGCAACATGAAAAGGAGGCATGAATTTATAAATAAGTGTGCACTTTACAAGTGTTAAAATATTTGAGCTCAACAAGTATTTGTTGGTTGTTAGGTTGACCTACCATGGCTGTTTTATCATCAAGTTGATTAATGCTATATTATATCACTTTCATATAGTTTAAAATGAAACAATAATACTGTTTTGTCTCAACTCGATACTAAATATCTTTTCGATTGCATTACGTGTAAAAATATCTATTTATTTCATTAATTTAAGTGACAGAGACTAAATAAAAATTTCTTTTAAATATTATAATTTTGAATTGAAAAAAGGTTCAAATACCAATGTATTTTTGATACAAAGTGTGAGAAGACGCATTGAGTAAAAAAAAGACACAAAAAAATTATATCTCACAATCTAAATCGAATTTCAAAAAAGTAATTTGGAGCTTTTGTTCCTCTAGTCGTCCACGCTAAGAGAAAAATAAACGAAAAATTAAAAAAAATAAAAAAATTAACCTTTTTTATTGTGTCATTATGAAAGACACAATAACTTCATTGTGTCATTATGAAAGACACAATGACGTCATTGTGTCAATATAAAAGACACAATTGCGTCATTGTGTCATATAAATACACAATGAAATTTTTTTTATTTTATTTTTATTTTTTTCTGAAAGAGGACAACGAGATGAATAGAGGCTACGAATTACTTTTTTAAAATTCGATTTCGATTGTGAGATATTAATTTTTATGTGACCTTTTTAGGCTCATTGTGTATTCTCACACTTTGTAGTAAAAGTACACTTTGTAGAATAACCTCACCCTTTTGAATTAATAACAAAACCATTTTCATCACGGGTCATCATCTCTCCTCCACGTCGGATCCAAGCGAGAAGCGAGGGTCACTCGTGGAGACGAATTTTTTATCGTTTCTCTCTCGTCATATCCTTCACGACCGTCTCTTTTTCGCATGTTTGCACGTGAACACACAAGGGAATACGCGATGGAGATGGTCTAAGAAAAGTTATTAACAATATACTTCTTCTTCTATTAAAGTAGTTTATTTCACATTTTTTAAAATGTCATTTAAGTATGTATTCAATTCAATGATAATAAATTCAGTTAAAATATTATTGAAGACAATTATTACATGAAAACTTTTACGAAAAAATACTTTTGCTTATAATTTCAATTTCCAAAATACAATCATGAATTGTCAAAAAAAAAGATAACTTTTGTTGTAATTCTAAATTTTTTTAAGATACAATATATAAATGAAACTGAAATACTTGAATAACTCTAAAGGTCATTTAAAACTTTTATCTTCTATCAGTTGCTTAAACAAAAAATATGAAATAAAACAATTAAAAAACTTAAAAAAAATTTAAAAACGTAGGAACAAATGCTTTAGAAGAATATTTAATTTCGTGTGAACTTTTTGAACCTAGGTTATATGAAACTTGGTATTGTATTATATGCAAAAGAGAAATCTAACCAAGGCTAACCTTTACTTTTGTCTTGTTTATATTGGATTTAACTTCTTATAAAGAATAAGCATATATACAAAATCAATTTTAAATAAAAAATCATAACACACGAAATTATCCTATAATGAAAACACCAAGGCGATGAGCAGTTTCTTTGGGATTTCCGAGATTCCTCACATGATTTTTTAAACTTCCCATTATACACCCCTGCATTTGGGTGTTTGACAGCCTCGGGTTGTGTGTTATTTTCTTTTAACCCATATCTGGCTCAGTTCACTCATTTATGGCAGTGAGGTGTCGTGCGACGCCTTTAAACACCCTCAGATGTTAGATGGTGCCGGTGGTGGG
Source organism: Flaveria linearis (assembly GCA_024085815.1). NCBI lineage: Eukaryota > Viridiplantae > Streptophyta > Magnoliopsida > Asterales > Asteraceae > Flaveria > Flaveria linearis. The sequence goes on from CM044016.1 coordinate 48,404,038, forward strand.
TTCTTTGGTTGCGGTGTCGTCGTGGTGGGGTTTGTTGGTGGTCGCGGTGGTGGGTTTTCTGGTTGTGGTGGTGGTCGTCGTCGTTCATGTCGGGGGGGGTTGGTGGTTTTGTGCGTCGATTGATGCTCCGATGGACCCATGTATCGCCACCTTCAGGGACGGTGGTGCATGTTGGGATCGGCTTAGATCTAACCATTTCGACGACGCCAGTGGTCCATTGACCTCCTTTGGTGGCGTCTACGCGACCGTCACCATTGCTTCCACCTGCACCGCCACCGTCTACTGCCTAGACTGAGAGGTTTGGGTTTTGGTACCGATTAGATTTTAGTCCGTGATACGGTTGTTGTGACGGTGGCTATGTTGTCGGCCGTAGCAAAGGCAACGAGCGGGTTTTTAGGGTTTTTGTGGTGGTAACCGGTCGTACCAACGGTCACTCTCGCGAAGGCGCCGACAGCGGTTGTTGTGGCGTTGGATCGCCGCATCGTCGGTTGTTGTGGCGGTGGCCCTGTTGCCGTTTCGCCTCCCCTCTGTGGTTGAGGCGGGGCAGGCGGCGGTTGTCCACGGCTCAGTCTCCGATCAACGTCACCGTCGTCGTCGGTGTTGTGGCTGTACCAGAGACGACGAGGGGGTTATTAGGGCTTTGTGGTGGGAGATCGTAGTAAATCACCGTCGTATATTTGTGGGTTTTCTCACTGAATCTGGTTCCTTGACCACCAGCTGTATCGGTGGTGATATGCCGTTGATGTCGCCCACACATGGTTTGTGCACCACTGATTATTTTCGTCGTTACTTTGTACTGCATGTGCGACTCTGTGTTAAAATCTTAATTATTTCTGGTTTTTGCCGGTTTGGGTTCGTGGTTGTGTGTCGGCGTTCATACGTCCTTGCTACACTTTGATAATGACGACGGTTGTTCGTCTTAGGTCCCTGTCCCTATGTTCTATGTGAAGGAAGTTCAGCAGTCGGTGCAATGGCTATCTTTCGTTTGGTTTAGTGGTTTACGGCTATGATGATTGTATAAACCGGCAGGTTCTTTGGCGTGGCAGCCATTTTCGGTGTGCAGCCGGGACCGTCACGTCTTTTGAGCCGTGTTGACAATTGCTTTAATGTTGGGTTTACCAGTTTTCTTTTGGCTATGATGACAGTGTTGGGTTTACCAGTTTTCTTTTGGCTATGATGACAAAAACTTATGTCTGAGCCTTGGTTTTAACGTTATCTTACGAATCTAGGCCGCGTAAACAATTGTTTTTACTTTGATTTTACCAGTTATCTTTTGACTATGATGGCAAAAACCTATGTCTAAGACTCGATTTCAATGTTTTCATAAACTAGTTACATAAACTTCATACATATGCCTAGTCGGATTATATATAACTAAAGAAAACTTTATAGACGTGTACCTAGTCAAATATAACTAAATCTAAAAAGAAAAGCAATTAACTTATATTATCATATAACCGTCTTATTTATCATAGTTAAAATATAAAATGACAAGAGAATAGATCATACCATCGAGGTAAATCGAGCCATTGGAATAGAACCCAGCGGAACCGGGATAACTCCCCGGAAGCTTCACCGGAACCGAACCTCCACCCGCGAGTCCCACCGACAACATTACCGTAACCTCATTTCCCCCCTCATCTACACCCTTCGCACAACTTTGACCCCTCAACTCTTCAAAACTTACACTCACACACCCCTCCCACTTACCCCATTCTCCTGAATCAGCTTAATATTCTCATCTTCTTCAACATCCAACCTTCCCTTCTTATTAACACCACCATTCTCCTTCTCATGATCGAACAAAACCGTGATCTCGAAGTAGGCTTCTTGCGGGAACGGCGACGAGTTCCCTAATGTCGGTCCGGGCAACGGCAACGACGATCGGATAACCGAAGCTGCACGCATTGCACAAGTTGTAGTTTTAATGATTTTCTTTAACCCAGCGTTAAGCCTTATCTTTTGCATTAAATCAACTGACCCATGACAAACTTCCCAAATAATATCCACGTCAGCATCCTCTCCTCCAATAACATCGCCTCCGGCAGCACAGGAGCTCAGTTTAAACCTGTTTGATCGGACAGACGATGACAAGATGTACTGGTCGGTGAAGGCGAACCGAGACCACCCGTTTTCGATGGCGTCGGTGATGAGTTCAGGGTGGTCTGACCAGTTGAATAAGTTTTTTTCCGTTGTCCCACGTTGGGAAACCGATGGGTCTCCGGCGAGTGGTGGTGGTGGTTTACGGTGGCGGAAGAAGTGGTGGTAAAAGAAGAGGAGGAGGAGGAGGAATATTCCGGCCGCGGCTGCCGCCAGTGTGATGGGTATCCACCTGAACATCAGTAACTCCGGTGATGAAATTGTATATTCAAGGTGTTATACTGTTGTATGTGAGGTGGACGGCAGAAATGTAGGAAAATAATAATAATATTATTGTTGTTGAATAAAATATGAACAATGAAATAGTTTTTGTTGTTTATCTTATAAATTGTTTAGTTTAACTATAATTTGTTTAATTTGTTAGTTAAATGTGACAGTGTGACACCACACCACCTGTTTTGTTTTGGATTGTATTTTTTTCCTCCTTCCAACACACACGTTTCAAAAAATGCATAGGAGTGGTATTACATTAATTTAAAAAGATGTTATGAAAAATTAGAAACTAATTTATATAGTTGTATACTAGGTGTTTACAACCGGATCAAAGAGTAAGGTAGTCATGTTATCGGTTCAATTGTTAGATTAGTTGAAGCTGATTTAAGAACCACATAACGTGATAAAAAATAGGTAAACTAAAACTAAGTTGAATTTTTAGTTTTATTATATGACAGTTGATCCGTATATTCAAATAAAACCAAACAAGTTGGGGTATCTCAAGGCATCCGCAAGGACGGGTTTTAATTTTTCGTTACGTCTAGTTGAAAGAGAGAGGGAGTGTGCGATGCAGATGTAAGAGGAGAGAAATGGTCTACAATTTGTGGTCACATACAATTCATGAGAGAGGAAGCCCGCCTCTATGAGATAAGGGGAGAAAAGAAATGTATGTGATATGGTTTAATTAATCTTAAACTAAACTAACCGGACCATGTATGATGATTTTAACAAATCCGAAACTTGTCAACTGAACTACAAAACGACGAGTCGATCACGTCCACCAACTTTCTTTATTTTAGCCGGTTTATTCGATTGTGACAAAACGTACATATCCCGCTAGTTAGGTTGTTCTTCTGGTCTTTGACCTCATACTGTCTCCTTTTATATTCATCAATCAAGGGAAGCTTAAATACATAACACAAGACGAACTAATTTAATAAAGAAAGAAAATAATAGAACAAACAGCCGGAAGTGAACATGACTAAACATCAATATAAAGTTATAATATACAATGTCCACATGCATCTTACCAAAACATCATCTTATATAATTAATTAAATTAAATGTTACTTTGGTTTGACCCTTTCATATTAAATCACTTTAATATATAAACTCCATTAATATATACATGGAGTCATATTTAAACGTATATTCTAAAAAAAACTACTGTAGTTTGTAACCCGTTCATAACTATATAAATTAAATTTAGTTTTTTTTTTTTAAAAAAAAACTTCATTAAACACGCACTCGAAGAGTCCTCAAAGCGAGGACCTACGAGCGAACAAACGCAAACCGATTACATCAATCCGAGGGACAAATACACCAAGTCTTCCATTCGACATTTTTAATTCTAGACCTATGACGCAACCAAAAAAACGACTTAGCTTTAATCACTTCCACAATTTCGATAGGCCTCCGAGATTTGTTGTTGAAAATCCGATTGTTTCTTTCGTTCCATAGCGTCCACATCGTCGTTTAAACTATACCGAGAATAATGAATCTCTTGTCTTTGCGACTTGAATGAATCTTCACCGCTTTCACTATGTCTTCGATCTCTAGCAAATACCCATGCGGCATACGGCACCACGATTCGATGCGAAACCATACCTCTTGAGTAAAGGGACAAGCCGTGAACAAATGTATCGATGTTTCCATGGACTCGTGACAAAGGCTGCAGTCCGATTGATGTATTGAGACTCATCTTTTCATAAGCTCCGCCACTGTAGGAAGGCGATCTCTAAAAAGTCTCCACATCATGATTTTACATTTGAGAGGAACCCAACTCTTCCAATTAACCGAAGAGGCTTCTTGACCACCTTGAGTATTAGACAAAACTCGTCTTGCCGAAGCCACAGTAAAGAGACCATCCTTTTCAGCTTTCCATTTCCATGAATCCCTTCCTCCTTTCCAACTGAGATCGTGAACATCGTTGAGAAGGCTGAATAACTCAGTAACTTCAACCTAAGACGCTGGGTTCGTCCTCCAATCCCACTGCATGTACTTAACGCCATTGTTCCATAAGATGCGTTGAACTACCATCGCCCACTTATTCTTTTCTAATCTGAACAAGCTAGAATATAGCAGACGCAGAGGAACATTTACAAGCCATGGGTCATTCCAGAAATGAATTGATTTGCCATCGCCGAATTCACCTACAAAAAAAGAGTTAAGCGGCACCCTATTAGGATCTCTCTTATCTCCAATTTTAACAATCCTTTTCCAACACCCGTTTAGAGAAGAGTTGCAAGGTAGCATCGTCCAGGGTCTCCCGGACCCGTGGCATCCTTTAATTATTGTTTTCCACAAAGACGCCTCTTCTTGCTTAAATCGCCAAGTCCACTTAAGAAGTAAGGCGTCATTGACGTCTTGTAATCTAAACACCCCCAAACCCCCTTTTTTTTCGGTTTAGTGACAATATCCCATGCAACCCAATGGATTTTCTTCTCGACGCTTGTGCCCGACCAAAGGAATTTTCTCATGATGGCCTCAACAGACTCAATGACCGCCAAGGGAGCTTTGTATAAAGAGAGATAATAAATCGGTAAACTTTGTAACACCGATTGTATTAGGATTAAGCGCCCACCAATAGATAGCGTTTTCGCCTTCCATGACGAGAGACGATTTCGAACAACTTCCACCACCGGCTCCCAATTACATATGCGATTCATTTTTGCTCCCACATGAATGCCGAGATATTTAAATGGAATAACACCTCGTTTACAACCCAATAACTCGATCATATTATCCACCTCACAATCCTCCACCCCAACCCCAAAAATATTGGATTTATGAATACTTATACGAAGGCCCGAGCATATATAAAAAATCCGAAGCACTCTAGCTATATTTCGTATATTATCACTAGACCATTCCCCGAAAATGAGGGCGTCATCCGCATAAAAGAGGTGAGTTAGTTCCCCTTCACCGTCGGCTACCCGGATCCCTTTGAAAATGCTGATTTCTTGTGCCTTGTTAAGCATCCATGATAAAGCTTCCATCACCACTAGAAATAAAAAGGGGGATAACGGGTCTCCTTGACGAAGATCTTTTTCGCATTTAAAGTCAAATGTGGGGGACCCATTTACTAGAACGGCGGCTCTCGCAGATGAACATATACCCTTGATCCATTTACACCACTCCGACCTAAATCCCATTTGAGATAAAATGGATACCAAGAAATTCCAATTCACATTATCATACACCTTTTCGAAATCCAATTTGAGAAGGAAAGCTTTTTCCCGTCTTTTATTCAAACACCCTAACACCTCATTAACCATAAGCGGACCGTCAAGAATGAATCTATTAGCCAAAAAAGCCGATTGGTTCTCTGAAATGACTTGGCCTAACACTCTTTTGATCCGGTTAGCAAGGACTTTAGAAATAACCTTACTCACCATCCCAACTAGAGTAATAGGCCTGTAATCACGTAAACCCATAGGAGACTTGACTTTCAGGATCAATGTAATGAAGGAAGAGCTGCAACCCGGAGAGATTGTACCCGCCGCGTGAAATTCAGCCAATATTTTAGAAAATCCTCTTCAAAGAGCTTCCAGAACCGCTTAACAAAGCGAAAATTAAACCCGTCTGGACCCGGCGCCTTATTAGAACCGCATTCGAATACCGCCTTTTTAATTTCTTCTCTAGAGAACATATATATCAACTCCAAACTATCTTGAGTCGTGATTTTGTTCATACCCGTACACGTCAAAGAAGGGCGATCAGGAATAGATTCTTTAAAATGATCACGAAAGTGCTTTAACACCTCTCTTTTCACCAAAGACGGTTTTGTGACCCACTCGCCATTTATCACTAAACCCGGAATGAAGTTACTCGCTCTCCTCCCATTAACCACATTATGAAAGAATCCTGAGTTTTCGTCACCCATCGTAGCCCACTGAAAACGAGATTTTTGTCTAAGGTCACGTGTCTTGTGATGCTCGATCTCGTCTAAAGCCAGTTTGCACTCGGTCCAGACCCAAAGGTCAGCTTCATCAAGCTCCTTACTTTCCATTTCGATCTCGAGATCTTCTTTTTCTTTCCTCAGCCGAGCCTCATCTGCTTGTTCATCCGCACTATATCTACGAAACCAGTCTTTAAGGGCCGAGCGAAGAGCCTTGAGTTTGGACAACAAATTAATTTCTGAATTATCGTTGTCACACAATGTCGTCCAAACCGTATTAATAATATCCGTACACCCAGGTCGGTCTAACCACGAATCAAACATCCGAAATAGTTTAGGCCCGAAGTTAGTGTCAATGACCGAAAAAATCATCGGAGAGTGATCTGAAAACTCTCTTTTTAGTGCTCGAACACAACCATTCGACCACCGGTTAAAAACATTGTTGCACACCAAAACTCTATCGATTCTGCTCCAAGTACATGATCCTTTTTTATAGGACATAAAAGTATATTTCAACCCTTTTAAATAATACTCTCGCAATCCCGCTTCTTCAATGAACTCGTTAAGTCTTTGTACTAGCCGCATCAAACTTGGAATTCTTTCTCTCATCCCGGTCCCGAACAACATTAAAATCACCAAACATGATCCACCACCCATCAAAAGATTGTATTAGATTATAAAGTTTTATCCAAAGATTTCTCTTTCCACATTCGATGGCGGTGCATAAACATTAACAATGTTTAGTTTTACAGATCCTGCCAATACCCTCACCACGACATACAAAAAATTATTATCCTTATTTACCGATTCTTTCACGAAAATTTTTGGATCCCAAATGCTAATCAAACCCCCGAATTACCAATAGAATTCATATAATCAAACTCATACCCCGTACCTCCCCAAAAATTCGCCACTGTATTCGATTGAATGTTACCCATCATTGTTTCCTGCATACCAATAAAGCCAATACCATTCTCTTTTTTAATTTCTTAATCCATCCCGATTTACCTCCAACCCCAACCCTTCGGATGTTAATAGAGAGGCAATTCATTTGTTACCTTCTTGTACTCCTTCACAAAACAACGATTGAACAATTAAATCCGTGGCGTTACCCAACTCAGCTCCAAGTTGTTCCCCATAATACTCGTCGAAACAACCTCCTCTGCCTGATTGTGACATTCACCCGGGTTTGAATTAAGATCCAAAATTCTACCAACAATTTCTTCTGCTTCGTGAACTTCATAAGGTTGGTGGGTCGGCCCAAAGTCATCTCCGGGCTCATTACTGTGATCCACCATCTCTCCCTCCCCTCTAGGCTTTTTTAATTAAATCTAGTTTAAATGTATGATTCATTGTCACACATTTGTATATAATCTATTCTTTTTTAATTTAAACAAAGTGTTATATTTTTTCAGAACATATGTGAAGGTTTCTTTCGATACAATTAATTAATAAAATTCAAAACAATTATCAATGTTATTTGTTATAGTTGTGCTTTTTTTAGTTAATCATTAACTCATTATTATATACTATGAAAAAAGCAACCTACGATGAATAGTACTATTCATCAGGGGTATTTTCGGTATTTTATCAAACGATTTCCATTTCTACTCTCCTCTTCTTCTGCTCCATCCTCATCCTCTTCCAATTCTTCCCCTCACACCTCTCCTTCTCCGGCGCCACCGCTACCACCGCCTACACCGCCTACACCGCCTACACCACCACCGCTTGCATCATGACGGTTTTGCCGTCGCCGAACATGGACACGAGTAACGATGCTTTGCCTGTTGAAGCTAAGGACGAAATGGAGGAGACGGAGGAGATCGAACCGCCTCCGGCTGTTGTGCCAGTGTGCCGTTCTCGAGGCTCTTTGTGTATGCTGATAGGCTTGATTGGGTGCTTATGGTGGTCGGATCGGATAAGAACCCTCATTCTTTTCCTTTTCTTCCTAGCTTTCCCCTCTTTCATTCAACCCATCTTCATAAAGAGTAGTGGTGCTCGAAACCGCTACCGGCGATACCCAAAAAGGTTAGCCATGGCAGCGGTGGTTCCTACCGACGGTGTTGGGTTTCAAACCGTCCCTGGAAAGTCGGCGGCGGCGGAGGAAACCGCATCGTAGGTGGTGTTGGCGCCTCAAATGGAGATTTTCGATTACTACGGGTTGCGGTGGTGGTGTCGCTGATGGTATAGCCTGAAACGACATAGCTCACGACGTCTCTTTGCATCTGTTTTGCTCCAACGAAACCCTAGCGCGGCCTTCTTGCGCAGATCTGCAATTTTAGCAAGGGGCTTATGGTTTTTCGGGTTCGTGACTATGTGGTTTCGCCTGGTTGTCAATGGAAGCCGATGATGCTCTCGGTTGTGATGTTGGTGCGCTCGCTTGCATGTGACCGTTGCCTTCGATGGTGCTGTCGGTTCGATTACTGACATGTACACCTTGCATTTTTGCCTAAGGTAGTGTTTGTTGGGCTTTCGCATCCCTATTGTGACTGTTGGTTGTCTTTCTCTTTGGAGATCATCTGCTTTTGTCAATGATGCTAAGCGTTTGCTTAACTGAGACTGTTGTTTGTTGATGTCGTTGATGATGAACATGTTTTCATCTGAGACCATTGCCTCTGGTTTATCTGTGATTTTATATGAAACTGGAGCCTGTTGCCTTGGCTTGGCATCCGTTTTCGTTATGCAGCCGTGACTAGGTACCAGTTTAATTGCCGCTATACATATACTAGAAAGTACTGTCGGTTGGTTATGTTATTATGTTGTGGAATTATTTATTGATGTCGATTATGATGAACGATTCTTCGTCTGAGACCATTGCCTTCGGTTCGGTTGTGAATTTATATGAAAACTGGTGCCGGTTGCTTTGCGTTGGCATCCATGTTCAGTGTGCAACCGTAACCGGGTATCGGTTTAATGATTACTTTGGCTTCGGAAAAAATAGTTAAGCTGTGGCTATGATGATACAAAAGTAAATCTGAGCCTTGGTTTGCCCGGTTTTTAAGACGCGCAACACCCGTCCGGGTTAAAACTCTGTTAAAAATTACTATACATATGTTAAAAAAGAAAGGTAATGAACAGTTAAATTGTGCATCTGAACTGTTCATTTTGGGTGGTTTGCCCGGTTAGACTAACTTAGGTTTCTTTTATTCTCGTCATTTTGGGTGGATCATGGATGGTCATGTTCAGTCTCTCGCTTGAATTGGTTTAAATCTGAGGTGGGTGTATTCGATTTAAGCACTTAAATATGAGGTATGCTTGACGATACATTCAAGTAATTAGGTTTTCTTTCTACATCCTTTTTAGAATGTTGAACTTTTCATAAATGTTTGAGGTTTTTATGATGTCATTTATTATTCTGTATGATTCTATTGATGATTTATGATACTTTGCAGTTAGGTTCATTTGAGAGATTTGCTTGACCATATTTTATCTTGAGCCCAATTTCATAAAGGTCTGTCGGAGCTTATGCCTCTTTAGATTCAAGGTATTGTTGTTATCTACCAACACATTGATTAAAGACTATAATTTTTACAATGCTCAAATCATAAGATTCAAATGGTGTATTGGGATTAGGTAACACGATCGATCCATATTCTAACGTCGCCTGATACTCCTCTGGTGATCCTAAGAACTTCTTTTGATCGCGATATGTTAATTCAAGTTTCCACATTTGTTTAATTCGTTATTGAAATTAGGATCCTTAAGTTTAATTTATGTTGTGTTTTTATAGATTGGGGTGTTTTAGATTGTAATGTTTCTTGCTGAATCTGTTATGCAGCCTGAGTACATGTCAACCCTCCCAGTGGTCTTTTGATCACCAATGAGTGAGCATGAAGTTACCTTGAAACATTGTTATGGGGATGAAGCCTTTAACGCTGAACTTATGAGAAATGAGGCAATTATTTCTTCTCCTGTAGCTTCTTGAAATAATCTATGCTTTGTGGAGACGACAATGGTGGGCAGAACTTTTAAAGAAATTGGCAGGTAGGTGTAGTGTTTTGTGTATGTGTCTTAAGACTTGGGTTCTTATGTTGTTGAAGCTGTGGTTTTACAGTCCATTTGTTTCACTTACTCATGTTCTTTGGTTTGATAGTAAATAACTTTAGGTAGTTCTTTGTTGTTTTATTGGTGATTGGATTTATTCTGCTTTGTTACCTTGGATGTTGAATTAGCACCTACCAACGTGTTATTTGTCTGCTATATTAATTATGTGAATGAATCGAATGTTAGGGCAAAATTATTAATTAAAGCGAAACTTGGTTTGGAGCAGTACGTGTGGTTGAACCACGTGACTTTTATAGTTACTTTATAGTTACGAGGTTGATCCAAACATTATGATTTGAAACATTTTTAACTCAACTAATTTATATTTGTTTAGTTGCTTACATTTATGTGGGTAATTTAGATATAATTTGGATATTTGATTGCTCTTGGCCTATATTGCAGTCTAATTATTTCCTTTTTTTTTCTTTTCTAGCTTTTCAGTTTGGAGAATAGATGTGTGCATGTTTCAGTCTTATGCTACCTTTGCATCTCCAAAGTTACACAGATCATGGGCTAAGCATACATTACCACAACATCAACTAATAAAACTTCAATTGCAGACGCGGATTTGTCAACAACCAAGAAAGGCAATATGCATTGGTCTTTGCAGCCGTAACCAATGGCAGTCCAAGAACACATCCCGGTATGTAAACATTAAGTACACAACAACTAATATGTAGATAATCAAAACACATGTTCATTGACAGCACTTATCAATGTATCATATGCGCAGGTCGGACAAAAACAGCTTTTGACATCATGACCTTAATCTTTTGACTTCAAAATTATACTAAAATTATCTTTTGAAGTTTAAATCTCATATATATCGGTGTTATCAGTTAAATATAATGATCTTCGGACTTGATATATATCACTGCCATCGAGAAGGGTGTACAATGGTCGATTACATAGGCGATGCCGGTTCATGCAGCAGGCTATGATAATTCGCGCAACGCGCGATGGTAAATACACCTAGTTTTATAAATAGAACAAAATGGGGCACAGCCATAAGTTTCCAATATATTTGTCAACGCCATTATATAATAATAATTAATACAGCTAGCAATTTAAATTAGTAACCTAACAAATCGAACATATTGTTGTTTATGTTATCCAAAAAGTACTAATAAGGATATGCACTATCTTAAGTGATAAACTAGGCTGACTTCATAGTTGTTCCACAAACTAATATAATGTGCCATTGTACGAAAATTAATCATGGTGGTAAATCTAATATAATAACTTCTTATATATAATGTCACGTTGTATTTCTATAAGCTCTCTTATCTTAGTTTCTCGATCATAAAAGTTAAATATCTAATTTTTAATTCAAGTCATTTTTTAATCACTAATTTTTAAAAGATATCTTGATTAAATATAAACCAAGTATTTTGATTAAAAAATATAGTTTTTCAAAATCAAAATTATCTAAACTTATGAACTTTTCCTAAAACAACAAACCTTTTTTAAATTATGAAATATTTATAAATCAATCTTTTTAAAAAAAAAAGTTTTTTATAAAAATATTTTTTATAAAACAAACCTGAAGTTTTTAAACAATGACATATTGATAAACAAAACGAAAATTTTTCAAACCAATAACTTTTAAATGAAAGCTTTAAAAATAGTAAAAATCTTTTATCAGTTAATCAGATTACTTTATATTTGACGTTTTATATTTACCAACTCTTCGTTAATAAATATTTAGTAGTTTTTTGATTTAACCAATGTAATACACATGATTATAGAGTAGTCAAATATATTTAACGAAATAAGGTGGCATTATCGATTGACGATGAAACAAAAAGCTACACATACCAAGGTTTTGGTATTAAGTCGAATTATGAACATTAAAAGCTTACCAATTGAGTTAAAAACTTTGAATTGTTTTAAACCCTCCCAAGTCCTAAGGTAAATGATAGCATTTACAAATAGATAAACGAGAAAAGACGTTTTTTAAAACAACTTCTAATCTATATTATTAATCATTTATAATTCAACTTGTAAGGTTTGAATACTTGTTTTTTTAATAGAGATGAGGCACCTTATAATCAGGATATCCCTTCAAAGATGAAAAAAACTTAATACATCGAGAGGCATGAATAAATTAACAAAGTTTTCTTTATGTAAGATCTATCTATATTTATACATCTATTTATATATAGGGACACGTTATGCTCTATTTAAGTAACTCCAAGAGCCATCTAAGAAGTGGAGATATATAACGATTTGATAAATTGTAAAACAATCGCTATAACTAAAAATATGCTGAGAACCACCAGAACCGTATAATGCATAGTAAAGATAATCAAAATAGTGGAAGAGAAAAGTAAGGTAGTTAACGTAAATGTTTATATATCACATTGAAAACATTATCTACAAATATATTGACAGTTTTTAACATATCTTTGGTCTTAAATTAACATATCTTTAGTTAACGAGATGGCCAAGAACGATGCCGCCATGAACACCCGAGTAGGGCCAAACAACCCAAAAACGAGTCTTAAAAAACGTCGTTGCAGAGGGTGTAAGCGGCTCGCAGGATCACATGTCATCTAAAGAAAAAAAAAAACGACACAATCAAATGAGGCTTTAGAAAAAAACGGATTATGTTATCTAAACTATCTGAGTTCGAAACGAGGCTCCTCGTTCTTTTTTGAAACAAAAACACAAAAAGGATTATGTTAACTAAATTATCTGAGTTTGATGATTAAAAAGTAAAAAACTCCAAACTATTTATATATTGGGCTGTCTTATAGAAATAACCAAAGCTTCCTCTATACTCCATACAGATGATTCAAGCAACTAAAGATGTGCAAACAAAATCTTGATAACAATTTAGTCATAATTAAATGGAAAAATGCCATAAAAAATACAAAACTCCATATTCATGCTTCTTAATCTTAATCCAATCCAATATGATGATGAAGTAATGTTATCTTCAACAAAAACTCTCATTTAGAAGCTGCAGCCTTGCAGACGGGGCACGAGTTCTTCTGAAGCAGCCATTGTTTAATGCAGCTCGTGTGGAACTCATGCCCACAATCCAATGCTCCCAGATCATCGCCGTTCTTGTATTCTTCCTGTTAAACCATCAAACGTTTAGACCAGCATAGATCGGCCTCATATTATGGAAAAGATATAAAAGAAAGAACGATATGGGTACCTGACATATGCAGCATGGTTCATCATCTGCCTGACCCGATACATGTGTGTATGTTTTCTGTTTCAGATGTTTATATATGTTCTCTTCGGTCAATCCTGTGTTCACATTTCCGATGCGCTCTTCTAATGCCAATAGTTCCTGAACAAACATTACAAGTTATATAAACTTATACTTCATTTAGATGTTGTGGTATATCTTATTGATGGAATCTGCATGTGATTAAATAGTATATAATTATTTGGTTACCTCATAAGACATGTTATCAATATCGAGACGCATATCCCTGTGCTGATCATGAATATCAGCCATGCCATAGAAGACTGATTGATCTAGGATCATAACATCCTCAAACCGCAGGCCCTCTCCCCTGCGTAGACGATCTAAGACATTGCGCATCTGCACCAAACGAAGACAAATAATTTCAGCATACATGAAGGATAAATGATTACAACTTTAATGATGATTTGGAGCTTGTAAATCACTAAACAAACCTCTGACATTAATCTTCCTCTTCTTCCACTTCCACCAGCCACTGTTCTTGATACATGAGGGAATCCAAAAGCACCATCAAGCTGTCTACTTGAGGTTCTTAAGTGCGCTGGATGATGATGTGGATGACGACCCGCGACAGCAATTACACGCGGTGCTCTAGATTCTTGTGAAGACGAAGCTGAAGCGCCCACAGGTGGTGGTATACTAGAGAAAAGATTAGTGTTTTGACCTCCACCGCCACCACCAGCCCATGAACCAATGGAGGACAATAAAGACCGTCGAAGAATTTCACCCTGTCTTCTAGAACGATAGAGTGAAGAACCGCGGTGTGGGCCCATGTTAAGCATCGGGTTGGATGCGGAGGACAACGATGTGGGCCCACAACAGTATCCACATCCAAGTTAATTACAGTTTGAGCAGTGTTCCTTGTGTCATGTGGCTGGACAATAAAAGAATGATCTGAAATGTTTGTTGGTGTTGTTCTTAAGTTATCTCCTGAAGTACTGATAATACTTGATGTAACGGACGGATTAGCTCTTGAGCTAGAATTCCTACTTCTAGAAGATGCATACAAATTTCTTCTCAATACCGGGGCCTGCAACATAGGTTGACCCTCACGACTTGATGAACCTTCGCCTGTTATTGCTACAGGGTTAAGTCCCAAAGAAGGATACTGAGCTGAAAAGTTCAATAACCCGTTATTGCTAATGTTATTATTGCTAGCAGGTAACTGATCTTGTTGGTGGGGATTATCAAATCTTATACGAACATTTCTACTGAAGTTTTCCATAGCACAATTATCAGAAGAAACTCCTCCTATACCTCCTATACCTAATCCAAGTCTCGGGATGATTGGATCATACGGCATTGTATTAGTTGTAGGATTTTCTGAAACCGACTGCCACACACTATTACTACCCTCGGGCCTTTGAAGTATATTTGAACCTTCGATCGCAGAAGATGACTGACCTATATCTAACTCAGGCGCTTTTCTTTTACATTGTAACTGTCGGGCCTCCATTTCAACCGGGCCAGAAGAACTACTAGCATAATTTGAAGGCTTCATACTGATAAAAGTCGAAGGATTTACAGTAACATTATGAACATGATGATGATGAGGGTTATTAGCAAGAGTATGGCTTGTGTTCATATTAACACCACCCAATGAAAGCCTACTTGCAGGCAGTTCCTGTTGGCGCGATTCGTGTTGAGATTTTACAAAAGACGACCACGCGTGTCCCGTTTTTGGGTCAACTTGGTTCGGGCACACCTGGTTTGGCACAATGCTTGAACTCGACTCGCCCACACTCCACATGCTTAGGCATTGGGTTTCTTGATTCACATTGGCAGGAGGATTTCGAATGAAGTTAGACCAGCTAAGTTGCTGCTCAACGACACCCGAATCACTTGAACCTGAACCATGTTCCAAGGCTAAACCTTCTGGCAATGAACCAACCGCACCCTTTTGCCCTTGCATCAGGATTAACAACGGTTTTCGCAGATCACACGTTCAACAACCCTAACAATTACAAGCACCAAACTATGTGAAAAGATGTACTAAAGTCAATCTTAAAACCTAAATTAGCTAGTTGTAGATCAAAACTCAACCTGAGATTAAACAAAACAATGAACAAAATCTTTAAAAACCAATAAAACACCACCAGTTTCACCACATCAAGAGCAATCTATCAAACCCTAATTTACAATCAATCATCAACATACAACAAGAAACATCAACACTTAATTCAAGAACAATATCATCAATTCATCATACTATTGGTCAAATGCTACAGATAACACATACAAAAAGATAAAACTTGCACAAAAAACACATACTTTCAGGTAAAACCCATCATCTAAACAAAAATCAACATACAAATGTGAAGCTTTCAGGTGAGAAAATTGAGGGAAAACACAAAATGAAAGTGGGTATTGTAAAAAACGATCAATGAAAGGTGAATTCAAGAACATACCTGCAAAAGACCCAAGATTACAGACGATAGATCTTGAAACAGTTGTTGAGAGAGATGATGATCAAAAAGACTTCATCTTTCTCAGATTATCTTTATCTTTATACCAGTAAACAAACAAAGAATCAAGGAATCGATGGATTGAATGATCAGAAAGCTGATTGTTTGAGGAAAGAGTCTTTTCAAAGAAAGATGAGCGAAGAAGAGGGGTTTTGGAGAAAAGAAAGACGAAATGGTGTGGGTTTGTTGGGTGAAACTTGAGTGAAAATAATGATAATAATAATAATAATTTAGGGAAAAGATCGAGAGAGAGTTGCAAAGATCAAAGTAGTTTCCCAACAAGAGGAGGAAAAGTAGCAAATGAGGTGTCTTTAACATTAAATTTGGTCTTCCAATGCGCGTTGATGCGACCACCATTGATGATTCTTGTTCCTACCTTCACCGCTTTCACATTTGGCCTCTTCTCTTTATACCCTTTTACCCACGTACAGATTAGAGGGACAGGTGGCTTGTAGTTGTCCTCAAAACAACATATCTTGCTAATAACATATCTTTTTAGAGATTGAGTTTTTTTTAATTTGAAAAAATTATTCAAATAACCATTTGACCGATCATTTTTTCTTAAATAGCTATGAATTTTTGATTTTACAAGTTTGTTCCACCAATCAGACTTTTTACGTGGCAATATATCTCTGTTGGCGATACCAAGACATGTTGTATCGTCTGTATCACTGGCCGAAGATACACACACATGTTGTATCGCTATAAACAAAAAATAAATAGCTAAATAAATTCAGTATCACCATAAAAAGATACCATATGGTTATGCATCGCCGGTATCGCTGGCCGGAGATACCCCATGAGTGTCGTATCGCCGGTATCACCGTCCGGAGATACATACTTTGCCTCGTATCGCCGGTGATATTTAATTTTAATATTTTGTAATTATATGCTTTTTTTGCTTTTAATTTTTTTTAAATATTTTATTATTATTTATTTTATTTAGAAAAATAATAACAAAATATGATTTTTAATATATTTTTCTTAGTTAAATAAGAAAAATACTTAATTACTTAGTAAAATAAAAATAAAAATGAAAATAGTTCAAGTTGAATTGCAAAACCAATTAAGCTTGTAATAATATATTTATAAGTGAAGTTAAATTAGTTCAAATCTTATAATATCTTAAAAGTGAAGTTAAAATTAGTTTTTTTAACGACAATTTTATAAAAGAAACGCAGGCCACTAGCAAGGCGCTAGGACCCAAACAAAGACATTAGAAAGGGAATCTAGAAAAAGAAAAATTACACCATGTTTTCCAATCTAGGATGTCAATCTTAGCTCTAAGTCTTAACAAGGAGAACGAAGAATAAATAACGTCATCAACCACATTATACACCGCGGCCAATCTATTGTTAAAAATAAGGTTATTTCTCGCAGCCCAAATACCCCATACGGTAGCCACGGCAATAGCCCGATAGGCATTATGAAGACTATCCTTATTATTGTTGCCCATTAGACCCCGATGATGTCCTTGATATTGGTCATGTTCGGCCGCACCATACGACACCAGGCAGCAATTTGACTCCAAACCGCATCTACGAAAGGACAATTGATGAGAATATGCTCCACCGACTCAACAGCCCTGAAACAAAAGGAGCAATCCTCCGACCCGATATGAACCCCTCTCTTCATTAAAGCTTCCTTAGTTGGTAATCTGTCCATCCAAGCACGCCAAGAGAAGACATTGATCTTAAGAGGAACCCAGCCGATCCACTCGAAAGGATCAATATCCACCGGGGTACTGTTAGACACTTAGACTCCATAGTTTTTCTTAGGCCCGCAGCCGCATAAACCCCTGAGGAATCTCCAACCCAGCTCCATTTATCTTCGCCATCTTTTGATCGATACTCACGGATCAAATTTTCTAAAACCTTCAGCTGAGATGGTTCATCGTTAACCACCGGCGACCGCGTCCAACTCCACTAAAAGGTAAGACCGAGAATACCCTTAGAAACTCTCATATTCACCTTACACGATTTCTCTTTCTCAATCGCAAACAGGTTCGGGAATTGATTCTTGAGGGGGTTGCCTCCAACCCAATTATCCAGCCAGAATAAAGTAGCAGCCCTATCGCCCATGTCCGATTGAATTAAATTTTCAAGACCAATGCCCATTTACGCAGCTCCTTTTCCGCTTTCATAACATGTTTCCAAGCGCCAGAGATAGCACTTTTTATGGGAATGGTGATATTTTTCCTCGGTTGGTAATGAAGCGCCTCAATTGTTTTAACACATGACTCATTCTTTCGAGTTAAAAACCTCCATCTCCACTTCGCAAGAAGCGCCAGATTAGCATCTTTGATGCTCCTAATACCGAGACCCCCAAACCACTTGCTAGCCAACAATTTATTCCAGGCCACCCAACTCAACTTCTTCGCATCTGAACTCCCCCCCCCACACAGAAAAACCTTCTTCTAATTTGTTCAAGAGAGTCCACAACCTTCCCCCGGAGCCTTATACATGGACATATAATACGTTGGTAAGCTGCCCAACACCGCTTTAATAAACGTTAATCTCCCCCTATAGATAACGACCTAGCTTTCCAAAATATCATAAAAGCTTATATTAATTTTTTAAAAATTTAAAATTTGGTAAGCAAAGGAAAAAATTTTAAAAGTATAAAAAATAAAAAGTTTGAGATACTAAGGTACTCTAATCTTGGTGGAGATATGATATTACCTTGTTATCTCTAATATTATATATAATACTAATTATCAACTTATTATGTATAATGAGTTGTACTTAAGCTTCAAATGGTTGTATCCATTTTTGTTTTTTTTTTCTTTTAGTTTTTCTTTCTTTCAAGTTTTAAACCCAATATTTTATATATTTTACAATTTAACCCTTATATTTTTTACTTTCAACTTTGATTCCCTGTATTTTTCATCTTTAACGGACATTTCATTATACGTTTCAGTTTAAATTTTACGAGTTAACACGTCACAACATGTGCGTGCGGTTCAATGTTTTTACACTTATTTTTTTCTCGTTTAGCAGCCGCGTCAAAACGCACAAGTCTTAGATCGACTTAGTTATTGTTTTTAATATTTTACGTTTCATGTGCGGGGTTCAATGTTTTTATGTTTATTTTTGTTTGGTTTTATTTTTTATTTTTTTATTTCTTTTTAATATAAGTTTTTCCGATGTTGGTGGTCGCCGATGGTGGTGTGAAATTGATGCTACTTGACACGGTTTTACGTCCACTACCGCAATGCGAAGGGGCTTAAAACTAGTAAAAACTAAGTTCTATCTATAAGTAAATTTAATTAATAAATTATTTGTTAATCAACAACTGAACTTTTTATATGCTATAATTTTATAGTCATTTTTTAAATTAGCTGCTACAAACATTTATAAAATAAAAATAGTTTAAATTTTATTTATTTAATATTGAGTCGGGGTCTCTTTGGAAGCGGTCTCTCTACTTAACAAGATAGAGGAAAGACTCGCCTACACCTACCCTCCCCAGACCCTGCTCTTGAGTGGGATATACTGGGTTTGTTTGTTTGTTTGTTTGTTTTAAACATTTAATAATTAGCTATTTAATAATATATATCCATATAAAATTTAAATAAATATATAAATAAAGACAATAATTAATTATAAGTTAAAATAATTTAGTAGCAACTTGATAGCTAATGTAACTAAATATTAGATTATATATACATATACAATATTAAAATAATGTATTAACAAAAATTGTATTAAATCAATAATACTATAATAATATTCTAAAAAAAATCATAACGTGGCGATACACGGGTGGCCTCGTATCTCTGGTGTATCTCTGGCGATACACAAGGGCCCTCATATCTCTGGCGTGTCTCCAGTAAAAAATTAAAAATAAATATATTTGCCACGTAGGCAATATTTCTTTGTTTGGTATCGTCACGTGGCGATATACTTGGTCAAATGGCTAAATTAGTAAAACTGAAAGTGAATGACTATTTTTGTAAAATACTTCAGTCAAATGATTTTTTTTATAATTTTTCCTATAAATTTAATGTTTAAAAGTCAACTCAATGGGGTTTTCTTATAGTAGTGGGTTTTCCTTTTGATCGTGTGTTTTCTTTTTGATCGTGTGTTTTTGGATGAAATCAAGTCTGTAACGTCAAAATCAGTATGAACGCTTAAAATCACATCTGAGAAGACTCACCCAAGTATTGAAGATAGTTTCAAATGTCGTTTAAAAACAAATCTACGGGTCAATGATTTAAATTATTTAAAATGCAGATATAAGCTGATTATAACAAAGATGGTTTATAGTCTATGTGTATCATTGTATGCGGTAAACATATTCCTTTTATGTGATTGAATGTTTTAGTCGCATCATAGACGCCGATATGATTTAGAAGTATATTTAAAGATTAGCTTTAGTAAACCCGTGTAATACACGTGTTGAATAAATAAAATATTAAATTGAATAAAAATTATTAATTATAAAACGATAGATTAAAACATGATATGATTAAATTATATATAACTAATAGTTATAAATAATAAAACAATAACATAAAATTTTTAATTTTTTTATTTTTTCAAAGATAAATTAGACATTTTATTTTAAAACAACATTAAAGTTTTTTTTAATTTCCTTACTATAAATCCCTATTTTAATTATTTTTGTTTTATTAAAAAATTACTTTAAAAACCAATTTTAAAATATTACGTAAAAATAATTTTATTTTATTAGAAAAAAATCTGTGTATAAAAAACTATCTATATAAAAATAACATTAATAAAAATTTATCTTTCTTAATTTATTAAAAACTAATTATAATATAAAATAAATAGATAATATCATTAGTACTTAATGTGGTTATTTAATAGGAGAGAGAAGCGGGAAAATTTTGATTAGAATGAATGTGATGTTGACACGTGTCATTAAATGAGTCTAAAAGTAACATGGGACAATTATAATTACCTTTTTGTTAGAGTAGTGAGATTGTGTGATTTATTTGTTATGAAAACGAAAAATCGTATAAAGTATAAACATTTATATATGCAATAAACGGTTATATAAGCAGTTAATTCCCTCTTTAATAGTCTGTTTATATCTCTCATACAATACTACAATAACATTGTTCGGTTCTTAGACCTTATATTTATAATTGCCAAACAATAATTTTATTTTCATTTTATCTTAGATAATGCTGATGTAATATCTAAAATAATGGAAGGTCAACCTATACTTTTGTGTAATGGTGGAATCATAGCGTGAAAAATACAAAAAGTACTGTAATCAACGCTTTTTCAAGTGGTTGATATCTGAGTTTTCATTAAGAAAATACTCACTAAGGGGGTGTTTGATATCGGCTGACCCGGCTGATCCGACTGACCGGGTGACTCGGTCAGCAGGTCAGCCTGTTTGATACGCGGTTCATTTCAGCTGACCGGGTCCAAGATGGCTGACCCAAACCTGAAAATCAAAAAGGATGACCCGGCTGACCACCCTCGGCGACCACCTGCGCGACCGCGACCAGCCACGGAGACAACCTGCGCGACCACCCATGGCGACCGCGACCACCCTTGCGTGACCGAATCTCCCCTACCGGTCCTCCCCTCCACCCGAGCCTCTTCACCCGCCGCCCTTCCTCCGTTCGACCTCCTCCCCTTCCCCTTGCGCGACTTCCCCTGCGCGACCACCTCCCCCTCCCCCTCCCCCTTGATCATCTTCATGGGTTTTGTGTGAAATATGTGTAGCTGTGTTGATGATGTGTCTTGAAACCTTGATGTGTTTTCTTGAAATTTTGTGAAGAAGATGACGGTGAAACATGGTGGTGGTTGTGGGTGATTTCAAGATTAGGGTTTTTGTGTATATGTTTGGGTGTGTGTGGTGACACAAGTGTGTGCGTTTTTGTATGGTTTTTGAAAAATGAACGTGTCTTGTTTAACACGGGTAGTATGTCACACCCCGACCGACGGCGGAATCATCGGAGCGGACGAGGGAATGATTGATTGTTCATAACTCATGATTGTCTAATTGTGTAAATAATATTAAAATCAGCTTACAGGATAACATAAATTTAACAGATACAAATACAACAGTTAACGTCACAAATAATAATTGTCTTTTGTTTTGACTAAGTCCAGGTCTTATATGATCAAGTAGAAGTCCACTAGCTTGCTTAACCTGAAATCATGTGAGAAAATAAAGTCAGCTAACGAATTAGCTGGTGAGTAATCATAGTTTTGAGTATACATATAGATTGATTGATTGATTGAGAATAATTCAATTCACAAGGTAACGTTAAGACTTATATTGCAATAGTAAAGCATATAGATAAACCGACACAATAACAACCCCTTGACTTGACACTTGCATATAATAGACTCCACACATAAACCATAGATTAACTCCTGCCTCTGGCACAATCACCACTCGACTATTCATATGGGGTGGGTTATCCAAACCAGTAGATCTACATTGTTGCCAGGATTGATTGATTGATTGAATTAGGGTTTTACTGTCGTCCAGTTTATCACAGTATGTTCACATAATTGCAAGTAATAACATAACCTGTCTTGAATTGAATTAGAATGAAATAACAATAGAATATCATGATTGAATATATTGTATCACATGATTTCCCCCAAATAGGAAATGATATAAAAAGGGGATATGAATACTCACTTGATTGATAAGATTGGATTTTGAACGTGATAGGTTAGACACCTGTGATTTCCTTACGGTTAACCTAAGAAACGGTGTCTCGTGTTAGAATAATAATGATTTGAAAGTTTGGGAATGTTTTAAGGTTTCCATTTTGATTTTGAATGGTGGTTTAAATATTCTATCTAATTTGTATGTCTTGAAACAAATAGATTTATTGAAAATGATTATGTTTAGATTTTAGAAATAAACGTATTAGTTTATGTATCTGTTTGATTTATTGTGAAAATGTGGAAAAATAAATAATTAATCTTATTAATTAATTATGTGATAATTAACTAATATGTTTAATTATTTAATTTATTAAAAGAAATAAAATTGTTATTTAAATGATTTAAATATAATAAATTTATATATTTAATCATTATTTAAACAATAATAAATATTGTGTGAAATTATTACAAATAATATTGTGTCAAATAATAATTCAATAAATTAAATTATTATTAGGAGTTCATTTTTATTTAAATAATTTTGATTATTATAACTTTATTTATTTAAAACATTATTAAAAATAGATAAAATATTGAAATAAATTCCAGAAAAATAATTTAGTTGTTTAAATATTTTTAATGTCTTAAAAATATTTTTTTATGATTTTTATGAATTTTTTTAGAATTTTTAGAGGCTTAAAATGGCCTAAAAAATATGTGTAGGTGCCCGGGGTCGAACCCGGGACCTCTTGGAATACATGGAATGCAGGAACCGGTGTGCTAAGGGCCTTGGCCGCGTTTAAGTCCAGTTCCAAATTGTTTTAAACAACACTTCAATCAACCCCAATTTCCACATAAGAACCCTAGATCGAATCCCCCCAAATTGAACATCGAATCGATTTCGATTGCATCTGCACCATGGGGCTTTCATTCCCCATGTAAAAACGAGTATGTGGGTGTGTAGAATTACCTATATGGTATCGATTTGAAGTTGATCCCAACGAAGAACAGGTCGCGGCACAGTGATGATCGTTTGATGCTCAAACAGTGATAATAATCGAATTAAACTCTAGGGAAGCTTTGAATGATGATCTAGAACCAAAGCCTTATGTTAATTTCGAGTAAAATCGATTGTAGGATAGTTAGAAAACGAGTTGCAGGTCGACGGGTTCGGAGGTTGATCGAACGGGTTGTTTGATCGTTTTGGATGAAATTGATTTCATAGGAGTATTATAAACGGTTATATGTTTGTTAGTGCGATGTTACTTTGAGTATTAAATGTGTAGTGGCTGATTTCGCGTGATCTTTGGCCGACAATGGGGTTAGGGGCGGTGGTGGGATTCGAACGGGTGACAGGGGGGTGGGGTTGGGTTTTTTCCAAAATTACAGGAATGGTCCCTGTGGTTTGGATGCTTATTTATTCAATTCCAAAAGTTTAGTTTTTAAGTTTCAAAAATTACCATACCCCCCTGGATTATTATTATCATTTTTTTGTTATTATTTTTATTATTACTATTATTATTATTAGTATTATTATTATTATTATTATTATTATGATATGATTATTATTATTATAATTGTTATTATTATTTTTTTTTTCACCGAAAATATGCGATGTTACAGTCTCCCCTGCTTTAGGAAATTTCGTCCCGAAATTTAAATCACGAGGAGGCTGAAACGAAAATGCGGATACTGGGATTTCATTTGTTACTCACGTTCCCAAGTGAAATCTAGGCCACGTTTAGATTCCAGCGGACTTTGACAATCGGTATTCGACTACGTATGAGTTGTTTGACTTCCCGATCCATAATTTCCACAGGTTTCTCAATAAAGTGCATAGATTCATCAATCTGGACTTCGTTGAGTGGAATGTGGAGATTTTTATCGGCAAGACATTCTTGAGATTTGAAACATGAAACGTTGGTTGTATATTGCTGAGCTCTTGGGGTAGTTCAAGCTTGCAGGCTACTTTCCCAATTCGCTCGTGTACTTTGAATGGACTCGCGTAACGAGGTGCTAGTTTCCCTTTCTTTCCAAAGCGAATCACTCTCTTCCAAGGTGACACCTTAAGAAGTACGAGATCACCGACATTGTATTCCATGGGCTTACGTCTTTTGTCAGCATAATGCTTTTGACGATTTCTAGCAGCGATCAAGTTATCACGGATCTTATGAATTTTGTCGGTTGTTTCTTGTATTAATTCCGGACCAGTAATTTGTGATTCACCAACTTCAGACCATACAAGGCCTCAAATGGTGTCATCTAATGTTGGTATGGTGATTGTTATTGTAAGAGAATTCAATCAATGGAAGATAAGAATCCCACGATCCACTGAAATCAAGACACAAGCCCGAAGCATATCCTCGAGCGTCTGTATCGTTCCTTCAGTCTGACCGTTGGTTTACGGTTGATAAGTTGTGTTAAGATTCGGTTGAGTTTCGAGAGCTGATTGGAGACTTTTCCAGAAAATGAGAGATGAAGCGACCATCGTGATCAGAGATGATATTTTACTTGACAGAAGATTGTTTAGGAAGACTACCATCACGAAATCAGGTTTTGATGATAACTCACAATGAAAGTCGATAGATAAGGAATAAATGGTTCGATGTAGCTAGATCGAGTCAAAACATGAGAATAAAGGAAAAGAAATTGATTTAAGAATTTAAATGTTCCAAGCTTGGAATCAAAATCAACCTAAAACGATCAGGTCTCTGTTCAAGTTCAGAGATCATGCTTTGGCTTGATAGGTCGAAACACTAACATTATTTCACCCTTCAAGTTAATACATGCGTCTCGTCACTTGATTACAACCATGGTAAGTTGATGATCAAGAAATAAGAATAGTCCTCAAGGTATGGTTTTCACCCCTAACTTGATGGTGTACTCTTAAGGTATGGCCACTAACTTACCAATTAAAAGTTCGATCTGAGGATCTACAGAAATAAGACGAGATAACTCACCATTAAGGTAAGGGAAATCACTCCTATCTTAACGATGAATTTTTTTTACAAAAACAAAACATAATAAGATAGACTTTCTCATCAAAATCCAGAATTCACTCCTACTTTGACGAGATCATTTCATTTGAGAAATACAATCCATAAAATTATCATCAAGGTATGAATTTCACGCGTATCTTGATGATTGAGCTTGATATTAACAAGAAAACAATCGAAGATTGACATTTGTCACCAAAGTACGGGTTTCAATCCTATTTTGGTGAGATTATGTCATTTGTGAAATGCAAGTTTCAAAGTGAATAATTGAAGTCAATCCTCAGATAAGGAAATCACCCTAATCCAGAGGATGAAATTTCATAAAATACACAATTGGAACCATTTAATGAAATGAATAAAGAATCTTCACCAAAGTAAGGGAATCACCCCTGTTTTGATGAGTTAAAATCATTTAGGACATTCGTATCTCCCACGGTGCATGTGGTTCAAAGTTTGACTTAACGACGAAAGGAAAAGTACCTCAATTAGAAATTTAGAAATTTTCAAATTACAACAATATAACAAAGGAAATCACGATTACAAATCTTGAATTAAATCAGGAAAGACAAAATCAAGGACAAGAATTATTCAACACCACATCATTGGTGGCTTGAGCTTGTTGAGCATTAATGTTGAAAGCACGTCCTTGAGCCGTAGGAACTGGGATGACAAGTTGAGGGCATCGATTGCGAAAATGGTTCGGATCACCACATTGATAGCATGCACGACCCTGGGTAATTGCAGGAAGATGTTGGTGAACTGGTGCATTGGTCGGAGCTTTAGCAGCACTCCTGCACACGTTGAATGTATGTCCCAAACGACCACAGTTTGTGCATTGACGACACTGAATGTTAGCGGGATGGTGATAACTGCAGTTGTTACACTGCGGATAGGGTCCAGCGTATGACCTTTTCATTAGCGATTGGTTGTTTACTACTGGTTGACGAGTTGGAGGGACTTGATTAATTGGCACAGCAGGGGTAATTACAGTAAAGTTTTGAGATTGAGCCTTCCTCTTCTTGTTCTTGGAAAGCTCGGGTTGGTCGGTTTTGACGGTTTCGTTAGGAAGTTTATCGGTATTTTTCTTCGATCCTTTCCGGGTTAAGGAACCCGCTTTCACATGATTATCGGTTAACTGTGCAGCCAGCCTGATAGCATCTTCTAGTGTTGAAGGATTCCTTCCTAGCACCGTATCCTGAATTTGCATGGGTAGTCCACCAATGTACTTCTCGATGGCTCGGGAGGTAGGGGTAGCAAGATGCGGTACCAAAAGGCTCAGGTCGTGGAATCGGTTAGTGTATGCTAGGTTCTCGCCACTGTCTTGGGTTAATTCCCAGAACTCAGCTTCCAGTTTCCGGACTTCGTTTCTTGGGCAGAACTCTTTAGTCATAAGCTCCTTAACTTCAGCCCATGTTAATGCTAGAGCAACATCAGTTCCACGGGTTCGTTTCTCTCCGTTCCACCAAGTAAGTGCGCGTTTCTGAAGAACACTTGTGGCATACCGGACTTTTAGATTTTCAGGGCATTCGCTGTTTAGGAAAATGTTCTCGATGCTTTCGAACCACTGTAGTAATCCAGTAGCACCTTCAGTTCCACTGAACTTAGTGGGGTTGCAAGAACTGAAATGTTTGTAGGTACAAGTTTTGGGAGGGTTTGGTGCAGTTGGATTTTGGACAGTATTGTTGCCTTGGTTCAAATGGGTAAGTAGAGTTGGGATGACCGCAGTAACTTCACGTGCTACAATAGCAGAAATCTTACGGCCAGAGTTTCTAGATCGTGAACGAATTTGACGAGAAGACATGCTGTATAATATGGAAAGAAGAAACCTCTATGAGAAACGGGTAATTGGTTTTTAAAACTTTTCAACATAATAAAATCGTCAATGAGATTGTTTGAAATAACAATGAGAGGTTAGGAGTGTAAACGTTCGGTTCGCAAACCAAAGCGAATACGTTGACTTATCAAAGTATTTGTGTCCACCATAACCTTAACGAGGACATGCGTACCTATAAGCGAATACTCATCTCGAGGGTTCCCAGGTAAGGTAATCAAGTTGTATGAATACCTTGCCTAGACAGAACACCTTAAGATACAGGTATCCCACTCTTCCAGCATTGGATGTTCTCGGTCATGTGACACGGACTTTGACGAGATTTGAAAACCATGAATAACAATCGAGTTTTTGAGTTTGAAATCACTTGAATTAGGCACACAATGCCTTAGAATATGAGTTAAGATTCGTGTGTATATTGATAGATTCAAAGTGTAAGAATAATCACATAAGGCATATAATCACATAATCAAGTATAAACATGTAAAGCACATAAAATCCTATCTAAGCATGTAAAATACATGAGAGGACTCATGTGTAAAGGTACTTAGTTATAGTCTAGGTCATTCCATTTCTAATAACCTAATTCCCTATAACCATGGCTCTGATACCAATCTGTCACACCCCGACCGACGGCGGAATCATCGGAGCGGACGAGGGAATGATTGATTGTTCATAACTCATGATTGTCTAATTGTGTAAATAATATTAAAATCAGCTTACAGGATAACATAAATTTAACAGATACAAATACAACAGTAACGTCACAAATAATAATTGTCTTTTGTTTTGACTAAGTCCAGGTCTTATATGATCAAGTAGAAGTCCACTAGCTTGCTTAACCTGAAATCATGTGAGAAAATAAAGTCAGCTAACGAATTAGCTGGTGAGTAATCATAGTTTTGAGTATACATATAGATTGATTGATTGATTGAGAATAATTCAATTCACAAGGTAACGTTAAGACTTATATTGCAATAGTAAAGCATATAGATAAACCGACACAATAACAACCCCTTGACTTGACACTTGCATATAATAGACTCCACACATAACCATAGATTAACTCCTGCCTCTGGCACAATCACCACTCGACTATTCATATGGGGTGGGTTATCCAAACCAGTAGATCTACATTGTTGCCAGGATTGATTGATTGATTGAATTAGGTTTTACTGTCGTCCAGTTTATCACAGTATGTTCACATAATTGCAAGTAATAACATAACCTGTCTTGAATTGAATTTAGAATGAAATAACAATAGAATATCATGATTGAATATATTGTATCACATGATTTCCCCAAATAGGAAATGATATAAAAAGGGGATATGAATACTCACTTGATTGATAAGATTGGATTTTGAACGTGATAGGTTAGACACCTGTGATTTCCTTACGGTTAACCTAAGAAACGGTGTCTCGTGTTAGAATAATAATGATTTGAAAGTTTGGGAATGTTTTAAGGTTTCCATTTGATTTTGAATGGTGGTTTAAATATTCTATCTAATTTGTATGTCTTGAAACAAATAGATTTATTGAAAATGATTATGTTTAGATTTTAGAAATAAACGTATTAGTTTACGTATCTGTTGATTTATTGTGAAAATGTGGAAAAATAAATAATTAATCTTATTAATTAATTATGTGATAATTAACTAATATGTTTAATTATTTAATTTATTAAAGAAATAAAATGTTATTTAAAATGATTTAAATATAATAAATTTATATATTTAATCATTATTTAAACAATAATAAATATTGTGTGAAATTATTACAAATAATATTGTGTCAAATAATAATTCAATAAATTAAATTATTATTAGGAGTTCATTTTTATTTAAATAATTTTGTATTATTTATAACTTTATTTATTTAAAACATTTATTAAAAATAGATAAAATATTGAAATAAATTCCAGAAAAATAATTTAGTTGTTTAAATATTTTTAATGTCTTAAAAATATTTTTTTTATGATTTTTATGAATTTTTTTAGAATTTTTAGAGGCTTAAAATGGCCTAAAAAAATATGTGTAGGTGCCCGGGGTCGAACCGGGACCTCTTGGAATACATGAATGCAGGAACCGGTGTGCTAAGGCCTTGGCCGCGTTTAAGTCCAGTTCCAAATTGTTTTAAACAACACTTCAATCAACCCCAATTTCCACATAAGAACCCTAGATCGAATCCCCCAAATTGAACATCGAATCGATTTCGATTGCATCTGCAACCATGGGGCTTTCATTCCCCATGTAAAAACGAGTATGTGGGTGTGTAGAATTACCTATATGGTATCGATTTGAAGTTGATCCCAACGAAGAACAGGTCGCGGCACAGTGATGATCGTTTGATGCTCAAACAGTGATAATAATCGAATTAAACTCTAGGGAAGCTTTGAATGATGATCTAGAACCAAAGCCTTATGTTAATTTCGAGTAAAATCGATTGTAGGATAGTTAGAAAACGAGTTGCAGGTCGACGGGTTCGGAGGTTGATCGAACTGGTTGTTTGTGATCGTTTGGATGAAATTGATTTCATAGGAGTATTATAAACGGTTATATGTTGTTAGTGCGATGTTACTTTGAGTATTAAAATGTGTAGTGGCTGATTTCACGTGATCTTTGGCCGACCAATGGGGTTAGGGGCGGTGGTGGGATTCGAACGGGTGACAGGGGGGTGGGGTTGGGTTTTTTTTCCAAAATTACAGGAATGGTCCCTGTGGTTTGGATGCTTATTTATTCAATTCCGAAAGTTTAGTTTTAAGTTTCAAAAATTACCATACCCCCCCTGGATTATTATTATCATTTTATTGTTATTATTTTTTATTATTACTATTATTATTATTAGTATTATTATTATTATTATTATTATTATGATTATGATTATTATTATTATAATTGTTATTATTATTATTTTTTTTTTCACCGAAAATACGCGATGTTACATAGTACTTGCGTTCAGTTTGGTTATTTTTATTGATTACATAACACCAGTTAAATTCAAACTCGTTAGAACAACGAGGCAATAAGGTTATTTTTATCATTCAGCAGAGTCAGACAAATACTAAATCAACAGCCAAGTTTCAGTTAGATGCAGACCCAGTCAGAACTTCTTACTGGGTCAGCTTCTGACTCAGTCAGATCTTACTCAGTCAGCACAATCAAACAGCCCCTAAATATTATGTTATAGTACAAATTGTTTTACTACTCTTACCGATTCCAATGACAGCATTGTTATGTATTTTTAATCGTGTTGAAAAATAACCTGGATACATTTAAAAATATCTAGAACCATTCAGCTCATTTTTTAAATAAATAAGAGGACTATAATCAAGTCGTAAACGTATTAATTGTGTTTGTAGTCGGTTTGTAATAAATGGTTAAGTGTATCATAAACAAAATAACATGTTTAATTAAACGGGCTAAATGTATCAACCCGAACACTAGAACAAAAATGTCTTCCTGAGCGCTAGGGCCGTCCTCGAGATTCGTCAAAAATTTGGGGCCTGTGCAAATAGAAAAAAAATGGGCACCTATAATATAAAGTAAATAACTCAACATAAAACTTTAGGCCCTCATCGAGGAGGAAAAAAACAAGACCCTAGTTCGATCAATTGATCGCATAACCTTTTGTGTTTTGATCATTT
Organism: Flaveria linearis; assembly: GCA_024085815.1. Lineage (NCBI taxonomy): Eukaryota > Viridiplantae > Streptophyta > Magnoliopsida > Asterales > Asteraceae > Flaveria > Flaveria linearis. The sequence goes on from CM044016.1 coordinate 48,435,124, forward strand.
TGTGTTTCCGAGTTCATTTAAGTAGAAAAAAAATAAGGAAGTGGAAGAAAAATAAAAACAATTGTGTTTTAGAGTTTTTTTAATGAAAGAAAAATAAGAAAGTTGTGTTCACAAGTTTATTTATAAATGGATGAAAGGAGAGTGGAATAAAATGAAAGCTAAATTATTCGCTCCAAATCAAAAGAAGGTAAAGAGAAGAGAAAAGAAAGAAAAAGAAGTATTAAAAAAAGAAGGAAAGAGAAGAAAAAAAAGAAAAAAAAAGTGTTTTACTTAGGCCATTGATAATTGAACACCCTGTCAGGTGTTAAAGAAACGCCCTTTGACTTTCTTCACGGCCCGTGAAGGGCCTTACGGGCCGTGAGGACTTCGAAATTTAATTCTCACAACTGCATTTAATCACGGCCCGTGAAGGAACAACGGCCCGTAAACGTCCGCACACACGGCCCGTTAACTACCTCAATAACGGCCCGTGAGATCCTTCACGGGCCGTAGTTGTCCTTCTCAGAATTACTTTCCTCGTTTTGCGTGCACTTTTAAATTTTATAATTATGTGACGCGACGTATTATTCCTTGATTCGATTTAAGATTCTATATAAACCGTTATATATATGACTTGTTATATGGTTAGTAAGAAACGAAACAGTAAAATGTCTCTCGTGGAGGTAGGAGAAGACGTCAAAATGAGTCATCATCAAAACCGTTATATATATGACTTGTTATATCGTTTTTCGAGGGAGACCCAGCCACGGCAAAAGCTGTGGAAGCTGATTGGACGTCCCCTGAAGGGGGACACGCACCATCGACTGGGACGTGCTGGAGGAGGTCGGAGACATAGCACGTGCCCAGGATATCATCGGGCTGGACGGAGAGACACCGTGGAGGCGGATGTTTGATTTGGGATCGAGGAGGGGCTACCGGAGCTGACGTTGCAGTTTTTGTGTACGTTTCAGTTCACTCCCGCCTTTGAGGATCAGGACCCCCGCCAGCACATAGCGGTTCGATTTAGGCTGGGGACCACCGGTAGGTACGAGTTCACCCTCGCCCAGTGGGCGGTGACTCTTGGGTTTTACACCCAAGAGGAGACGGAGGATCCTCGTTTTTATACTGACGAGGTCCAGTCGGAGCCGGCTCCTTTGGTCGGATGGTGGCCGACCATTTCCGACCAGCCGTGGGAGGGCGCCATTAGGGCGACCTCTATTAGGGATCCTTTGCACCGGTATCTACACCGGTGCATTGCCGGCACCATTGCCGGCAGAGACCAGAGCATGGAGCAGGTGTCGCTCCTTGACTTATTTTTTTGAGGGCCTTGCTTTCACCCAGACGGGTGAATCTAGCTCACTGCATGGCCGCCTATTTTTTGAGCGTCATTCAGGGCAAGGTAAAAAAATATTTCTACTAATTGTTAACAAATAAGTATTATCTATTATGCAATTCATAATTATGCCTATTGTTTGATTGTTTTGCAGATGGATAGCCCGATTGTTTGCGGCTCGTACATTACCGTCATTGCCTCGCGCTTAGGGTTGTTTACGGACGCCCTAATTGCGAGGCAGACTACGGACACGCCGCCTCGGATTTTGGGTCGACAGACCGTCATGGCCATGGGGATTGCCGCCAAATTTGGCGACGACCTCCGATGGTCCACTGATGGTGTTCTGTTTGTACAAATGCCAATATTGCTCGGAACAGGCATTGGATAGTCACCCACTAATCGAATTCTAATGAAATGGCAATCTTGAACATAAGCAATTGAAATTATATGATGTTCACTGATATCACGAGGAGATAACCAGAACGGGAAAAAAGTAGCGGAGTTGCCGATCGATATAAAAATTATAACCACTCGAAACCTGTTAGCAATAAAGATTGTAGCAGGTGGCACTGTCATCCAATTTTTGTATGGAGCCGCACCTAACCCGTTCCAGTTTAATGATTCCCTTATTTCGTTTATATCAGGAAACATCGCAGCGTACCTATGTCTGTTTTCATCCAACTCAGATATAAGTTCCGTACGTATAAAACGCCAGTGATTTTCACCATATCCCAGTGCGAGTGCTATAGCACGAAAACCACAATTGCCGTCCGCTAAAACATCATCCGCACCTGAAATATACGGGAAAAAAAATGATGGAATCCAGCGGTTAAACCGGAAAAAATTGTTTTTATCTTCGTCGCCCGGGATATATGAAAACTTGGAACTCTGTTGAGATAATCCATCTTTGGCTCTTGATTTTGAAGACATGGATTGACTGCGCTGCAAAGGCCCTTGTTTTGACTTCACCACCGAACTTGAATATGTTGGCGGACCTTCAAAATTTTCTCTCGGTTGAACATATGAACTATGTCTGGGGGCGTCTAATATTGTTTCTTTTTGCTTATCTTTTTTGGACGACCCGTGTATTTGTTTGGACTTTAGGAGGTTTTTTATCCGTTTTTGAAGGAGTAACGAAAGATTTGAAAATATTAATCAAAGATCTTTTCACGCTTTCGGGTTGGACAAGTAAATGTTTTGTCACCATCTCCATCTCTTATGTACATCTACTTGAACCTCCCGTACAATATACGCGGGTGAAAAATCTAGCTTCCTCCAAAACACATCAATGGCATCGAGCGGGATACATTGACCTATAAAATAATATATTAAATAAAATATAATAAAAGTTTTCATGAAAAAATAAAAAACGTAAAAGAACATTCACCTGTTTGAAAGTAATTGTTTAATTTACAAGCACACGGAAGACCAAAGCTGGTAAAAAGATGGCAGCCACATGATTCTTTGGATATAATTAGATGATGTATCCTGTTAATCTCACCGACTAACATATCCAAAGCCGCAATAGAAACGTTACCTCGTAGCAATTTAAGCACTTCATGATTATGCTGCACCATAAGCATGATTTTGCTTTTGGTAAAACTTTCTTTTATAGCAATTTCCTGGGTAGCTAAGATATTATTAATGAAAGGAATAAATCTATCCAGGGTGCTATTGGTTGCTTTCAGGTAACTTTTCAACAACGAATGTTGGCTCTCAACTCGGTTCGTTGTGTGCTGACCGAAGTTATAACTTCTATTTATCCACGCCGACACAAATCTCTCTTTGTAGGGGTCCAACCAGTTATTTTTTAGGTACATCAGCACTCCTATTAAAAAAAAATGCACTTATTTTTATATAAATATACATATATTTTAAGAATAACACTAGAAAACTTACTTGAATGGTTGGACACCAATCTGCGATAAAGCCGGTCGTAATTATAAGCGTATATGTCCTCCGTTTCAGAGTTAATAAGTACCGACCACACATGCTGAAAAGCACCCCACTCTTCATTTGAAAAACTCGCCTTACAATGTTTAGCAATATTTTCCGAAATATGCCATCTGCAAAGTAATCGAACAGCACTCGGAAAAACTTCTTCTGACGCATTCATCAGAGCGAGGTCTCGGTCGGTTAGTATAACACGGGGCTCCATACACTTATCTTCCAGCGTTGCTTTTAGTTGCTCTAACACCCATCTGAAGTTGGCTTCACGCTCATAATCAATGAATGCGTGAGCAACAGAAAAGATTTCAGGGTGGATGTCACACCAACCATTTGAACAAAAGGCATTTTATACAAGTTAGTTTTGTATGTTGTGTCAATCATCAGCACGTGTGGGTAAGCACGCCATAATGTGTGAGATGTGGGATGTATAAAAAAAACCCCGTCGACGGTATTTGTCGGTTCCTCAATGTGAGGGGTGTAAATATATTGATGTTGTTGTAGTATAGAAAAAAAAACCTGCATTGGGGTTTCACCAATTCTGGTGGACTTTTTTATTTTTGCCCGACCATTATATACGGTTCGTAACCCAGACACGTTATTGGGATTTTGTTCCCTCAACGTGCCTAGAATGTTTCGAGAGTCAATATTTTGCTCGGTCAGATTCCTTACAGTAGAAAGCTCATTTTCGGTGAGCCTCATTGCGTATGCATGTCCTTCCAGGTGTTCAGCAGGTTCATGGTTATGAGTATCATCCACAACAACTATAATCCACCCATCTCTCTGCATCTGGTACTTACCCTGCAATTCAAATTGACAGTTTGTTTTTTTCGTGCCACTTTTTCTTAGAGTGGATGCTCCCTTATATACACCACCCCGATCGCATTTCAACCAAATTTTAACCACCAAACCATTCGAATTTCTTTTTGAACGTTTGGTGACAATAACGAACCCATTATCTCGCCCCACTTTAGTTGCCCAATCAACTAATTCTTCACGAGATGAGAAAACCTAATCAATTTAATATTTTTAGTTAGTTATTACTAAATGATAGTAAAATGAAAGTAAAATTAAATATGATATATCTTATAACCTGATTCGTGTCGTATAAACCCTTTTTACCGGAACCAGAACCGTCATTATCCCCGCTGCTATCGCCACCGTTATCACCCCCGTCATCGCCGCCGTCATTCCCGCCGTAATTGGACGCGAACTGTCCTGGATAGTTTGAAGCAGCCTCTTCGTAATAACCGTAACCCTCCTGAGGGTAATAGTTAGATTCCGAACCAAATAAATAGTTGGTATCCCAGAAAGACATCGTACCGTTAGATATTAACGTTTATATAGTACTTGAAATGGAATATTGCGTTTATGTAGTAGTTGAAATGAAATGAATTTATATCGTTGAATTATGAAATGAATTTATAAACTAACGTTTATATAGTAGTTGAAATGGAATATTGCATCTCGTCACATAATTAACACGAATATCGAGGAATATTACGTCATATCAAATAATGTAATAAATACAAATTTACACGACTATCGAGGAATATTACGTCATATCAAATAACGTAATAAATACAAAATTACACGAAAAACAAGGAATAATATATCTCGTCAAATTATTAAAAGTGAAACTAGGACCCGTAAGTAAGTTCACGGCCGTAAGACGAATACCATAAGGGCCGTGAAGAAATTCACGGGCCGTAAATAAACACGACCGTGATCATAATCACGGGCCGTTAAGTTTTTGAATTACGTTTCTGAATGACCGATTTGACTTGCGACAGACCATACGGCCCGTGAAGGGCCTTACGGGCCGTAAAGAGGGCGTCCAGATATCCTGGAGGGCGTCTCTTTAGTAGGCCCCTTTACTTATCATTTCTCCTTAAGCAAACTTGTAAACATAGTGTTACTGTCCCATCTCAAATTGCAAGTTATTCAACTTGGGTTTTAAAATGCGTTCAAATTTTAATAATAGATAAATGATAATGAATTAAAATAATTAAAATATTAATGAACTTTAATGCTTAATAGACCTATAATAAATAAAGCGTTAATGGGTTGTTATGGGTTAATAAGTTTAAGTGTTTGAGTATATAGGGGCTTTGGGGAGGTATCAAATAACAACTAACTTATTTTGTAAGAACTCTAAAGCTATTGTGAGCCAAACATTTTTAAGGGTAAAATGATAAATAATGATAATAAAATTAAAAAAAGTTATAAAATAAAAAATAACATAAAAATAGAAAAAGTAACATGACAAAAATGTTTCTCTCGTTTATATTTTTTCATAAAAAATATATAAAAATATAAAAGAAGATCTTTTTTTACGAACGTCATTTTGCACATTTGTAATATCTGAAAATACACATGTGTAAATTCGGTATTATATATGTGTATAACAAGATTTACAAATCTGTATGTTTTTAAAACGCGTTAAATATGACTAACCAAAACCATACGTATCATACCCGTGTCATATTTCGTGTATGAGATTACCACTCCTAGTAATTATCGTGTATGCTCTTGAGAAGTTGAGACTTAATTAAGAACTAGTAATTTACTCGCCGCGCGTTGCTGCGGCGGAGAACGTACGTGTCATGATCAAGTATAAAATATAATCGACTCAACTTGTTTCCGAACTAAATTTACGTAAAATATGGAGTAACACGAATTTGTAACATCAAATGAAAACATATTTTATTTAAATCGACTATATTTCAAACATAATTTAAATTAAAACGTATAACAACTCAAAATGTACATCAAAATAAGCAAGTGCGGGAAATACATAGGCGACATGATAAAGCATAGATTACATTCGCTCTAACACATTTTCTAGCAAAATTTACATCAAAACATGGAGTAACTCGAGTTTATACCAACGAAATAAAATTATAATATTTGACCCAACTCATTCCAAATAAAATTTACACATAAAAATATACACGTAATATTATATAATAAAGTTTTTTAAAATAGATATAATTTGAACTACTACTACTATTATAAAAGAAACTAAAATATGAATTAATTAAGAAAGCACAATGTATAGTAAATGTTAAACTCGAACCCGGGTCTTATGTATAGTGAAAGAGCTCACACGTCAGCAAGCTAGATATCCTTGCATGTCTCAGTTTTCTATATATAATATAAAAAAAATAAAAATAAAAAAATCCCCACCTATATAATATATAACAAAAAAAATCAAAAAACATAAAACATCAATTAATTGTGTCATATATTTTACGTCATATGTTATATGTATTAATCATTGTGTTTTACGTTTTAGATCATTTTGTGTTATTTTTATCATTGTTTTTATAGATTATAAACTTGTTATCTATCATCATGTTTTACAACTAGAAGATACAATGATATACTTTCGCCAATCTAGTATTAAAATTAATAGTGTTGAATATAACACAATGTGTTATTTTTGTTATTATTTTTAATAGATTATATAAACTTGTTATTTTGTTTCAACACAATGATTTTATTTCAACAATGTATTTTTCAAAACTCATATCATTCAAGATAACATAATAATGATTAAAAGAGATAATGATACGTACATTATGTTATTTTGTCATTTTTATCAATGTCCAAGATTAATTAGTTGCTAATTTATTATCGTATTTTACATATTAAAGATACACAACAATATTATCTATCATTTATATTTTTTAAAATTCATCATTTTAGAGATATATTAAAAAATATTAAATTTACCAGTTTAGAAAGAATATAGGTAATTTTTTTAACGACAAATGTATTAAGAAAACAAAAATCAGAAACTGTAAAAGGCGAATCAAACAATTTCCATGCGGTAAACGTGTAACATGGTAGTCTATGTAAAATTAATAGTTTTTGAATGGCATGTAAAATTAATTAGAAAAGAGTCAAAGACATTGGACTCGACTACAGTGATATGAAATCCAAAATAACAATTCAAAAATGGATGGCTTGGCTCGTTGTTTTTAAAAGTTGATTTTTAATCTGATTTTGGTTATGTGTAGGGTTATACTAAAAATGATATTTAATATAAAAAGTTTAAAAAAGATTGTGGGGTTAACCGATGTACTTGTATTGTTTAAGAAGAATAACATTTTTGTCATTGTTTCAAATACGTCAATTTATTGTGTATTATACGTTCATTATGTGAAACATCAATTAATTGTTTCATATATTTTACGTCATTTGTTTTACGTTTTAGATCATTTTGTGTTATTTTGTTATTCTTTTTATAGATTATAAACTGTTATCTATCATCATGTTTTACAATTAGAAGATACAATGATATACTTTCGCCAATCTAGTATTAAAATTAATAGTGTTGAATATAACACAATGTGTTATTTTTGTTATTGTTTTTAATAGATTATATAAACCTGTTATTTTGTTTCAACACAATGATTTTATTTCAGCAATGTATTTTTCAAAACTCATATTATTCAAGATAACACAATAACGATTAAAAGAGACAATGAGCCATCGTGTTATTTTGTCATTCTTATCAATGTCCTAGATTAATTAGTTGTTAATTTATTATCGTATTTTACATATTAAAGATACACAACAATATTATCATCATTTATATTTTTTAAAATTTATCATTTTAGAAAAAAAACACAATAGTATTCAAAATTAATAAAATAACCAATAAAAAGACACAAATAACTGCAAAAAAGACACAAATAACTGCTAAAAAGACACAAATAACTGCACTAAAGACACATGGATAAGATATGAAGTTAAAAACATCAAAAAAAAATTATCTTTTATATAACAATACTATACTCATTTTAAAGGTAAAAAAACGCTCCTTTTTATGGTGTAATTTTATAAAAAAATTTATCAATGTCCTAGTAATTTACTCGCCTTGCGTTGCTGCGGCGGCGAACGTACGTGTCATGATCAAGTATAAAATATAATCGACTCAACTTGTTTCCAAACTAAATTTACGTAAAACATGGAGTAACACGAATTTATACAATCAAATGAAAATATATTTTATTTAAATCGACTATATTTCAAACACAATTTACGTTAAAAAGTATAACAACTCAAAATGTACATCAAAATAAGCAAGTGCCGGAAAGAATGCGACATGATAAAGCATAGATTACATTCGCTCTAACACATTTCCTAGCAAAATTTACATCAAAACATAGAGTAACTCGAATTTATACCAACGAAATAAAATTATAATATTTGACACAACTCGTTCAAAACAAAATTTACACATTAAAATAAACACGCAATGATATATAATAAAGTTTTTAAGATAGATATAATTTAAACTACTACTACTATTATATGATAAACTAAAATAGTTGTCACGTCTATGCGAGTTTTAATGTAACCCTAAACCAAAATCAAAATGAATGTTCAAAACAAAAAAGTCAGCAAAATACACAAAGTAAAACAAATCAAAACCTCAAATCCATAACACAACAGAACATACAAAACTAAAAACTAAATCAAGTCCAACACCATATACAAAACAGACGAACATCAAAATCGCAAGAATACGACACAGTCTAAAATAAAAAACCGACAACAACCCGCAAAAAAACCACACCCCCAAACCTCAAACCCACATCCAAAACAAACCTAAGATATACAAACAAAACAAAACACACACAGAAAAAACACCAAAAATCCCACAGAGGATTAAATAGGAATAGAATTTGGGATGCACAAACAATATGCAGCAGCAGCATTGCAGATTTGCAGCAAGTGAAAGATTCAATTTAAGTTGGGCTTGAAAGTGGCCTACTAGTGCAGGCCCAGAAATGAATTGCTTAAAAGAAATTTAGGAATTGTTGAGATGGAATAGGTTGCATCCAAAAATGGTCTTTTGGAGAATTGTTAACCTAAGAATACACTAGGCGAATCTAGTAAAAAGAGGTATAGGTTTGCTCTTCTTTTAAGCGGAAGGTCAAGTTTCAAGAGTTTGACCTTCCGCCTGGTTAAAACTTCTTTAATGAGGTTATGCATGCAAGTTTTTTGTAGTTTGACTTTTAAATTATGTCGCCTAGAGCAGTTAAAGTGAAGACAGAAGAGCGGAGATAGTATCATTGGAGATTTTTTGATAGATGGTCCGAACGGCTTCTGTTTATTGTTATTATAACTTAAAGTTGAAATGAAGTAGGAAGAATGAAAAAGATGGATGCTAATATTTAAAGAACCAACTTTAGAATATTTCTCAATAAGAATAACAATAACAATCATGAGTGTAAATGAGTCAAGCTGTTTTACTAGCTAAAAATCAGTTTTGTTAAATGTTTGAATCACGTCAAACTTGAAAGAGTTTAAAGCTTATGTTGGTGCTTATTCAATAAGGATGGTGCTGGGGACACCGTGGGTGTTTTTGGTGGTAGGCCGGTTCAAACGGTCACGGTTAGGGACGGTTAGGGCTTGCGGTCACATTTTGGCCCCTAACCGTGACCGCAAGGCCTTGCTGTCACGGTTTAGTCTGGTACTACCCGTGACCTCGTGACAACAAAACGACAAAATGGCCTGATAAAGTTGAAAAGCGGTCACCAAAACGTCACGGTTTGGCCTAACCGTGACCTCTAGGGTACCAGGTCTCAGTTAAGGTACGAGGTAGACGTGATTTTGACAGGAGGCCGGGAATCGCGCCACGAACCGTAACGTGGAGGCCAAACCGTGACGGTTTGTGCACCAGATTTTCACCTTAAATACATTTCCTCTTTCAACACTCCGCATCGAACCATCTCATTCGAAAATTTTTTCATTTGAGCTTTCATTCATCCAACGCTCGAGTTTTTTCAGCCTTCGTCATTCCAAAAAACACGTTAATTCGAAAACAATGTCGGGTTCGGGAGATCATTATCAAAAGCCGAAACTTCCAGATTTGAATGAGGTGCCACATATCGAAGATTCGAACCAGGTTGAACTAGTATATGTTTATTATAACTTATTATTTGAAATATCTAACCATTATCTTTTTTAGGAATATTACGTATACGGGAGTCACCCTCCGTGGGGGGAGGAGGAAACCAACCCGTCGAACACATTTGCTCAAGAGGCGTACAACTCTTTATTTGGACAGACAGGTTACGGTGAAGGGTACAGATATCCCCTTGCAATTCTTACGGGCATGCCCGAACATGTACCACTCACAAACAGAGCTGGATTACGGACATCCCCCGTACCAGTCAGAACTAGAAATTACACATGTGTCGGATACTTTTAATGGGAATGACACAGATGAGAGTGACGGTTCAGTTCACCTCAAACAAAACCATGGGGACACCGCGGAGCATGATGAGGATGAGGATTGGATTCGAAAGGCTACGGTTTCTTATAAAACCGATAAAGTACGAAGAGTTTTTATTCTTTTGTTTATTTTATTTTTTATTTGTTTTATATATTGTTTTTATGTCTAGCTTTATCATTTTTTCAGTATTTTGATTCTCGTGAAGACTTGGAGAGCTGGGCTAAAATGAGAGGACGTGAGCATGGGTGCGTCATTGTGGTGGGTCGGTCACGAAAAAAGGATGTGGAACTATTATGCAATCGTAGTGGTGAACCTAAATTCACTGGCACAAGTAGACGTACTGGGAGCATAAAGAAGGGATGTCCCTTTAAACTCGTAGGGAAGTACGTAGGAAAGAGTGACAGTTGGATGTTAGAGGTGAGAAATGAGACGCATAACCACGATCCTGTTGTGTACGAGGAGGGCCACGCGCATCTTAGGAAGATGACTGCCGAAGAAATTGATCTTGTCGAGAAGTTACACAGTCAGCACGTGCGGCCACGACATATCCATTCAGCCGTAAGGGAGCACTTTCCCCACAGCGTCTGTGTTGTTCAAGACATATACAATCTGACGTCAAAGTTTAGGGCTGAGGGGAGAAAAGGCATGACACCAATGCAGGAACTTGAAAACCTGCTACAATCTAAAGAGTTCGTGTATGAAACACGAACGAATGCAACTACTAAGGCCGTGGAAGATGTTTTCTTTTGTCATCCTACTTCGTATAAAATGTGGCGCGCATTTCCGCACGTGATGTTGATAGACACGACGTACAAGACCAACATGTACAACATTCCGTTTGTTCAGGTTATTGGCGTTACGTCGACGTCGAAGTCGTTTTGTATTGCGCATGCATTTATATCGAGGGAATGGCAGGACAACTTCACATGGGTACTGGAGCGGATCAGAGATATGCTCGATGGGTGTGTGGAGCCCCGCGTTATTGCCACAGACAGGGACCTGGCCCTGATGAGCGCGTGTGACACCGTGTTCCCGAGTGCTACTAAAAACCTATGCAGGTGGCACGTTAGGGAGAATATAAAAAGACGATGGAATATGATATTCAAAACCGGCATGTGGAAGGATTTTCCATACTGGTGGAAGACCTTGTGTTCGTCTCCCACAGAGGCATTGTACGATTACAATTGCAGGAAGATGGAAGAAAAGTTAACTGAAGATGGTAAACGTGGTAAGAATTTCATAGTTATTTTTACTCTAATAATTTATTTGTTCATTTTATAAATTTTGTTATTTCTTTCAGAGGTATGGGAATATATTTGAAATAATTGGTTGGTGTCGTACAAAGAGAAAATTATTACTTGTTGGATGTACGACCACCTTAACTTTGGTGAGTTTACAACTAATAGGGTTGAGGGCCAACATGCCAACTTCAAGAGTTACCTCACAGGGACCAATAATACGTTGCACACACTTGTCGGATATGTTTGTGACCTCGTGCGCGACCAGGAGATTGAAATTTGTAAAACATTCGAGGTGTCCCGTGTGAAAATTAAAAAAGACCATCGACTGTCATTGTTCTCAAAGTTGCATTATAAAGTAACCATTTTTTGCCTTAGCCTCCTTGAATTAGAGTTGACGAAAATGGAAATGATTCTGGAGTCTGGGGCTTCATGTGGACACCAGTTGTTCACGTCCATGGGCTTGCCATGTGCTTGTCGTTTGGAGATATACGTCCGAGAGGTTATATTTTTCTTAATACATTTTTTTACTGTTGTCACACGATCGCATATTTTTCACTAATAATTTAACCTTTAAATCCAGTCACAAGTATTCCACTCGATGCGGTAGATCCACACAAGAGGAAGCTTGATTTCGAGCCAGCGTACGTCGCGCCGCCTGAACCCGACTACGATGTGAAATTTGATGACTTGAAACAAAAGGTTATATTGTCTCCCAACCCTCAAGTAAAGAAAAAATTGTTTAAAGAAGTATTTGACTCTTTGTTTAAGAGCAAGTCAAAACTTAAAGAACCTGAGGTGCGTCATGACCGACGTGGTCGTCCAAATATTAAGGAGCAACAAAAAAGAGTGGACTCCAATACATCACAGTATGAGGATGCTAGACACAGCTCCTATACTTCCTCACAACAAACTATGCCTGACCCGGCGAGGCATAGCTCATATACCCTCAGTTTAAAATGCCCAACGACCGTTCTAATCAGGGAAATGCTGCTCCAAATGTACCGATTACGGGAGCTGCCCCAGGGTTTCCTTTAATATTGAAACCAAAGGACGTGATAAAAGTTATGAAGTTTAAGGATTAGCTGCCCCAATGGATTCACCGGTACGTTTCGACTATAAAATATGTGCGGCCTGATGGTAACTGTGGTTTTCGGGCGATCGCGGTGGCTTTAGGGAAAAACCAAAATGAATGGGAATGGGTTAGGCGTCAAATGTTGTAAAACCCGGAAGTTTGACTTTTGGGGTAATATACGACTGAGTCTCAGCCGCATGGACATTGTCACACCCCAACCTTGACGGCGGAAACGTCGAGGTGCGAGGGTTAAGATTGTTCACAGCCGCATAACGCTATGTTAAAGTATAAAGTGCCATTAATCAATTGTTTTCAATCACCACATACATCAATGTCTCAAAAAATTAAACAAAAAACAAGAATTCAATCGTCTTTATTAAACCTAGGTCCATGATCTAGGTTTATGCATTCCTTCAATCATCGCTAAGCTTGCACATTACCTGAAACATGTTGAAAATAAAGTCAACTAACTAGTTGGTGAATTCTCATGGTTTTAAATACAATAAGTATACAAAATGTGGCAATTCTAGTCAATGGTCACAAGATAGCAAGTATATAGAACATGCATAGTTACAATCAAGCCTCGACTGAATAATATGAATAAGCATGATTAGCTAAGTGTATTTGGTTCCCTAGTGCACAAGCATACGGCTCCTAGGAGTCGGCAATACATCGACTTTAGCACCAAATAGGCTTGTCAGGCCCAAAGATCTAAGACTTCGCTAGGCTAGCAATAGTTAATGATTGCACACGTATGTCACATCTCGTATAATACTAAACATAACCAAACAACCACGACTATGTAAGAATTGCACGTGTGAAATAAGTATCAAAACGTGTATGTGTAAGTTTGTATAAGCAACATGTTTCACCCCGAAAGATGTGAAATAATCGTAAAGCGGGGCATAAGAACTCACATGTTTAATAAAGGAGACTTGTAGATGAAATAAGAATAACCACGAATAAGATTTCCAACACAAACGTCACAACGCACCTAAACGAAATAAAGTAGCGCGTTATAATTTGTTTGATGATTAATTGTTGGTCTAATAGGAGTTTAATAATTATTCGTATTATTACACGTTATTAATGTGATCGGTTAAATGAAACGAATGGACTATACTTGGTATAATCACTTGTTAGCGCGTAAGAGAAATAATAAATAAGACTTGATTAAATTGTACGTTAAACCGATTTTTAAGGATTGTATATAATAATTATAATAAGTTATTTAACTATTATAAGGGACTATATACAAATATATATATATTATAGGTATAAGTAATAAAACAATTAATTGTTTTGAATATACATATAAATATATATACTAAACAATCCATATATATGATTTAGCTATTAAAAGAACTATGTTTAAATATATATATGTATATATATATATATATATATATATATGTAAGTAACTAAACAATTAAATTGTTTAATTATATATATAAATGCATATACTAAACAATTATAACATTGTATATAATAATCAATATAAATGATTTAGCTATTAAAAGAACTATGTATATATATATATATATATATATTATATAACTAAACAATTAAATTGCTTGAATATATATATGTATAAACATATATCCTAAACAATTATAACATTGTATAATCATAATAAATGATTTAATTACTAAAAGATCAATATATAAATATATATATATAGGTATAAATAATTAAACAATTTAATTATTTAAAAAATATATATATATTTACAAGTATTATGTTTACTCATTTCTTTCGTATTTTTAAGACTAAAATAATGTATTTATAAATACTAAAGTATTTTATAAAAACAAATTAATTTAGTCCTAAAATAAATTAAACAACAGAAAAAATAATCTGCATTTTATAAAATAAATTTTAGAAATTTTCAGAATTTAAAAAGGTTTAATAAATAACAAGAAATAAAGAAAAGAAGAAAAATAAAATAAAATAAAAAAAAGGAACCGGAGAGGGGGGGCTGCCCGGGGTCGAACCCGGGGCCTCCCTGTGTACATGGGACGGGGGAACCAGTGAACCAGGGCCGTGGCCTTGGTTCATTCTGGTTTGTATTTGTTTTAAACCGAGATTCCCATGATTTCCCCAAATCCCACGAACCCTAGGTTCAACAGATCCTCAAAATTGACCTCCGATTCGTTGTTAAACACCCGAATCATCATGGGGCTTTTGATCCCTGGACCAAATCGAGTCACTAACAGGTTCTAATTACCTGTTTCGATTAAGCTTCGAGTGATTTGGAGATCGGTTTCGTATCGGGTGTTCTTGATTTTGGGGCTTTTTGATTCGAGAGGATTTATGGTGAATTGAGAGTTTAGTGAGTTCAGGAACTTCACAATGAACCGAAATCCCTTAATATATAGCTTTGATTTCATGAGTTCGAGCTTAACACGTTTGATTTTGAAACCGCGTTCTCGTTTACCATATTTGAGTGATTCGAGCTGTAATTGTGTGATTATAGTTGATTGATTGATTGCTTACGACGCGTATTATGTTTAGAAATAAATAATTTGATTGAATTTGTGTATTTGGACGGGATTTGATTCGGAATTCATCACGGTAACCTCGGTTTGTTTTGGAAGGTTTACACGAGCGGGAATTTCAATTTTTGGAGTTGGTTCGGGTTCGAAACCCATGGTCGAAGGGGTTGGGTGGTTTAATTGGGTCAAGATTGGTTTGAAATGGGGTTTTGGGCGTTGCGGAGCTCGGCCGGAGCTCCGGCCGATGGTTACCGGGATTACGGGGAGAGAGAAGAGGTGAATGGGTTAAGTTTGAAATTTTTACATATTGGTCCCTGTGCTTTCAAAATTTACGTTTTACCCCTGCACTTTAAATTCAAAGTTTTATTATTATTATTATTATTATATATTATTATTTATACTATTGTTATTATTATTATTATTATTATTATTATTATTATTATTATTATTATTACTATTATTATTATTATTTCTATTGTTATTATTATTATTATATTATTATTATTATTATTATTATCTATTATTATTATTATTATTATTATTATTATTATTATTATTATTATTATCTATTATTATTATTGTTAGTATCATTATATGTATAAAAGAGATTTACTAAAGATGCTATACAATGGCAAAAAAATACAGAATGTTACAGTCTCCCCAACTTAAAGGAATTTCGTCCCGAAATTAAGAATCAAAAAGGGTTACAAGAATAAGTAAGGGTAAGTCTTCTTCATATGTTCTTCACGCTCCCAAGTGAATTCCGCTCCTCGTTTGTTCTCCCATCGAACCTTTACAATTGGGGTCGTAGAGGTCCTAGTCTTCTTCATAATGCGATCCATGATTTCGACGGGCTTTTCAACGAAGTGTAGTGATTCGTCGATCTGAATGTCTTCCAATGGCACATGCAAATTATCGTCAGCCAGACACTTCCTCAGATTCGAGACGTGGAAGACAGGGTGAATTCCACTAAGGTCGGAGGGTAGTTCTAGTTTGTAGGCCACTTTCCCGATCCTTTTCAAAACCTTGAAAGGCCCTACAAACCTAGGAGCTAACTTGCCTTCCTTCCAAAGCGAACCACACCCTTCCACGGTGAGACCTTGAGAAGGACCATCTCCCCAACTTGGAATTCCAGTGGCTTTCGACGTTTATCAGCGTAGCTTTTCTGTCGACTCCTTGCCACTTCCAGGTTCTTGCGGATGATAGCGACTTTATCGGTCGTCTCTTGTATGAGCTCGGGACCGGTAATAAGATTCTCGCCAACGTCGGTCCAGCAGATTGGTGAACGACACTTACGACCGTAAAGTGCTTCGAACGGTGCCATTTGGATGCTTGAGTGGTAACTGTTGTTGTAGGAGAATTCTGCGAGCGGTAGGTGCATATCCCAGTCGCCCCCAAAATCGAGGACACAGAGACGTAACAGGTCTTCCAGGGTTTGGATCGTCCGCTCGGTTTGGCCATCGGTTTGGGGATGGTAAGCCGTGCTTAAATCCAATTGTGTACCCAGAAGTTCTTGCATAGTAGACCAAAGTGAGAAGTGAATCGAGCGTCTCGGTCGGATATAATGTGAAGAGGCACACCATGACGGCTTACGATCTCATCGATGTAAATCCGGGCTAATCTTGATGTCTTATATGTGTCGCGTATGGGTATGAAATGTGCCGACTTAGTCAATCGGTCGACGATTACCCATATGCTATCGTGCCCGCGAGATGTCCGAGGTAACTTGGTTATGAAGTCCATGGATATATGTTCCCACTTCCACATGGGAATTTCGGGTTGTTCAAGTAATCCACTTGGACGTTGATGCTCCGCTTTAACCTTCGTGCATGTAAGGCACTTAGCAACATAGGTTGCTATGTCTCGTTTCATTCCGGGCCACCAATATTGACTCCGTAAGTCCATGTACATCTTATCGGAGCCCGGGTGAATAGAATAACGAGTCCGATGTGCTTCGTTCATGATAGAAGCCCGAAGGTTATTGCGTTTGGGGATCCAGATTCGGTTTGCGAAATACATTAGCCCATTGGCTCTTGTTTCTAATTGGGCTAAGAGATTTGGCTCGAGTTCTTCCTTCATACTCCCTTCGGTTTGCACCGCTTGCTGTGCTTCTCGAATACTCGCCTCGATGTCACAATCGATCCTTAAGTTCTGCAATAACACTGTAGCATTGTTTACATCGAGTCGGACTTCAGTATCAAACTCTCCCAATGTATCGAACCATTGGCGTCGGTCGCGAATCTCTTGAACGGAAACCATCTTTTGATGCGTCTTTCGACTCAATGCATCGGCTACGACATTTGCCTTGCCGGGATGGTAGCGGATATCACAATCGTAGTCGCTAATTAGTTCCACCAACGACGTTGCCTCATATTGAGGTCCTTCTGATTGAAAACGTGTTGGAGGCTCTTGTGGTCCGTGTAGACTATACATTGCGTGCCGTATAGATAGTGTCTCCAGATTTTCAAAGCAAAGACCACCGCTCCGAGCTCGAGATCGTGCGTCGTATAATTTACCTCGTGAACCTTCAATTGTCTCGAGGCATATGCGATGACCTTTCCCCGTTGCATGAGAACACAACCAAGGCCTTGTTTCGACGCATCGCAGTATACCGTGAAGTCGTCATTTCCATCCGGTAGCGTCAGAATAGGGGCATTGCACAACTTGTGCTTCAATGTCTCAAACGCCTCTTCTTGCTCGGCTTTCCACTCGAAAGGCTTGTTCTTCTGAGTCAAGGACGTGAGTGGCTTTGCGATTTTGAGAAGTTGGCAATAAATCGCCGGTAATACCCGGCTAGGCCAAGAAACGATCGAACTTCCGTCGGAGTTGTGGGAGCACTCCAACTCTTTACGGCTTCGACCTTCGCAGGGTCGACGTTAATTCCTTGACTATTCACAACGTGCCCTAAGAACTGTACTTCTTCAAGCCAAAACTCACATTTCGAGAATTTCGCGTACAGTTGTTCCTTCTTCAACAGTTCGAGGATTTGACGGAGATGAAGTTCATGATCGGAGCGAGACTTGGAATAAATAAGAATGTCGTCAATGAAAACGATGACGAACTTGTCTAGGTATGGCTTACACACCCGATTCATAAGATCCATGAAGACCGCTGGAGCATTGGTTAAGCCGAAAGGCATAACCATGAACTCGTAATGCCCATACCGGGTGCGGAATGCAGTCTTTGGGATATCGTCGTCGTGGACTCGCAGTTGATGATAACCCGAACGCAAGTCGATTTTTGAAAAGATTGCAGCTCCTTGAAGTTGGTCGAAAAGATCGTCGATACGAGGAAGAGGATACCGGTTCTTGATAGTCAACTTGTTGAGCTCCCGGTAATCGATACACATACGGAAAGACCCATCTTTCTTCTACACAAATAAGACAGGTGCACCCCAAGGAGAAGAACTAGGGCGGATAAACCCCTTCTCGGATAATTCCTGGAGTTGGCTAGAGAGTTCTTGCATTTCCGATGGTGCGAGTCGGTAAGGTGATTTAGCCGCGGGGCTTGCTCCCGGAATCAAGTCGATTTTAAATTCTACTTCGCGTACGGGAGGTAACCCGCTAAGATCATCGGGAAAGACCTCAGGGAATTCTCGTACAACTGGAACATCTTTGAGTTCCTTCTCCTTGGTTTTGGTGTTGACTACATAGGCCAAGAATGCCGGATAACTCTTACTTAGGCATTTCTGAGCCTTAGTACATGACATAAGCTTGAGTCCTTTGGAGGACCGTTCACCGAACACCTTCATCGTGTCCCCGGAGGGTAAGGGCATGCGAATGCACTTCTCGAAACAAATGATCTCGGCATGGTTCTTAGATAACCAATCCATGCCAATAATGACGTCGAAACTCCCGAGTTTCATAGGAATAAGGTCGATAAGAAACTTATGGTCATCGAGACACAATAGACAATCGCGGATAACCACGTCGACGGTGATGGGTTCTCCATCAGCAACTTCGACGGTGAGAGGTCTCTCTAGATTTGAGCGAGGTTTAGAAAGTGTCGGCTCGAACTCTAAGGAAACGAAACTTCTATCGGCGCCCGAATCAAATAATACGTATGCATAGGTGTCATTAATAAGAAACATACCTGTATAGGTTTTAAAGGCACTTAAGGAGACAAGTAAGGAATTTAAGAGAAATTCTACAGGGATAGGGTTGCATTTTTTTACGTACCGTTCACCACCTCGTTGTTCGCCTGGGCTTGGTTCGCGTTGATGTTGAAAGCACGTCCACGAGCTTGTGGAACATTGCCCACAAGACGAGGGCACTGGGGTCGGTAGTGACCTGGTTCTCCACAGTTGTAGCAGACCCGATTTGTTTCCGTCACTGCGTTCCCTAATGCTCGGCGACACGTTGCCACAAGGTGCCCGTACTTGCCACATAGTGTGCAGATGCGACATGGAAGATTGCCCGGGTGGTGATACCTACACGTGTTACACATAGGTAGAGGGCCCGCATAAGCCCTTGCCACGGGCACTTGTGCTGCTGGAGTAGCCCCGGTAGTACACTGTCTTTGGGGCGGTTTAGAAGCAGCCACGGCGTAGTTCCGTGCCGGTACAAACTTCCGTTTCTTGTTATCAGGCTTGACCTCCTTAACCTCCTCGGGGGTCGTCTTCTCAGTCTTCTTAGCACCCTTTGCAGACATGGTGCCCGCTCGGATGTGGTTCTCCGTCAATTGGGCAGTGATGGTGATAGCTTCTTCCAGAGTTGCGGGTCGGCTACCCACAACGGCATCCTGAATTGAGGCGGCACACCCTTAATAAATTTTTCCACGTTTCGGGAAACAGTATCCACCATGTGTGGCAGTAGTATGCTTAGTTCATGATGACGGGTAGAATACGCCAGATGGTTCCCGCCATCCTGTTTCAAATTCCAGAATTCCTCCTCCAGTTTCTGGATTTCACTCCTCGGGCAAAACTTGGCTATGGCTATGTTTTTGAATTCCTCCCAAGTTAAAGCCAAGATTGCATCGGGGCCTCGGTTCCTCTTTTCACTGTTCCACCATGTTAAGGCCCGTTGTTGTAGCATACTGGTGGCATACCTCACTTTGAGTGCTTCGGGGCACTCACAGTTGACGAAGGTGTTCTCCATCCCTTCAAAACCACTCTAAGAGACCGGTGGCACCTTCTTGCCACTATAACTGGGAGGCTTGCATGAACTGAAATGCTTGAAGGTGCAAGACTGGGTGTTACGCCGTTGGTTTGCACTATTCTCCCCTTGACCATTGCTATTGTTCGTGACGTTTGCGATCATAGTGCTGCTGAGTTCAGCCACCATGGTCGGGATGACCGCAGCCATTTGCCGAGCAATCATGGCAGCAAGCTTACGGCCGGATCTTCCTCGGTTTCCGTGGAAGCGAGACATGCTGGAAAATACAAATTGGGTTAGGATCGGTTAAAGGATAATATGGGTAGGTAATTAAGGTAAGGATCATGAATTATACGGAATGATTCCATTTGGTGACGCATCACCATTTGGAAACGTTGACACGTCAAGATGAATTGACCCATTCACCTCAGAAACTCGTGTATGTTGGTCATAGTTTATCACTCATCCCGGAAATCCCCAGGTAGCGTAACGGTTCCCTCAATGAGATTATACGTATACGCTTGCCTTAGCCCGAGGGCCTTTTGCCAGAAAATCCAGAATACAGGTGTCTATGTACCACACTAGTTCTTTGGTTTATGAAATCAAAAATCTTGATGGGATATTTACAAGATTAGACATAAAGTCTAAAGAATTCCTATCAATAGATTCTACTTGGAGACGAGAATAAGTTTAAGAAATAGTAATGTCGGGGAGAATTAACGTTTAAGATAAGTCTAGGGGAGACGGGTAACAATATGTAATCATGTAGAAAGGCACCTATGCTAAGGCATCACATTGCACATAATAAGGCATAGCGTTAGGCAGCATGCAAACAATAAGTATGTATTCATAAGAATACTATTCTATAAGGATCATGCATAAACTATAGCCTAGGTCACCATTTCTAATAACCTAAATCCCTATAGTTATGGGCTCTGATACCAATCTGTCACACCCCAACCTTGACGGCGGAAACGTCGAGTGTGCGAGGGTTAAGATTGTTCACAGCCACATAACGCTATGTTAAAGTATAAAAGTGCCATTAATCAATTGTTTTCAATCACCACATACATCAATGTCTCAAAATAAATTAAACAAAAACAAGAATTCAATCGTCTTATTAAACCTAGGTCCATGATCTAGGTTATGCATTCCTTCAATCATCGCTAAGCTTGCACATTACCTGAAACATGTTGAAAATAAAGTCAACTAACTAGTTGGTGAATTCTCATGGTTTTAAATACAATAAGTATACAAAATATGGCAATTCTAGTCAATGGTCACAAGATAGCAAGTATATAGAACATGCATAGTTACAATCAAGCCTCGACTGAATAATATGAATAAGCATGATTAGCTAAGTGTATTTGGTTCCCTAGTGCACAAGCATACGGCTCCTAGGAGTCGGCAATACATCGACTTTAGCACAAATAGGCTTGTCAGGCCCAAAGATCTAAGACTTCGCTAGGCTAGCAATAGTTAATGATGCACACGTATGTCACATCTCGTATAATACTAAACATAACAACAACCACGACTATGTAAGAATTGCACGTGTGAATAAGTATCAAAACGTGTATGTGTAAGTTTGTATAAGCAACATGTTTCACCCCGAAGATGTGAAATAATCGTAAAGCGGGGCAAGAATCACATGTTTAATAAAGGAGACTTGTAGATGAAATAAGAATAACCACGAATAAGATTTCCAACACAAACGTCACAACGCACCTAAACGAAATAAAGTAGCGCGTTATAATTTGTTTGATGATTAATGTTGGTCTAATAGGAGTTTAATAATTATTCGTATTTATTACACGTTAATGTGATCGGTTAAATGAACGAATGGATATACTTGGTATAATCACTTGTTAGC
This sequence comes from Flaveria linearis, assembly GCA_024085815.1. NCBI lineage: Eukaryota > Viridiplantae > Streptophyta > Magnoliopsida > Asterales > Asteraceae > Flaveria > Flaveria linearis. The sequence goes on from CM044016.1 coordinate 48,457,412, forward strand.
GCGTAAGAGAAATAATAAATAAGACTTGATTAAATTGTACGTTAAACCGATTTTTAAGGATTGTATATAATAATTATAATAAGTTATAACTATTATAAGGGGACTATATACAAAATATATATTTTATTAGGTATAAGTAATAAAACAATTAATTGTTTGAATATACATAAAATACTATACTAAACAATCCATATATATGATTTAGCTATTAAAAGAACTATGTTTAAATATATATATATGTATATTATATATATATATATATATATGTAAGTAACTAAACAATTAAATTGTTTAATTATATATATAAAATGCATATACTAACAATTATAAACATTGATATAATAATCAATATAAATGATAGCTATTAAAAGAACTATGTATATATATATTATATATATATATATATATATAACTAAACAATTAAATTGCTTGAATATATATATGTATAAACATATATCCTAAACATTATAACATGTATAATCAGAATAAATGATTAATTACTAAAAGATCAATATATAAATATATATATATAGGTATAAATAACTAAACAATTTAATTATTTAAAAATATATATATATATTTACAAGTATTATGTTTACTCATTTCTTTCGTATTTTTAAGACTAAAATAATGTTTATAAATACTAAAGTATTTTATAAAAACAAAATTAATTTAGTCCTAAAATAAATAAACACAGAAAAATAATCTGCATTTAAAATAAATTTAGAAATTTTCAGAATTTAAAAAGGTTTAATAAATAACAAGAAAAAAGAAAAGAAGAAAAATAAATAAAATAAAAAAGGGACGGAGAGGGGGGGCTGCCCGGGGTCGAACCCGGGGCCTCCCTGTGTACATGGGACGGGGGAACCAGTGAACCAGGGCCGTGGCCTTGGTTCATTCTGGTTTGTATTTGTTTTAAACGAGATTCCCATGATTTCCCCAATCCCACGAACCCTAGGTTCAACAGATCCTCAAAATTGACCTCCGATCGTTGTTAAACACCCGAATCATCATGGGGCTTTTGATCCCTGGACCAATCGAGTCACTAACAGGTCTAATTACCTGTTTCGATTAAGCTTCGAGTGATTTCGAGATCGGTTTCGTATCGGGTGTTCTTGTTGGGGCTTTTTGATTCGAGAGGATTTATGGTGAATTGAGAGTTTAGTGAGTTCAGGAACTTCACAATGAACCGAAATCCCTTAATATATAGCTTTGATTTCATGATTCGAGCTAACACGTTTGATTTTGAAACCGCGTTCTCGTTTACCATATTTGAGTGATTCGAGCTGTAATTGTGTGATTATAGTTGATTGATTGATTGCTTACGACGCGTATTATGTTTAGAAATAAATAATTTGATTGAATTGTGTATTGGACGGGATTTGATTCGGAATTCATCACGGTTAACCTCGGAATGCAGTCTTTGGGATATCGTCGTCGTGGACTCGCAGTTGATGATAACCCGAACGCAAGTCGATTTTTGAAAAGATTGCAGCTCCTTGAAGTTGGTCGAAAAGATCGTCGATACGAGGAAGAGGATACCGGTTCTTGATAGTCAACTTGTTGAGCTCCCGGTAATCGATACACATGCGGAAAGACCCATCTTTCTTCTCACAAATAAGACAGGTGCACCCCAAGGAGAAGAACTAGGGCGGATAAACCCCTTCTCGGATAATTCCTGGAGTTGGCTAGAGAGTTCTTGCATTTCCGATGGTGCGAGTCGGTAAGGTGATTTAGCCGCGGGGCTTGCTCCCGGAATCAAGTCGATTTTAAATTCTACTTCGCGTACGGGAGGTAACCCGCTAAGATCATCGGGAAAGACCTCAGGGAATTCTCGTACAACTGGAACATCTTTGAGTTCCTTCTCCTTGGTTTTGGTGTTGACTACATAGGCCAAGAATGCCGGATAACTCTTACTTAGGCATTTCTGAGCCTTAGTACATGACATAAGCTTGAGTCCTTTGGAGGACCGTTCACCGAACACCTTCATCGTGTCCCCGGAGGGTAAGGGCATGCGAATGCACTTCTCGAAACAAATGATCTCGGCATGGTTCTTAGATAACCAATCCATGCCAATAATGACGTCGAAACTCCCGAGTTTCATAGGAATAAGGTCGATAAGAAACTTATGGTCATCGAGACACAATAGACAATCGCGGATAACCACGTCGACGGTGATGGGTTCTCCATCAGCAACTTCGACGGTGAGAGGTCTCTCTAGATTTGAGCGAGGTTTAGAAAGTGTCGGCTCGAACTCTAAGGAAACGAAACTTCTATCGGCGCCCGAATCAAATAATACGTATGCATAGGTGTCATTAATAAGAAACATACCTGTATAGGTTTTAAAGGCACTTAAGGACACAAGTAAGGAATTTTAAGAGAAATTCTACAGGGATAGGGTTGCATTTTTACGTACCGTTCACCACCTCGTTGTTCGCCTGGGCTTGGTTCGCGTTGATGTTGAAAGCACGTCCACGAGCTTGTGGAACATTGCCCACAAGACGAGGGCACTGGGGTCGGTAGTGACCTGGTTCTCCACAGTTGTAGCAGACCCGATTTGTTTCCGTCACTGCGTTCCCTAATGCTCGGCGACACGTTGCCACAAGGTGCCCGTACTTGCCACATAGTGTGCAGATGCGACATGGAAGATTGCCCGGGTGGTGATACCTACACGTGTTACACATAGGTAGAGGGCCCGCATAAGCCCTTGCCACGGGCACTTGTGCTGCTGGAGTAGCCCCGGTAGTACACTGTCTTTGGGGCGGTTTAGAGCAGCCACGGCGTAGTTCCGTGCCGGTACAAACTTCCGTTTCTTGTTATCAGGCTTGACCTCCTTAACCTCCTCGGGGGTCGTCTTCTCAGTCTTCTTAGCACCCTTTGCAGACATGGTGCCCGCTCGGATGTGGTTCTCCGTCAATTGGGCAGTGATGGTGATAGCTTCTTCCAGAGTTGCGGGTCGGCTACCCACAACGGCATCCTGAATTGAGGCGGCACACCCTTAATAAATTTTTCCACGTTTCGGGAAACAGTATCCACCATGTGTGGCAGAGTATGCTTAGTTCATGATGACGGGTAGAATACGCCAGGTGGTTCCCGCCATCCTGTTTCAAATTCCAGAATTCCTCCTCCAGTTTCTGGATTTCACTCCTCGGGCAAAACTTGGCTATGCTATGTTTTTGAATTCCTCCCAAGTTAAAGCCAAGATTGCATCGGGGCCTCGGTTCCTCTTTTCACTGTTCCACCATGTTAAGGCCCGTTGTGTAGCATACTGGTGGCATACCTCACTTTGAGTGCTTCGGGGCACTCACAGTTGACGAAGGTGTTCTCCATCCCTTCAAACCACTCTAAGAGACCGGTGGCACCTTCTTGCCACTATAACTGGGAGGCTTACATGAACTGAAATGCTTGAAGGTGCAAGACTGGGTGTTACGCCGTTGGTTTGCACTATTCTCCCCTTGACCATTGCTATTGTTCGTGACGTTTGCGATCATAGTGCTGCTGAGTTCAGCCACCATGGTCGGGATGACCGCAGCCATTTGCCGAGCAATCATGGCAGCAAGCTTACGGCCGGATCTTCCTCGGTTTCCGTGGAAGCGAGACATGCTGGAAAAATACAAATTGGGTTAGGATCGGTTAAAGGATAATATGGGTAGGAATTAAGGTAAGGATCATGAATTATACGGAATGATTCCATTTGGTGACGCATCACCATTTGGAAACGTTGACACGTCAAGATGAATTGACCCATTCACCTCAGAAACTCGTGTATGTTGGTCATAGTTTATCACTCATCCCGGAAATCCCCAGGTAGCGTAACGGTTCCCTCAATGAGATTATACGTATACGCTTGCCTTAGCCCGAGGGCCTTTTGCCAGAAAATCCAGAATACAGGTGTCTATGTACCACACTAGTTCTTTGGTTTATGAAATCAAAAATCTTGATGGGATATTTACAAGATTAGACATAAAGTCTAAAGAATTCCTATCAATAGATTCTACTTGGAGACGAGAATAAGTTTAAGAAATAGTAACTGTCGGGGAGAATTAACGTTTAAGATAAGTCTAGGGGAGACGGGTAACAATATGTAATCATGTAGAAAGGCACCTATGCATTTCGTCCCGAAATTAAGAATCAAAAAGGTTACAAGAATAAGTAAGGGTAAGTCTTCTTCATATGTTCTTCACGCTCCCAAGTGAATTCCGCTCCTCGTTTGTTCTCCCATCGAACCTTTACAATTGGGGTCGTAGAGGTCCTAGTCTTCTTCATAATGCGATCCATGATTTCGACGGGTTTTCAACGAAGTGTAGTGATTCGTCGATCTGAATTCTTCAATGGCACATGCAAATTATCGTCAGCCAGACACTTCCTCAGATTCGAGACGTGAAGACAGACGTGGAGAGGGTGAATTCCACTAAGGTCGGAGGGTAGTTCTAGTTTGTAGGCCACTTTCCCGATCCTTTCAAACCTTGAAAGGCCCTACAAACCTAGGAGCTAACTTGCCTTTCCTTCCAAAGCGAACCACACCCTTCCACGGTGAGACCTTGAGAAGGACCATCTCCCCAACTTGGAATTCCAGTGGCTTTCGACGTTTATCAGCGTAGCTTTTCTGTCGACTCCTTGCCACTTCCAGGTTCTTGCGGATGATAGCGACTTTATCGGTCGTCTCTTGTATGAGCTCGGGACCGGTAATAAGATTCTCGCCAACGTCGGTCCAGCAGATTGGTGAACGACACTTACGACCGTAAAGTGCTTCGAACGGTGCCATTTGGATGCTTGAGTGGTAACTGTTGTTGTAGGAGAATTCTGCGAGCGGTAGGTGCATATCCCAGTCGCCCCCAAAATCGAGGACACAGAGACGTAACAGGTCTTCCAGGGTTTGGATCGTCCGCTCGGTTTGGCCATCGGTTTGGGGATGGTAAGCCGTGCTTAAATCCAATTGTGTACCCAGAAGTTCTTGCATAGTAGACCAAAAGTGAGAAGTGAATCGAGCGTCTCGGTCGGATATAATGTGAAGAGGCACACCATGACGGCTTACGATCTCGTCGATGTAAATCCGGCTAACCTTGATGTCTTTATGTGTCGCGTATGGGTATGAAATGTGCCGACTTAGTCAATCGGTCGACGATTACCCATATGCTATCGTGCCCGCGAGATGTCCGAGGTAACTTGGTTATGAAGTCCATGGATATATGTTCCCACTTCCACATGGGAATTTCGGGTTGTTCAGTAATCCACTTGGACGTTGATGCTCCGCTTTAACCTTCGTGCATGTAAGGCACTTAGCAACATAGGTTGCTATGTCTCGTTTCATTCCGGGCCACCAATATTGACTCCGTAAGTCCATGTACATCTTATCGGAGCCCGGGTGAATAGAATAACGAGTCCGATGTGCTTCGTTCATGATAGAAGCCCGAAGGTTATTGCGTTTGGGGATCCAGATTCGGTTTGCGAAATACTTAGCCCATGGCTCTTGTTTCTAATTGGGCTAAGAGATTTGGCTCGAGCTCTTCCTTCATACTCCCTTCGGTTTGCACCGCTTGCTGTGCTTCTCGAATACTCGCCTCGATGTCACAATCGATCCTTAAGTTCTGCAATAACACCGTAGCATTGTTGACATCGAGTCGGACTTCAGTATCAAACTCTCCCAATGTATCGAACCATTGGCGTCGGTCGCGAATCTCTTGAACGGAACCATCTTTTGATGCGTCTTTCGACTCAATGCATCGGCTACGACATTTGCCTTGCCGGGATGGTAGCGGATATCACAATCGTAGTCGCTAATTAGTTCCACCCACGACGTTGCCTCATATTGAGGTCCTTCTGATTGAAAACGTGTTGGAGGCTCTTGTGGTCCGTGTAGACTATACATTGCGTGCCGTATAGATAGTGTCTCCAGATTTTCAAAGCAAAGACCACCGCTCCGAGCTCGAGATCGTGCGTCGTATAATTTACCTCGTGAACCTTCAATTGTCTCGAGGCATATGCGATGACCTTTCCCCGTTGCATGAGAACACAACCAAGGCCTTGTTTCGACGCGTCGCAGTATACCGTGAAGTCGTCATTTCCATCCGGTAGCGTCAGAATAGGGGCATTGCACAACTTGTGCTTCAATGTCTCAAACGCCTCTTCTTGCTCGGCTTTCCACTCGAAAGGCTTGTTCTTCTGAGTCAAGGACGTGAGTGGCTTTGCGATTTTTGAGAAGTTGGCAATAAATCGCCGGTAATACCCGGCTAGCCAAGAAACGATCGAACTTCCGTCGGAGTTGTTGGAGCACTCCAATCTTTACGGCTTCAACCTTCGCAGGGTCGACGTGAATTCCTTGACTATTCACAACGTGCCCTAAGAACTGTACTTCTTCAAGCCAAAACTCACATTTCGAGAATTTCGCGTACAGTTGTTCCTTCTTCAACAGTTCGAGGATTTGACGGAGATGAAGTTCATGATCGGAGCGAGACTTGGAATAAATAAGAATGTCGTCAATGAAAACGATGACGAACTTGTCTAGGTATGGCTTGCACACCCGATTCATAAGATCCATGAAGACCGCTGGAGCATTGGTTAAGCCGAAAGGCATAACCATGAACTCGTAATGCCCATACCGGGTGCGGAATGCAGTCTTTGGGATATCGTCGTCGTGGACTCGCAGTTGATGATAACCCGAACGCAAGTCGATTTTTGAAAAGATTGCAGCTCCTTGAAGTTGGTCGAAAAGATCGTCGATACGAGGAAGAGGATACCGGTTCTTGATAGTCAACTTGTTGAGCTCCCGGTAATCGATACACATGCGGAAAGACCCATCTTTCTTCTTCAAAATAAGACAGGTGCACCCCAAGGAGAAGAACTAGGGCGGATAAACCCCTTCTCGGATAATTCCTGGAGTTGGCTAGAGAGTTCTTGCATTTCCGATGGTGCGAGTCGGTAAGGTGATTTAGCCGCGGGGCTTGCTCCCGGAATCAAGTCGATTTTAAATTCTACTTCGCGTACGGGAGGTAACCCGCTAAGATCATCGGGAAAGACCTCAGGGAATTCTCGTACAACTGGAACATCTTTGAGTTCCTTCTCCTTGGTTTTGGTGTTGACTACATAGGCCAAGAATGCCGGATAACTCTTACTTAGGCATTTCTGAGCCTTAGTACATGACATAAGCTTGAGTCCTTTGGAGGACCGTTCACCGAACACCTTCATCGTGTCCCCGGAGGGTAAGGGCATGCGAATGCACTTCTCGAAACAAATGATCTCGGCATGGTTCTTAGATAACCAATCCATGCCAATAATGACGTCGAAACTCCCGAGTTTCATAGGAATAAGGTCGATAAGAAACTTATGGTATCGAGACACAATAGACAATCGCGGATAACCACGTCGACGGTGATGGGTTCTCCATCAGCAACTTCGACGGTGAGAGGTCTCTCTAGATTTGAGCGAGGTTTAGAAAGTGTCGGCTCGAACTCTAAGGAAACGAAACTTCTATCGGCGCCCGAATCAAATAATACGTATGCATAGGTGTCATTAATAAGAAACATACCTGTATAGGTTTTAAAGGCACTTAAGGACACAAGTAAGGAATTTTAAGAGAAATTCTATGGGATAGGGTTGCAATTTTTACGTACCGTTCACCACCTCGTTGTTCGCCTGGGCTTGGTTCGCGTTGATGTTGAAGCACGTCCACGAGCTTGTGGAACATTGCCCACAAGACGAGGGCACTGGGGTCGGTAGTGACCTGGTTCTCCACAGTTGTAGCAGACCCGATTTGTTGTCACTGTCTCACTGCGTTCCCAATGCTCGGCGACACGTTGCCACAAGGTGCCCGTACTTGCCACATAGTGTGCAGATGCGACACGGAAGGTTGCCCGGATGGTGATACCTACACGTGTTACACAGGTAGAGGGCCTGCATAAGCCCTTGCCACGGGCACTTGTGCTGCCGGTGTAGCCCCGGTAGTACACTGTCTTTGGGGCGGTTTAGGAGCAGCCACGGCGTAGTTCCGTGCCGGTACAAACTTCCGTTTCTTGTTATCAGGCTTGACCTCCTTAACCTCCTCGGGGGTCGTCTTCTCAGTCTTCTTGGCACCCTTTGCAGACATGTGCCCGCTCGGATGTGTTCTCCGTCAATTGGGCAGTGATGATGATAGCTTCTTCCAAGTTGCGGGTCGGCTACCCACAACGGCATCCTGAATTGAGGCGGCACACCCTTAATAATTTTTCCACGTTTCGGGAAACAGTATCCACCATGTGTGGCAGCAGTATGCTTAGTTCATGATGACGGGTAGAATATGCCAGATGGTTCCCGCCATCCTGTTTCAAATTCCAGAATTCCTCCTCCAGTTTCTGGATTTCACTCCTCGGGCAAAACTTGGCTATGGCTATGTTTTTGAATTCCTCCCAAGTTAAAGCCAAGATTGCATCGGGGCCTCGGTTCCTCTTTTCACTGTTCCACCATGTTAAGGCCCGTTGCTGCAGCATACTGGTGGCATACCTTACTTTGAGTGCTTCGGGGCACTCACAGTTGACGAAGGTGTTCTCCATCCCTCAAACCACTCTAAGAGACCGGTGGCACCTTCCTTGCCACTATAACTGGGAGGCTTGCATGAACTGAAATGCTTGAAGGTGCAAGACTGGGTGTTACGCCGTTGGTTTGCACTATTCTTCCCTTGACCATTGCTATTGTTCGTGACGTTTGCGATCATAGTGCTGCTGAGTTCAGCCACCATGGTCGGGATGACCGCAGCCATTTGCCGAGCAATCATGGCAGCAAGCTTACGGCCGGATCTTCCTCGGTTTCCGTGGAACGAGACATGCTGGAAAAATACAAATTGGGTTAGGATCGGTTAAAGGATAATATGGGTAGGCAATTAAGGTAAGGATCATGAATTATACGGAATGATTCCATTTGGTGACGCATCACCATTTGGAAACGTTGACACGTCAAGATGAATTGACCCATTCACCTCAGAAACTCGTGTATGTTGGTCATAGTTTATCACTCATCCCGGAAATCCCCAGGTAGCGTAACGGTTCCCTCAATGAGATTATACGTATACGCTTGCCTTAGCCCGAGGGCCTTTGCCAGAAAATCCAGAATACAGGTGTCTATGTACCACACTAGTTCTTTGGTTTATGAAATCAAAAATCTTGATGGGATATTTACAAGATTAGACATAAAGTCTAAAGAATTCCTATCAATAGATTCTACTTGGAGACGAGAATAAGTTTAAGAAATAGTAACTGTCGGGGAGAATTAACGTTTAAGATAAGTCTAGGGGAGACGGGTAACAATATGTAATCATGTAGAAAGGCACCTATGCTAAGGCATCACATTGCACATAATAAGGCATAGCGTTAGGCAGCATGCAAACAATAAGTATGTATTCATAAGAATACTATTCTATAAGGATCATGCATAAACTATAGCCTAGGTCACCATTTCTAATAACCTAAATCCCTATAGTTATGGGCTCTGATACCAATCTGTCACACCCCAACCTTGACGGCGGAAACGTCGAGGTGCGAGGGTTAAGATTGTTCACAGCCACATAACGCTATTTAAAGTATAAATGCCATTAATCAATTGTTTTCAATCACCACATACATCAATGTCTCAAAATAAATAAACAAAAACAAGAATTCAATCGTCTTTATTAAGCCTAGGTCCATGATCTAGGTTTATGCATTCCTTCAATCATCGCTAAGCTTGCACATTACCTGAAACATGTTGAAAATAAAGTCAACTAACTAGTTGGTGAATTCTCATGTTTTAAATACAATAAGTATACAAAATGTGGCAATTCTAGTCAATGGTCACAAGATAGCAAGTATATAGAACATGCATAGTTACAATCAAGCCTCGACTGAATAATATGAATAAGCATGATTAGCTAAGTGTATTTGGTTCCCTAGTGCACAAGCATACGGCTCCTAGGAGTCGGCAATACATCGACTTTAGCACCAAATAGGCTTGTCAGGCCCAAGATCTAAGACTTCGCTAGGCTAGCAATAGTTAATGATTGCACACGTATGTCACATCTCGTATAATACTAAACATATCCAACACCACGACTATGTAAGAATTGCACGTGTGAAATAAGTATCAAACGTGTATGTGTAAGTTTGTATAAGCAACATGTTTCACCCCGAAAGATGTGAAATAATCGTAAAGCGGGCATAAGAACTCACATGTTTAATAAAGGAGACTTGTAGATGAAATAAGAATAACCACGAATAAGATTTCCAACACAAACGTCACAACGCACCTAAACGAAATAGTAGCGCGTTATAATTTGTTTGATGATTATTGTAGGTCTAATATGATTTAATAATTATTCGTATTTATTACATGTTAATACGTGATCGGTTAAATGGAACGAATGGATTATACTTGGTATAATAATTGTTAGCGCGTAGAGAATAATAAATAAGACTTGATTAAATTGTACGTTAACCGATTTTTAAGGATTGTATATAATAATTATAATAGTTATTTACTATTATAAGGGACTATATACAAATATATATATATTTATAGGTATAAGTAATAAAACAATTTAATTGTTTTGAATATCTATAAATTATATACTAAACAATCATATATAATGATTTAGCTATTAAAAGAACTATGTTTAATATATATATATGTATATATATTATAATATATATATGTAAGTACTAAACAATTAAATTGTTTATTATATATATATATATGCATATACTAAACATTATACATTGTATATAATAATCAATATAATGATTTAGCTATTAAAAGCTATGTATAATATATATATATATATATATATATATATAACTAAACAATTAAATTGTTTGAATATATATATGTATAAAACATATATCCTAAACAATTATAACATTGTATATCATAATAAATGATTTAATTACTAAAAGATCAATATATAAATATATATATATAGGTATAAATAACTAAACAATTAATTATTTAAAATATATATATAGATTTACAAGTATTATGTTTACTCATTTCTTTTGTATTTTTAAGACTAAAATAATGTATTTATAAATACTAAAGTATTTATAAAAACAAAATTAATTTAGTCCTAAATAAATTAAACAAAAAAATAATCTGCATTTTATAAAATAATTTTAGAAATTTTCAGAATTTAAAAAGGTTTAATAAATAAAAAAAGAAAAGAAGAAAAAAAAATAAAATAAAAAAAAGGAACCGAGAGGGGGGGCTGCCCGGGGTCGAACCCGGGCCTCCTGTGTACATGGGACGGGGAACCAGTGAACCAGGGCCGTGGCCTTGGTTCATTCTGGTTTGATTTGTTTAAAACCGAGATCTCCCATGATTTCCCCAAATCCCACGAACCCTAGGTTCAACAGATCCAAAATTGACCTCCGATTCGTTGTTAAACACCCGAAATCATCATGGGCTTTTGATCCTGGACCAAATCGAGTCACTAACAGGTTCTAATTACCCTGTTTCGATTAGCTTCGAGTGATTTCGAGATCGGTTTCGTATCGGGTGTTCTTGATTTTGGGTCTTTTTGATCGAGAGGATTTATGGTGAATTGAGAGTTTAGGGTTTCAGGAACTTCACAATGAACCGAAAGCCCTAATTATAGCTTTGATTCATGGTTCGAGCTTAACACGTTTGATTTTGAAACCGCGTTCTCGTTTACCAATTTGAGTGATTCGATCTGTAATTGGTGATTATAGTTGATTGATTGATTGCTTACGCGCGTATTATTTTTAGAAATAATAATTTGATTGAATTTGTGTATTTGGACGGATTTGATTCGGAATTCATCACGGTTAACCTCGGTTTGTTTTGAAGGTTTACACGAGCGGGAATTTCAATTTTGGAGTTGGTTCGGGTTCGAAACCATGGTCGAAGTGGTTGGGTGGTTTAATTGGGTCAAGATTGGTTTGAAATGGGGTTTTTGGGCGTTGCCGGAGCCCCCGGAGCTCGGCCGGAGCTCCGGCCGATGGTTACCGGTGGGGTTCGGGGAAGAGAATAGGTGAATGGGTTTAAGTTTAAATTTTTACATATTTGGTCCCTGTGCTTTCAAAATTTACGTTTAACCCCTGCACTTTAAATTCAAGTTTTATTATTATTATTATTATATTATTTTATTATTATTTATACTATTGTTATTATTATTATTATTATTATTATTATTATATTATTATTATATTATTATATATATTATTATTATTATTTCTATTGTTATTATTATTATTTATATAATTATTATTATTATTATTATCGATTGTCATTATTATTATTATTATTATTATTAATTATTATTATTTTCTATTATTATTATTGTTAGTATCATTATATGTATAAAAAGAGATTTTACTAAAGTGCTATACAATGCAAAAAAATACAAGAATGTTTTACATACACCATGCGACTGGAGGCCCAATCGCATGATGCTCGGACGAATGAAGGCTCAAGCGCATGGAACTCATGCGACTGGAGGTCCAGTCGCATGGTGTTCGTGCGACTGAAAGTCCAGTCGCCTGGACCTCGGGCGACTGAGCTGTAACTATAAAAGAGGGGCAACCTCTTCTTCCCCACACTTGCACTTTTCAGTCGGGAAGAAGGGGCAGAAAGAGAGAGAGCAGAGAAAGAAGAGAAAGAAAGAGAGAGTGGTGATTCGGGCTCAAGATTTGTCAAGCGGCTAGCCAAATCGAAGCTCTTCATCTTCTCCTTGATAATGTGAGTCCTAGAACCCCACATTTTCAATTTTCTTACGATTTTAGGGCTGGATCACATATACCCTATTTTTGTAAAGTATGTGTTTAACCCGTTTGGTGAAATCGGGTTTAGTAAGTTAATGTACGAATTCGGACTTGTATAAGCTTTATATGATGTTCTAGTATGAACCCCTGAGATTTAGGAGGGCTAATTTGGGCTGGAAATGAGTTAGAGGAGTTAGATCGCGGCTGCTGTTCGTGATGAACTCCAGTCGCTGCCCAGTTAGGGCTAGGCGACTGAAGGGCCAGTCGCAGACTGAGGGAAGCTGATGTTCAACCGTACGATTGAGGCTCAGTCGTACGGATGGGGCTCAATCGCCCGACAGGCCATGCGATTGAGGGATTCGGTCGCATAGGTCCATTCGCATGATAGTTCAGTCGCACGTATGAGGGTTAATCGCCTAATAGTCCATTCGTATAGTGTTTCATTCGCACGGTAGGAGATCATTCGCACGATGTATGCCCATTCGCATAACTGCCCAATCGCCCGACCCAGTCGCATGGAGGCCATGCGACTGCAGTATGTTCAATCGCCCAAATAGGGCTGATGTGAAGGAGGAGAATGTGTATGTAGGACGTAAATATGATAAGTATGATGTTGCCTTATATGATGGTAATGACTGATGATTTGCAAATATTTATGTTCTTATGTTATGTATGTATATCTTTCACGACTCATGTATTATGACAATGAATGAACGAAGTATTATGTAACGTAAAGTGAAGATAAAGAAAGAGGAACATGACGATGAATGCATGTATTAATGAATGAATGAATGGGTAAAACGATGATGAATACATGCATTAACGAACGAACGAATTAAGTCTTGCAAGCATTGAACAAGTCGATTGGTCCTTCCTTGTGATTGACCATGGTCATGGTACCTCTACCGCTACCTACTAGTACTGTGGCATACGCTTAGATTCACGGCCCAGTAGCTAAGACTACTGTGGCATACGCTCTATTGATTCACGGCCCAGTAGCTAAGACTGATCGGGGTAGAGCATATGGTATTGGTACAAAAGAATTCAATGTGCAAGTAAGGATGAAACGGGATCCTTGTCATTCGACCACAGTAATCATAGCCGAGTGCTATGAAGTGGGTAAAGCCTGACAGGATCCATATGAGAAGTTAAAGACATTGATATAATGAATGATGAAGATAATAATGAATATTATCTCTGTGTACGAATGAATGAACGTAAAGAATGTATGCACGAACGTGAATGAGAACGATGAATGGTACATGAATAAAGCTAATGAACGATGATGATGAAATAATAATGTTATCTAAGTGTACGTACGTTGTATGATCACATGTATGCAAGGACAGTTTTAACAAAGAAAGTGTTTTATTATAACTAGAACTCACTCAGCAACGCTGACTTTTTATGTGTTTCCAGTTGGCAGGTAGTGTTGCTGGGGATGGCACGAGGCGGCTACTCAGCTCTTTTGGGATGGCATTCTCCTTTTGATAATGCTGCCAACAATGGGGTGTGGGCCCATAATGCACAACTATGTTGCATGCAAGTGTCAAGTTTCCTTGAGGATCCACATAAACAGGATTACTTAAGGAATCTTCTTTATGATGAAAATTTTAATGTTTTTATACTAGAGGTCACTGTATATGACCCTTTTTGTAATTAGAAATGATGAAGTCTTTTGTATATGCTTTTGTGATGTAATGCAACATTAGATATGTTTTGTAATTGACGTACGTTGTATTAAATGGCAAAAGTATTTATAGAAAAGGAAAGTTTGTTTCAGAATTCCGCTGCAATGTTTATTTAAGATGCTTATAATGTATGTTTTATGTGTGATGAACGACCAACTGTGAGGTGCCCGGGAAGGGGCCTTACAAGTTGGTATCAGAGCCAAAGTTTAAGAAACGGGTAAATTTTCAAAATAAACCTAAACTTGAACTGAAAATGGGACAGAAAGGAAGAGAATGCCATCTGAGTAGTTGCGTGCCATCAGGTATTTTTTATTAAAGTTAACCAGTATTACGTGCGCATGTTATGTGATGTATGTGTTACTGTTAGAGTTAGATACTAACGTAGTCAGGACAGGTAATGCTCGGGGTACGAAGAGTAAAGTAAGTGGCTAATCACAACTGGCCACTGTAATTAGGAACTTGCTATACTTGACATAAACTGAGCTATTTCCTTGAATGACCGTGTTGGTGTTTGAATCTTTCAGTGTGAGATAGAGAATGGCTGGTGGTAGATCTTCTAAGGCCTCACGGGGTGGAGGTGGTGGCGGACGTGGTGCTGAACCGCGTGTCACGAGAGGGAGACCTAGAGTAGAGAAAGTGGTTCATGAGGAAACTGAGACCCCTCATCAGGAGGGAGTAGACGAAAGCGCCAATTTGAGAGCCTCGGTAAAAGAGGCAGTGGTTGAAGAGGTACATCAGGTCATGCAGACGATCCTACCGTCTGTGGTGACCGAAGTGATTAAGGCTGTCAGGGAAGGTGAAAGAAAAGAGAGGAATAGGTCCTCAGGAAGACAGGAGCAACAAGAGCCGAAACGGTTCTATCTGATAATGAAGAGGAAGAGGAGGAGGAGCCGGTACGGGAGACAACACGGGGTTGTAATACGGGGCATTCATGAGGTGCAAGCCCCCTACTTTTGACGGTTCTGGCACCGCTGCTGATGCTCACCAATGGGTGAGAGAAATGGAGGCTGTCCTCGATATTAGTGATTGCCAGGAGGACAAGAAGGTGAAGTTTGCTACCCACTCTTTTACGGGTTCGGCCTTATGCTGGTGGGACAACATAGTCCAGGCCGAGGGTAGCAGGGCCATCGGAAGATGAAGTGGTCCGAGTTAAAAAGGATGGTGATCGAGGAGTTCAGTCCTCGTCGGGAAATGGACAAAGTTGAGAGAGAGTTCCTGCAGTTGGAGGCGGGGACAATGACCCACAACAGTACACCACCAAATTCAATGAGATGGCGAGAATGGTGCCGGATCAGGTGACGCCGGTGTCTCGAAAGATCAACCGGTATATTCAGGGGCTGCCAGCTGACACCGCAGGCATTTGATCACTGCTCGACCGAGCACCTTTAGGTCGGCAGTGGATTTGGCTGGAGATTATATGATGAACGGGCTGTGGTGGTGAAGACTGAGATTAGTAGGTGGGGAGAGAAGCTGGCAGGGGAAGAGGTTTGGTCGAGGTGATACTTCGACGAGTAACAAGAAGACAAGGGTGGATGACCGCCGTGTGGTCATGTCAGGAGCAGGGTTGAGGAAGTGTGGCAGTGTGGAAGGAGCACTCGGGGGAGTGCAAGTGGGGATCCAACATCTGTTTCAGATGCGGGAAGGCAGGGCATATGTCAAGGATTGCCGGCAGGCAAATGTTTTAACTGTGGGGAAAGTGGTCATATGAGCAGAGACTGCAAGAAGTCTAGGGCTGAGGGGTCAGGGGCGAAGAAGGCGGGAGGTGAAGAACCGAGAGCAAAGGCCAGGGCATTCACGATGACGCAGGAGGAGGCCAGGACGGACCCTGATGTTGTGTCCGGTACGTTTCTGGTGAACCAAACTTTAGCCTCCGTATTATTTGATTCGGGTGCCAGTAGGAGTTTTATTTCTGCTGCCTTCTGTACTAAGCTGCCTGTTAGTAGTAGACTGTTGATGTGCCCTTTGATGTAGAAACTGCCATAGGTAAGTCTACTAGGATCTCTGAGGTGATAGAGGGTTGTGATGTTGAATTGGAGGGCCACAAATTTCCGGTTAGACCGTTTGCGATGACTTTGGGTGGTTTCGATTTGTGCTTGGGATGGATTGGTTGGCGGACTTGAGGCGAACATCGTGTGTCGCAAGAAGATGATTCAATTGACAGCTCCCGGCGGTAGTTCAGTGACAGTTTATGGTGATCGGGTTACTACGATTCCGAAGGTGATCTCAATGGCTGTGGCGGGAAAATGTATGAGGCGTGGGTGCAACGCCTACTTATGTTATGTGAAAGATGTGGAAACGCCAACACCAAACTATCTGATGTTCCGTTGTGCGTGATTTTCCAGACGTGTTCCCGGAAGACTTATCGGGATTGCCACCTGACAGAGAGATCGAGTTCCAGATTGACCTGATACCGGGTGCTCAACCTGTCGCCAAGGCACCGTATCGATTGGCCCCGACGGAAATGAAAGAGTTGATGGAGCAGTTGCAAGAGCTGTTGGATAAAGGGTTCATTAGACCGAGTATCTCACCTTGGGGTGCTCCGGTTCTATTCGTAAAGAAGAAAGATGGTAGTATGAGGATGTGCATCGACTACCGCGAGCTGAATAAGTTGACGGTGAAGAACAGATACCCCTTGCCGAGGATCGATGACTTGTTTGATCAACTTCAGGGTGCCAGTTGGTTTTCAAGGATAGATCTTCGATCGGGCTACCATCAACTGAAGGTGAAAGAGCAGGATGTCCCTAAAACAGCTTTTCGTACGCGCTATGGTCACTACGAGTTCCTTGTCATGTCCTTTGGTTTGACCAATGCGCCAGCTGCTTTTATGGATTTGATGAACCGAGTGTGTCGGCCGATGCTGGATAAATCAGTGATTGTATTTATTGACGATATCCTGATTTATTCGAGGAGCGAAACGGAGCATGCCGGTCACATTCGAGAAGTACTAGAGACGTTGAGAAGGGAGAAATTGTACGCTAAGTTCTCCAAGTGCGCATTTTGGTTGCGTGAAGTTCAGTTCTTGGGTCACGTGGTTAATCCGGAGGGAATTATGGTCGATCCGGCAAAGGTGGAAGCAGTAATGCAATGGAAGTCTCCAAAGACGCCATCCGAGATCCGTAGCTTCTTGGGTCTGGCGGGCTATTACAGAAGATTCATTCAAGACTTCTCCAAGATTGCTTCTCCACTGACCAAGTTGACTCGGAAGGATGTGAAGTTTGTATGGGGTCAAGCTCAAGAGAAGGCGTTTGAAGAATTAAAGACGAGGTTGACCCAAGCTCCTGTTCTCATTGCCCGAAGGAAGTGAAGATCTGGTGGTTTATTCTGATGCTTCCTATTCGGGGTTGGGGTGCGTGTTAATGCAGAGGGGAAAGGTTATGCCTATGCATCCCGACAGCTGAAAGTTCATGAGGTTAATTACCCTACTCATGACTTGGAGCTAGCAGCCGTGGTCTTTGCATTGAAGATTTGGAGGCACTATCTCTACGGGACGAAGTGCACCATCTTTACCGACCACAAGAGCTTGAAGTACTTCTTCGAGCAAAAAGATTTAAATATGAGGCAGAGGCGATGGTTGGAGCTGATAAAAGACTATGATTGTGAGATCCATTACCATCTGGGCAAAGCCAACGTGGTGGCAGACGCCCTTAGCCGAAAAGAGAGGCCCGAGCCGATTCGGGTGAAGGCGTACCAGCTGATCATGACCTCTGACGTGATGAAGCAAGTCAAAGAGTTCCAAGATGAGGCACTGAAAGAAGATCATCTTAACTCTGAGAGAATGAGGGGTCTGGTCGCGGAGTTGGGTGAAAACACGATTGGTGTTAGAACCCGGTTTGGGCGTATGTGGATTCCTCGTCTTGGGGATCTACGGATAAAGATCATGGATGAAGCTCACAAGACTCGATATTCCATTCATCCCGGTGCTACCAAGATGTACCAAGACATGAAGAGAGATTATTGGTGGCCGGGTATGAAACGTGATGTGGTGGAGTATGTGAGTAAGTGCCTTACTTGTCTGCAAGTGAAGGCCGAGCATCAGAAGCCGTATGGAAAGATTCAACCTTTGGATATACCGGAATGGAAGTGGGAGCACATCACCATGGATTTCATTACAAAGCTGCCACGTACCCCGAAAGGGTATGATACTATATGGGTGATTGTGGATCGTCTGACGAAGAGTGCTCACTTCCTACCGATGTGCGAGACATATTCATCCGAAAGGTTGGCCGATCTTTTCATTAAAGAGATTGTGACTCGTCATGGTGTACCGGTGTCGATTGTGTCAGATCGCGACACCCGGTTTACATCCAAATTTGGAAGAAATTCCACGACGCTATGGGGACGAGGTTGCATATTAGCATGGCATACCATCCTCAAACTGATGGTCAGTCGGAAAGGACCATTCAGACCTTGGAGGACATGCTTCGTGCATGTGTTATTGACTTCAGGGGAAGTTGGGATGACCACTTGCCGTTAGCTGAATTCTCATACAATAACAGCTATCATGCCAGTATTGGTATGCCACCCTATGAGATACTATACGGTAGGAGATGCAGGACACCCGTTTGTTGGGGTGATATTGGCCAAAAGGAGTTGGGAAGCGTCGAAGTGATCGAGGCTACGACTGAAAAGCTTGAAAGGATCAAGGCCTACAAGAAGGCAGCCAAAGACAGACAGAAGTCGTATGCTGACAAACGACGTAGGCCGATTGAGTTCCAGGTGGGAGATTGGGTTATGTTGAAGGTCTCACCTTGGAAAGGAATCATTCGGTTCCGAAAGCGGGGCAAACTGAGCCCGCGGTATATAGGCCCTTTCCGAATCATTGCTCGAGTAGGAGAGGTGGCCTATAGATTGGAGTTGCCGGATGAGCTAAGTGGAATTCACCCTACCTTCCACGTATCTCATCTGAGAAAATGTTTAGCCGATGAAGATATGATTGTTCCACTGGAGGATATCGAAGTAGATGAGCGGCTCAATTATGTGGAGCAACCAGTGGCAATCATTGACAGAAAAGAGAAGCGGCTGCAAAATAAAGTGGTTCCTCTTGTGCGTGTACAGTGGCGGCACAGGAAGGGATCCGAGTCAACGTGGGAAACTGAAGAAGAAATGAGGCAGCATTACCCACGATTGTTCGAGGAATAACAGGTTTCAGGGACGAAACCTAAATAAGGGGGGTGGACTTGTAACACCCGGAAGTTTGACTTTTGGGGTAATATACGACTGAGTCTCAGCCGCATGGAATCATGCGACTGGAGGCCCAATCGCATGATGCTCGGACGAATGAAGGCTCAAGCGCATGGAACTCATGCGACTGGAGGTCCAGTCGCATGGTGTTCGTGCGACTGAAAGTCCAGTCGCCTGGACCTCGGGCGACTGAGCTGTAACTATAAAAGAGGGCAACCCTCTTCTTCCCCACACTTGCACGTTTTCAGTCGGGAAGAAGGGGCAGAAGAGAGAGAGCAGAGAAAGAAGAGAAAGAAAGAGAGAGTGGTGATTCGGGCTCAAGATTTGTCAAGCGGCTAGCCAAATCGAAGCTCTTCATCTTCTCCTCGATTAGGTGAGTCCTAGAACCCCACATTTTCATGTTTTCTTACGATTTTGGGCTGGATCACATATAAACCCTATTTTTGTAAAGTATGTGTTTAACTTGTTTGGGTAAATCGGTTTAGTAAGTTAATGTACGAATTCGGACTTGTATAAGCTTGTATGATGTTCTAGTATGAACCCCTGAGATTTTGGAGGGCTAATTTGGGCGGAAATGAGTTTAGAGGAGTTAGATAGCGGCTGCTGTTCGTGATGAACTCCAGTCGCTGCCCAGTTAGGGCTAGGCGACTGAAGGGCCAGTCGCATGACTGAGGGAAGGCTGATGTCAACCGTACGATTGAGGCTCAGTCGTACGGATGGGGCTCAATCGCCCGACAGGCCATGCGATTGAGGGATTCGGTCGCATAGGTCCATTCGCATGATAGTTCAGTCGCACGTATGAGGGTTAATTGCCTAATAGTCCATTCGTATAGTGTTCATTCGCACGGTAGGAGATTCATTCGCACGATTGTATACCCATTCGCATAACTGCCCAATCGCCGACCCAGTCGCATGGAGGCCATGCGACTGCAGTATGTTCAATCGCCCAAATAGGGCTGATGTGAAGGAAGAGAAATGTGTATGTAGGACGTAAATATGATAAGTATGATGTTGCCTATATGATGGTAATGACTGATGAATTGCAAATATTTATGTTCCTTATGATTATGTATGTATATCTTTCACGACTCATGTATTATGACAATGAATGAACGAAGTATTATGTAACGTAAAGTGAAAGATAAAGAAGAGGAACATGACGATGAATGCATGTATTAATGAATGAATGAATGGGTAAAACGATGATGAATACATGCATTAACGGACGAACGAATTAAGTCTTGCAAGCATTGAACAAGTCGATTGGTCCTTCCTTGTGATTGACCATGGTCATGGTACCTCTACCGCTTACCTACTAGTACTGTGGCATACGCTTAGATTCACGGCCCAGTAGCTAAGACTACTGTGGCATACGCTCTATTGATTCACGACCCAGTAGCTAAGACTGATCGGGGTAGAGCATATGGTATTGGTATAAAAGAATTCAATGTGCAAGTAAGGATGAAACGGATCCTTGTCATTCGACCACAGTAATCATAGCCGAGTGCTATGAAGTGGGTAAAGCCTGACAGGATCCATATGAAAAGTTAAAGACATTGATGTATAATGAATGATGAAGATAATAATGAATATTATCTCTGTGTACGAATGAATGAACGTAAAGAATGATGCACGAACGTGAATGAGAACGATGAATGGTACATGAATGAAAGCTAATGAACGAATGATGATGATAATAATAATGTTATCTAAGTGTACGTACGTTGTATGATCACATGTATGCAAGGACAGTTTTAACAAATGAAAGTATGTTTTATTATAAAACTAGAACTCACTCAGCAACGCTGACTTTTTATGTGTTTCCAGTTGGCAGGTAGTGTTGCTGGGGATGGCACGAGACGGCTACTCAGCTCTTTTGGGATGACATTCTCCTTTTGATAATGCTGCCACACAATGGGGTGTGGATGCATAACGCATGCAACAACTTATGTTGCATGCAAGTGTCAAGTGTTCCTTGAGGATCCATATAAACGGGATTACTTAAGGAACCTTCTTTATGATGAAAATTCTAATGTTTTTATACTAGAGGTCACTGTATATGACCCCTTTTGTAATTAGAAATGATGAAGTCTTTTGTATAATGCTTTTGTTATGTAATGCAACATTAGATGTTTTGTAATTGACGAACGTTGTATTAAATGGCAAAAGTATTTATAGAAAAAGGAAAGTTTGTTTCAGAAATTCCGCTGCAATGTTTATTTAAGATGCTTATAAATGTATGTTTATGTGCGATGAACGACCAACTGTGAGGTGCCCGGAAGGGGCCTTACAAATGTTGTCGGAGATAGACAGAAACATGAGGTATTGGCGGAGCAATTTGAACCGCGAGTTGCCTGGCTATTATGATTCTGTTCGTAATAGCTTAAATTGGTTTGGCACGACTCAACCCGCACGATACCCATTGGCTAACTTTTCCGGCCCATGGACTCGTAATTACGGAAACATTTAATTGTATTTTGCATCTTATTTCTTCATTTGGCAGCCATACATGGTTCCTGCTGAGAACAGCCCTAGAGCCATTATTCAACTATCCAGTTGTCGCACTTGCTCATGTTCATCAATGTCACTTTATTTGCATACAATTGGAAGGGGATTACCCAATGCCCAATGTGGGCTATCATTGGCCGAGATTTGCATATCAACAAGCACTAGAATGGCAAATATATATGAGGATCGTATAAATAATTACGTTAGAATAACAGATCGTCATGGAGGTACCAATGCCTCTTGTAAGTTATCATTTTCCGATACTTTATCATATTAATGAAGATCCCTTTATTTGATGATGATGATGATGATAAAATAATAGTACAAATAATAATAATAGTAATAGTAGTAGTAATAATAATAATAATAATAATAATAATAGTAATAGTAATAATAGAAATAATAATAATAATAATAATAATAGAAATAATAATAATAATATAATAGTAATAATAGAAATAATAATAATAATAGAAGAAATAATAACGGTAATAATTTTAAAGTTAATAATAATAATAATAATAGTAATAATAGAAATAATAATAATAATAATAATAATAATAATAATAATAATAATAATATAATAATAATAATAATATTAATAGTAATAAATTTAAAGTTTTTAAAGTTAATATATAATAATAATAATATAATACTAATAATATTAATATAATAATAATAATAATAATAATAATAATAATAATATAATATTAATAATATTAATAATAATAGTAATAGAAAAAAACACTAAATCAAACAGGAAGATAAACTGTCATGGTTTGACCAAACCGTGACGTTTAGGGTTTGGCAACGGTCACGGTTAGGTCTAACCGTGACCTCTTTTTGGGCGCATGGTACCTGTTCGGGCGCATGGGACTTGTAAAAGGTCACGGTTAGGGTTAGGGCAAAAGGTCACGGTCAGGGCAAACCGTGACCGTTTGCCTAATTTTTAATATTTTATTAATTAAATAATTTTATAAAAAATACCCACTTGAACCGGTGGTAGTGGGTTTCGAGCCCACACCACTCCCCTGTTGCCCTACCGTCTTAACCGGTCGGGACGGGAGTGGTTCGCTGATAGGTATCGAAAACTTATTCTTTTAAAATAATATGGACCAAAAGGTCACGGTTTGGGCAAACCGTAACCCCTTTGTTCACATGTGGCGTAGTGGAATGAAGCTGTCACAGCTTGTTGACACAAAGTGTCACGTGGTGGGCGAACCGTGACAGCTTGTTGACAAAAGAGGTCACGGTTTGATCTAACCGTGACCTTTTAAAGTTCCCTAATCCTACAAATTAACCGTTTATGATCATTTACGTATATCAAATCGGATATTTTTTTCATGAACATACACATACATCAACATATATATATACATTAAGAACAAATACACTTCGTAAACGCACATACAAACATGCGTACGTGAACAAACCGTAACGTTTTAATGATAACCTAAATAATCTTATCGGGAACATATCGACATATATGCACCTTATATTTTGTAAAGCAATGTTCAAACATGCATAATAAATTCTAATAATAATAACAATAATGATAAATAATAATAATAACAATAATAATAATAATAAAATTTAATAGCAATAATTTTAAATAATAATAATTAATAGTATTATTTTGTATATCCAGAAACTACAAAATAAACTCTAATAATAATAACAATAATGATAAATAATAATAATACAATAATAATAATATATACTCTAATATAAATAAAAAGTTTAATAGTAATAATTTTAAAGTTAATAATAATAATATATTAATAATAATAATATTTTGTATATATCCAGAAACTACAAAATAAACTCTAATAATAATAACAATAATGATAAATAATAATAATAACAATAATAATAATATATACTCTAATATAAATAAAAAGTTTAATAGTAATAATTTTAAAGTTAATAATAATAATAATATTAATAGTATTATTTTGTGTGTTCAGAAACTAAAAGGTTACGGTTAATAATAATGATAATAATAATAATAATAATAATATATAATAATAATAGTAATAATAATAATAATAATAATAATAATAATAATAACAATAATAATAATAACAATTATACAAAAAAAGGAAATGGTCACGTGGAGGCCAAACCGTGACCTCTTGAGATATTTTTTTGAATCTGATTTCCCCTCGATTAGTGCACCTACCCCTCGAGAACCGTGTGTGTAAGATGTCACGTGGAGGCCAAACCGTGACCTCCTGTCTGTAAGAGGTAACGTGGAGGCCAAACCGTGACCTCGTGGTTACTGGTTTCGTCTTCAATCTTTCGCACACCCCCATTTCACCACACAATCCACACAACCACAACCACTTCACCACCGCAATCCTCTCAACGTTTCACCTCCACCGCCTCCAAACCGTCACCGCGAGCCCTCCCCGTGACACCGCCGCCGCTCACCACCACCTTCCACCACCACTACCACCGCCGCTCAACCATCTTCCACCACCACCGCTGTGAATCCACCATCTTCCACCACCACCACCGCCGCTCACCATCTTCCACCACCACCACCGCCGCTCACCATCTTCCACCACCTCCGCCACTCACCATCTGCGCACCACCACCGCCACTGCACCACCGCCGCTGCACCACCGCCGCTGCAACACCGCCATCGCACCACCACCGCCGCTACGTTATCGTTTTCGGTACGTAATTTTTCGCTTTAATCCATAGAGGTAAACATAGATTTGATAGGTTTTCCTAAATATATTTGATAGATTTTCCCAAATAGATTTAATTGTTTTTCCCAAATAGATTTGATGGGTTTTCTCAAATAGATTTGATAGGTTTTCCCAAATAGATTTGATAGGTTTTCCTTTATAGATTTGATAGATTTTACCAAATAGATTTGATAGGTTTTCCCTTATAGATTTGTTAGGTTTTCCCGTATGTGTAGCGTAGTTTGTCGACGGTTTATTATTATTATTAGAAATAATAATAAATAATAGTAATAATAATAGTTATAATAATAATAGTAATAGTAATATTAATAATACTAATAGTAATAATAATAGTAATAATAGTAATAATAGTAATAATAATAATAGTAAATAATAATAATAATAGTTATAATAGTAATAGTAATAATAATAGTAATAATAGTAATAATAATAATAGTAATAATAATAATAGTTATAATAGTAATAGTAATAATAGAAATAATAATAATAGAAATAGTAAATAATAATAATAGTTAAAATAGTAATAGTAATAATATAATAATAATAATAATAGTTAAATAATAATAATAGTTATAATAGTAATACTAGTAATAATAATAATAATAATAATAATAATAATAATAATAATAATAATAATAATAGTAGTAGTAGTAGTAGTAGTAGTAATAATAGTACTAATAATAAGAATAATAAATAATAATAGTAATAATACTAATAGTAATAATAATAATAATAATAGTAATAATAATAATAGTAATAATAATTATAGTAATAGTAATAATAATACTAATAATAATAATAGTATACATAATAATAATAATACCAATAATAATAATAGTATACATAATAATAATAATAATAATAATAGTAATAATACCAATAATGCAATAATAATAATTAACCGTCAACCATTAATTTTATAAACATTGTAAATAATAACAAATACGTTTTTTCGCAGATATGGATGCCGACGATGCTTTTATTTCCGGCATTGATGACTGCCAGTTTTTACAGTTCGAGCAGGGGACTACGCCGTACGAGCGGTTCAGGACCCTAAGAGCACGAGTGCCGGCACCGGGGACCGTCCTGTCGGAGGACTTCCTACAGCTCGTTGGAGAGCGGGACCGTTTTTTTTGAGATTATCGGCGAGGACGGCCCGTGGGAGCAGCTGTTCCGGATGGGCGACGATGCCCATCGAGAGCTGACCGTGGAGTTCTACTGCACCTTCACATTCCGTCCACGTGAGCAGGGACTTGCGGAGCTGGACGAGGACGACATAGCGGACGGTCGTGCGCCCGCGGAGGTTTCTTTCCGGTTGTTCGGCCACCTCCACCGCATGTCACTTCGGCGGTTCGCCGTCGTCAGCGGCCTCTACACGGAGGTGGAGGTCGGACAGCCGATGTACACCACGGCCTTGATCCGCGGGGCCGACGACTTCGATCAGGTCTGGTGGCCTGCCATTAGCGTTGGACCATATGGTGGTGATACGAGGTCATCTCATATACGAGACCCTCTGTATAGATATATTCACCGACTCATCGTCACGTCCATCGCCGGTCGTGGGGCGGGGACCGACAGGTTCAACTCCGCCGACCTTTTTTTTCTTCGGTGTGTACTCACACACCGACACTGCCACCTCGCGCATGCCCTCGCTGATTATTTTGCTAGTTATTATCATCGGCAGTCGCGAGGGGCGTTAGTGGGCGGGAACATCGTTTCCCAGATCGCTCGCGGCTTGGGGTACGCACACGCCATGTCCCAGCTCCCGCTACCTCCTACTCCTGTGCGCGTGGCAGCCCGGACCACCGCCACTGGGATGAGGATCGTTCAGAGGTTCCCCGACGGCACGTGGCACCTGCTCAGTAGATACCAGGAGCTCGTGCCATGGGTGCCCGAGCCGTTGGTGGACCCCCTCGAGCTGGCGGGGGCTGAGGTCCACCTTCAGGATGCCCACGAGCCCCTTGGCGGCGGGGAGGATCAGCCCATTCCCCCGCCGCACGACCAGGACCCGCCCCAGCATCCTCAGCGCGTGTACCATGCCGTGCGATTGCCTGCTCATGTTCTTGATATGCTTCAAGACACACGAGACAGGGTCACGAGGCTGGAGGATATGACCAGGAGGCTGGAGGATACGACCACGAGGCTGCATGATATGATGGACTGGGTCGTCCAGCACATAGTCGCAGACTATGCCGCCTCGGGTACGTCGTTGTTGTCACAGCCACCGAGGCGGTTAGACCATGACGGTGCTGGCCCTTTTGGCGCGGGCGGGTCTGGTCAGGGCAGCGATCCGGGGATGATGGATTAGATAGGTATTTTGTTTGTATTTTATTTCTTTTTATATGTAAAACTCGTTGTATATATATATATATGTGCAGTTTCAGTTATGATGACTTGTATATTTGGTTGTGTTTGTTTGGTTGTGTTTGTTTGTTTGTTTTATATTTGTAATGTTGATAATGTTAATTGTATATGTTTGTTTGGTTGTGTTTCTTTGTTTGTAATGTAACTGTAAAATAACAAAACACAAACTCGTATGTTACGATTAGGTTAACCGTGTGATAAAATAAAAATAAAAACAAACTAGTATGATTACATAACCGTATGCACATTTCAATATTAAATAATGATAGTAACTCCATAACCGTAGGCACATTTCCCACTCTCATACATACACATACATACACCTATGACCTATATATACATCATTATCACTGCAGCTTTCACTACTTCAATCAAGATCATGACACACATTTGTAATCAAGGTGCATTTCAGTCGTCGTATAACATGAGATCATTAGCTACTAAAATAAAAATAAAAAAAATCTTGTAATATGATAAATTAATAATAAACACAAAACACAAACTCGTATGTTACGATTAGATTAACCGTTTTGATAAAATAAAAATAAAAACAAAATTAAAAAAATTTAAAAATATGTTCAAAATGTCACGGTTTGGCCAAACCGTGACATATACACCTCCAAAACCCTAACTGTCACCCCATTAATTACACATTAATTACACACCCAACAATTGCAATGATCCCGAGAACCTAACGTCACGGTTAGACCTCATCGTGACCGCAATGTCCTACACCCGACCTAAAGGTCACGGTTAGCCCTAACCGTGACCGTTTGAGGTGGTATACCCTCAAAAATGAGCGGTGTGTGCAGAATTTCCGTTTAATAAATTAGCTTAACTTTGAACTTCACATGTCAAGTTTGATTAAGCTCGTGAGTTTAAGCGAATTACTTATATAATTTTTATCTAATATAATAAATATATATTCACATAATAAATGCATATATATATATATAAATATTAAGTTATTAATAAATAATGAATTATTCAACCTAAGTTGAGGCATTATAAAATATATACCAATGAAATTATAATAAAAGAGGAAAGGACAAGTTAAATTGCTAGATATCTAGCTATTACCATAGGGCTTTTGGTCTAACCGTACCCATGTGTTTAAATGACGTATTTTGGTCTAACTGATTTAAAATTCAAGTCCTAAAACAGACAAACAATAGTATAGAATAGAAGTAAGAGTAAATCTCGGTTTTGGTTACTGTGTTTTTCAAATTGACTCCACTTGAGTACCAACGTTTATTTTGTCTCCCTTTGAGTACCAAAGATTGAAGAAGTTCTCTGTTTCAGTCCAATTTTACAACGCCGTTTGAATGTGCCGTTAAATAGGAGGCACGCACGCTGCACATGAGGGTATTTCGGTCATTTCATGTGTAAACGGTCTCTTTTGTTGTGTTTGTTGCACTCGTATATATACACTCATATCTCCGTCTCTATCTCTCTCTCTTTCTCTCTGTGTGTTTCTTGCAGTTGATGAAAATGGTGATATGTTCATGTGGATCTCCAACAAGAATCATTACGTCTTGGACCTCAGCAAACCCGGACGTCGCTTTCATTGTTGTGCTAACACGGTAAGACCTAAATTGTTAGGTTTCAAGATTATTGTATGTTTGTGAGTTGTGTTGACCCTCCTGTATGTGCAGGTTACGAGTTGTGGGTTTGTGAGTTGGGTTGACCCTCCTCTGTGTGCAAAGGCCACTCGAATTATATCCGGATTGTTGAAATCCAATAACAAATTACAAGCTGATTGTAAGAGCTTAGCATTTCAAGTGAAGAAACTCAAATTTGTATTAGGTTTAAGTTGGTTGTTCTTTGTTATGTATTTGGTGTTTAAATGATGTAATAGAACTTGCAATGGTAGGGCTTTGGTTTATGTATTTGGTGTTCAAATTATGTAAAAGAACCCTGTAATGGCAGTGGATTTTGCTTGCAATGCTAGTGGGTTTTGGTTTATGTATTTGGTGTTCAAATGATGTAATACACCCCTGTAATGGCAGTGGATTTTGCTTGCAATGCTAGTGGGTTTTGGTAATTGCATTTGGTGTTCAAAATATGTAAAAGAACCCTGTAATGGCAGTGCATTTTGGTTGCAATGGCAGTGGGTTTTGGTAATTGCATTTGGTGTTCAAAATATGTAAAAGAACCCTGTAATGGCAGTGCATTTTGCTTGCAATGGCAGTGGGTTTTGGTAATTGCATTTGGTGTTCAAAATATGTAAAAGAACCCTGTAATGGTACACTATAGATGAAGTCAAATAGAACATGCCATAACCATAATGTTAACAAAATACATCATTGTTTAACAAACATAAGACAGTACAAAATACATCATTGTTCAACAAAAACTGATAAAACAACAACTAAACATCTTGTGTTGCTTGTGGAGCTTGTTGTGACCCCCCTTGACCAGTGCAGGATCTTTTGTTATGGCCCTTCTTGTTACACTTTGAACATGTAGTAGAATATCCCTTCTTAACAATCTTGCCCCTATCATTGATTTCACTCAATTCCTCTGCACTTTTCTTCCTTTTTTTTCTTGGCCTACCCACCTGAGTATGATGTTTTGGGGCTGTTAGAATTGTTGGGCATGCTGATGGAGTCCACAAGTCTCTCCCATTGATTGGGTCAATGGTGTATTGGTAAACATCTTTCCAAGTTTGAAGCCAATAAACTCTAGAAACCCATGACTCTGGAATTGTAGCCTCTTCATCCCCCTTTGAAAGATCCCATATGGCTGCCACTGCATGCTTACAAGGCATACCAGTGAGCTCCCATTTCCTACATGAACAAGTTTTCTTCCCCAAGTCAACCATCACTTGATCTAACCAAGGCCCACTAACCTGATATTTGTTTACTCCAGCCATGATGACATTGTACTCTGCAGCCTCAGATTTATTGAATTAAAGATCTTAGTTGCATATGGTGTTAAAGGTCCTTCACACTTGGCAATCAACTTGTGGACTCCAACAATCCTTTTCATCATGTACTCCCTTATGTATTCTAAGCAACTAATTATAGGCCTATCTCTACCTCACCCTCAGCCATGTTATCCCTTTCATCTTCATCATTAACTTCACCCTCAGCCATGTTATCCCTTTCCCAGTCATTGTTATCCCTCTCAAAGTCATTATTATCCCTTTCAAAGTCATACTCATTCATAAACTGGGCTATAAATGTATTATCATCCATGACATTCACATGACCTTCACAAACAGCCTCACTAACATTCTCTCCTACAGTCTCACTAACATTCACATCACCTTCACCAACAGTCTCACTAACATTCACATCACCTTCACCAACAGTCTCACTAACATTCACATCACCTTCACCAACAGCCTCACTAACATTCTCCACTTGACCTTCACCAACAGCCTTACTAACATTCTCTACTTGACCTTCACCAACAGCCTCACTAACATTCTCCACTTGACCTTCACCAACAGCCTTACTAACATTCTCTACTTGACCTTCACCAACAGCCTCACTAACATTCTCTACTTGACCTTCACCAACAGTCTCACTAACATCTTCATCACTAGACCATGGGTTATCATTATGCCACTCAAGTGCTAATTGTCGTTTACAATTATAAGGCCCAACATCAACAATCTCCTCAATCACTACTTTAGAACCACTGTCAGGTGATTGAAAGTATGTGTTTAGCTTAGTTTTACCATGCTCTGTATAAATCTCTATCAACTTAAGAACAGATACATATTGCAACATGTTTAGTACATCCTTATCATTTCCAAGAGCTCGTAGACCGAAATCTAAATCTTGCCCTGGAATCTTGAAGTGATAGTAAATTACCTCATCTTCAGGATAGCCTAAAGCTTTGATAATTGCATCAATCACATGGGCAGAGAACACATCTTGATCAACTAGGTCCACAAAATTTACCTTGCCATGCACGTATCTTCTAAGTGGGAAGCTCACAAACTCTCCACCGTGATTGATTTTTAAAGAAACAAGTTTGGTTCTTGACCTGCATTAACAATGCAAATCAGACATTGCAAAACAGAATTCAAATTCGTAGGCAAAGATTGAATGCACTTACCGTATATTTCTAGAGTATCATACT
Organism: Flaveria linearis; assembly: GCA_024085815.1. Lineage (NCBI taxonomy): Eukaryota > Viridiplantae > Streptophyta > Magnoliopsida > Asterales > Asteraceae > Flaveria > Flaveria linearis. The sequence continues at coordinate 48,488,687 of CM044016.1, forward strand.
CTACTTCAGTGACAGCACGCAAATGCCACATGACGAATTGACGAGGAGTGAAATCAGAGAAGTGAAAAACGTGGGGGATGAGTTTAAGAGATTTGACCTAGTTTCAATTTGATCATATGCGAACACAGAGACCAATTACACATGAAATGACCGAAATACCCTCATGTGCAGCGCGCGTGCCTCCTATTTAACGGCACATTCAAACGGCGTTGTAAAATTGGACTGAAACAGAGAACTTTTTCAATCTTTGGTACTCAAAGGGAGACAAAATAAACGTTGGTACTCAAGTGGAGTCAATTTGAAAAACACAGGGACCAAAACCGAGATTTACTCTAAATTATATTGATGTTAAAAAAGCTAGTATTGGTAGAAAGATATTTCCCTACAATGAAGTTTTGAACATTGATTTACGTAACAAGACGAGTGTATCTTCCTCAGGTATGAATTAGTGTATTAAAGTTTAAACAATAAATATAGCACTTTTAGGATAAGTTTCAAAATATGAGTCTCAAACATCACCATGAAAGAAATTTTAACCCTAAAACGAGGTACATGAAGCCAAAGAAAGCAAGGTTATGCCATTTGCTCAATTTGCTACTCTGCAAATTCCAAGTTTTAAGATATCATGTGCAGAGGGGACCATATTATTCATACTGGATATTGCTTTCCTTTCTGACCTACTCGCTGTTCGCGATGAGTAACGGACGGTGAGCACACTAGTTAGCACAATGGGATAGAATCAATTACACAGCAACTTTGTTCAGTTGTAGTGATAGGCTGACAACTCCATTTTACATATATTTTAACATAAAACTAGCTTAGAAGCTCGTGTATTTCACAAGTTAAATAAGAAATATTAAGCAGTTAGTAATAAAGATTTAGTAATTACGCCATATAAACAATAAACAAACTTATTTATTAAATAGAAAAAGAGAAAAAATGATAGTAATAAAAATTTATGATTAAAAAAGTTAATGAGAAATAAACTTTATTTATTGGGTGAAGAAACATAAACTAGAAAAAAAATAAATGATAGTTATATGGATTTAGAAAATAGGACAAAAACTTATTTATTAGACGAATAAAAAGAAACGAAAAAAGTAAATGAATCGAAGCTCTGTTACATTTATTTTTTGTTGGTGTCACAATAAGAGGTAACATATAAATTTTCTTGCTTTAATATATGAAATGAAGATTTTGCATATGAAGTAAAGATTATGATAACATTTCTTTTATCTCATGAATGACGATTCATCATTCACCCGCATATCTAGTTTATCAATGAATAACATCATTCACCACTACAAATAACCACTACAACTTGTTACAGTAGTTAAGAGCCTGCCCTTTCAAAGTAGAGGTACTGGGTTCAAAGCCCATTTGTGCCAGTTGTAGGGACATTTAGGTGAGGGAACGAATCTTAGCTTTATCCCTGGTTCGAACCTGACATGGGCCGAAGGTTTACCCATTCCACGGGGTTCCTACGCATCGGGGGGGGGGGGGGGGGCTGGGTCTTGTGGGCGGTCGAGTAGTTGACCTTGGACATAGCCCCGAAAGGATATGTTTACACCCAAGATCTTAGCCGTTCAAAAAAAATATTTTATTTATAAATATTACATTTATTTGTCTCGTAATCTAAATCATGAAATGTGAAAGTAGGTGAATGGGATGTGGGGGAGAGATGTCGATAAGATAAGGTGGTGCAATGTGATAATGGAATGCTATGTGTATTTTATCATTAAAAATATTAAAAAGAAGAGTAAAAAAGGTAAAATATGCCACCAAAACCTAACAATATCTCTCTCTCTTCTGGGTTCCTTTTATCTGATCGAACCACTTCTTGCAGAGAACATGTCTCTTTATTCATGTCTTATTTCACTATATTTAATTTAATAATAATACATATAATAAATTATAGAAAAAAAACTTTTATTGTTTTAAGTAACTTTACTTTTCATCCGGTATCTATACTAATCGCACCAAATAACTTTTAGTTGGCTAGTTTGTTTTCTCTTTGGTCTTTACTTTAATTATCGTTAGTTTGCATTACTAAGTTAGGTAATATGATTATCACATGAAAATAGACGTCTAATTTCATCTCTTCTTGTTAGTTTATAATGTTGTTAGTTTATTCTTGATGATGTTGTTTTGTAGTTTTGTTTACTAATTAGATCACACTTTAGCATAGGCGAAGCTTCTATGGGCCTCCCCCCCCCCTCCCCCGGCTTCCCCTTTTTTTGTCAATAGTGTTAATTTTTAGTTTGATAGTGCAAATTAGTGCTCTTGTAGTAAATTTTTTTTAATAAATATAGAGTTTACCCTCTTAAAATAGTTTACATTATTCAAGCTTCGTCACTGCACTTTAGCCTTCTACTCCAATTCAAAGATTTTCCTTAATTTGTTTTTTTTTTAAAATTTTTAGTAGGTGCTTAAAATGTAAATTCCTTGAATGGTATGACCTAGAAATGTATCAAAGGCCTACTAAGATCAAAGAATGATATTCAAGCCAAAAAGAACAAGCTTAATAAAAGTGAAAACAAGTGAGGATGATGCAAGACAAATGAGAAGATTTGTGATATGTAGTTGGATTAGATTTTTTACTCGTCTTATTAGCTTTAAACTTATCTAAAGCAGTGTCACCATTTGTGCTAAATACGGTTTACCACTGCATATATCATACATGTTGTAATCATCATTAGATTAACGAATATGAAAACTCCCTATTAATCGTGTCGCATATGTAGCAGGGAAGCAGAGGATGAATGGTCATTGATAGTGGGATGCAAAGGGTTTAACAAGGTACTTAAACAAAGGGAAGATGAAATTACGTATTTACCCTCGTGTGATAACCATATGCCTTAACTTAACGGTGCAAACTAAAACAATTAGACTAAATGACCAAAGATAAAATAAATCATGTACATAAATATTACGAGTGCAATTGGTAATTAAAATAAAAGTTTAAACTAAAACTGGTTGAAATGATTAAGGCTATAATTCAGTCAAAGCATTATTTCTTTGTATACATAATACATCTTTAGGAATACGTTTAAAACAATATATATATATATATATATATATATATATATATATATATATATAGTATCTCTCGTACACACATGATCATTTACCTATAACAATTATTAAGTGATACGGTTTTAAAGCGATAAACTCCATCATTTGAACATTTTCGAAAGCAACTCTTCCTCAATATATAAATCAATTATAATACGTTTGATTTATCGGTGTTGTACAACGTTAACAGATGTTTCAACGAAATTGCACCAATAAAACTGCAAGGTAAACAAAATTAGCTATAGAAGCCTTAGACACAATACATGATAATTGAAAATTAAAAGAAGGTTGCAAAGCAAACCAAAGCTAGCGAATATTGTAAACACATTCATGTTTAGCTTCAAGTGATCAACATGGAGAATTTAATTGACGCTATGAAGATCAAGAAATGTGATTGTCACATGTGGAACACGTATATGGGTGATAGTTGAATGTTGGAAGATCATACCGGAATGAAATTCTGCCTTTAAAGAAGGACTTTCAGGTAAGCATGCATAGCTTGATGGGAAAGATAGTAGAGCACACGCAAGACTTGGTTAAAGAGTGAGGTTCGTTATAGACTATAACGAACCTCACTCTTTAACCAATATTGTATAACGGATAGATGACAATTTATACTTTTTGTTAGCAATATTATATTTGTATGTTCATGATTTGAACGTGAACATGAGCTTGGATCTTAGGATTCATATTGATGATAACAAGAATTCAATGATTAGGTGCTAAAATATAATAAATAATGATGACGATGAACATGAAGAACACATACAATGATGATTAATGCTTGATGTTATTGATATATTGTTGAAATCATCATTCAAAAGAATGATGATATAATGTTGAAATCATCATCCATGAGGGATGATGATATATTGTTGTTGGTGATAAAACCCTAATTCACCCTAACATGTGGTGAATTAATCACACATTACAAGGATGATATGTGCTAAAATATATACTAGTCTAGCATTACAAATAATTACAATATAAACCCTAGACTAATATTTTTGTTGATTTCGTGCTTCAAGTCTTTAACTTCAATACTATTGAAATCTTCAATTTCTTCCAAGGTAGAATACCCAACAATACTCCCCCTAAATTGTAGATTTTCAATGTGACTTGAAGCTTGATCTTGTTTTTGTTGAATAGTTATCCAAAGTCGAGAAATATGTCGTTGATGCGGAAGCGTGGTCTTCAAAACTTTGGAACAACTATATTATGTAACTCAATGTCACTTGTTTTTGTTGTTGAGAGCCCAAATACGAGGCCCAAATTTGTTTTGTTGATCATAAGCCCAATCTTCAACACTTGAGCCCAATTCCAACTATCGTTTTTGTTTAATAATGGAGTCCAAGAAACAAACCCAATTGTGTTCTTGAGCCCATTTGCAACCCTAGGTTGCAAACCCTAATGTTTCAACCCTAATGTGGCCGCAAACGAACTTTGGTTCGGCAACCCTAATTAGGGCAGCCCTAAGTCGCATGAGGCTCTACTTGGCAGCCACATTTGGCAGCCATGTTCGGCCTCATCACTTGGTCCGCAAGAGCATTCATTCGGCAGCATTAATGTGGTTCGGGAGCAGCGCTATTTGCAAGAAACCCTAATCCGCAAGAGCATTCATTCGGCAGCCATATGTTTGGAAGCAAGATCCTTGATCGGCAGCCCCTTATGTGGCTGCAATCCTTGGCTCGCAAGCTGCCTTTGGCAGCCTCTTTTGCGGCCGCAAGAGCTGCCTTCGGCAGCCTTTTTTTTTGCAGCCCATAATTGGCAGCCACATTCGGATTGGAAGCAATCCTAATCCGCATTTGTTTGATCCTTGTTTGGCAGCCACAGATAATTCAGAAGCAGTCCCAAACCGCAGCTTTTTGATCTTGAGGCAGCCAAAAACCTTGAATATTGATTGATTGTTGAATTGTTTTCTTCAAATCTTCAATAATTTCAGCAGACTAAACATGAAAACTCATCACAATCAATATGAATCCACAACTCCAGCTCTGATACCAATTGTATGTTCATGATTTGAACGTGAACATGAGCTTGGATCTTAGGATTCATATTGATGATAACAAGAATTCAATGATTAGGTGCTAAAATATAATAAATAATGATGACGATGAACATGAAGAACACATACAATGATGATTAATGCTTGATGTTATTGATATATTGTTGAAATCATCATTCAAAAGAATGATGATATAATGTTGAAATCATCATCCATGAGGGATGATGATATATTGTTGTTGGTGATAAAACCCTAATTCACCCTAACATGTGGTGAATTACTCACACATTACAAGGATGATATGTGCTAAAATATATACTAGTCTAGCATTACAAATAATTACAATATAAACCCTAGACTAATATTTTTGTTGATTTCGTGCTTCAAGTCTTTAACTTTAATACTATTGAAAGCTTCAATTTCTTCCAAGGTAGAATACCCAACAATATTGTTGTACGAATTTCATGATGACATGTAAACTTGAGCTAGAATGTCATGAACAAATGAGGCTTGTTAAAGAACCACTCACCAAATATAGTAGAAATTTGATTAGAAAATAGTTAGCGAACCAAGATTAGTTGTGGAAATCTCATAATTAAACAACGAAACAAATTAATATGATAAAAATAAGAGGCTAGATAAGAAAATGTATAAAGATGAATGTCACTGATATATATACTTAAGGAAACATATGAGAGCATATGTACAATGATGAACATAGAGCATATCTACTTTGTTGGCAACTTTGTTAATCAATAGCAACTTTTGTCATTAGTAGTAGAAGTTATGAAGATTAGCAATTTGACTTCCAAAGTAGCTTTGTTAATACCGATGGTCTACTGGTCGCTAGCTATAAGTATGTTTCTACTGATAGTGCTTTCTACTAATGCAGTTACGAGTGGTTATCACTAGAAATTCTGCATTTCGTTACATAAATGGTTGCGATGATTCATTGCATGCACCGATTCAAACTTTATATAAAAAATTATTACTTCTAATTTCATAGATTAGTTTCATATGAATTATAAGATTATATCACAAAAATTACATACTCGTTCTTGAAACATTTATCTTATCCGATTAAAGTTTTTGGAGTACCATGAAAAGTATATTAATCTGAAAGCGTTATACATAATTCAAAAGATTATCTTAGAAAGACTCCACTAAATCAGTAATAAGCTATACATTAAAATGGAATGGAAGAGCAGAAAATAAGTACCATAGGAGAAGTGGATCAGGATGAGTAGTTAGTTAAATAAATGGAATAATGCTTCCTAAACTTTAAAGTAAGCTTGTGTGTTACTAAACACTTTTTTTTCTTATTGAATTTAGACTAGTTAGCATCTAATTTTGGTAAATGATAAGTGTCAATATATTTAGCAAGCAAAATTTTTTGACAGAATCTCTAGCGACACGATGAAGGCGGATTATGTTGTTGCTAAGCCTTGATCAAATCCGTCATCAAGCAAAAATTTGAACTTTCCTATGAAACTTGATTTGTGCTGACTAACGTGCAATGCATAAACGTTGTAGTATATCATCAAAAGGAAACATTCGGCCATTTAGCCTTGGTGACAGATTTAGCAACTCACTAGCTATATTGACCTGTTAATTGTTCAATTTGATCATTAAGTTAAGAGTCCAACATGACCCCTTTTGGTAAATTTTAACTTCACTAATGCTGGAATTTTAGTAATATTGGGTTATATATATAAATATACATATTATACTATTTATAACTTAAACCTATTAGTTAAAGTTTAGGCTAATTATGAAACATAAAATAAACTCAAGGGGTATAAAGTGAATATATATATTTGTTATATTGGATCGATAGTTTGTAGAAAAAGAAATCAATTTCTCAAAATCATTCTACAGGGAAACCAAAGCACTCTCAAAGCACAAAACTTCATCAATTCAATTCAGGTTCTTGTTTCTACTTCTTGATCTTATCCGATTAAATCAATTGTAAGTGCACAAATGGTTTAATCTGAAAGAGTAATCGATTTCAAGAACATCCTGGTGATTTAATTTCAATTTTAAGTTCTTTATCAAATTAGGGTTTGATAAATGGTAATATTTTCCCTTCATAAATCTAGTAAAAATTTCTTGTAAGTAACTTCAATTCTTACAAGATGACTGATAATAGGCCAATTATGGATCAATTTAATGAATTGCAACATATTCTTGGCCAATATGAGCAACATAGATGCATACGGATGAGTCAATTGCAATCTCTAGCATAATTGACAAATTGCCCCCATTATGAAAGGACTTTAAGCATACCTTGAAACACCAAAAAGAGGAGTTAAGTTTGGTTCAACTAGGTAGCCATATTAGGATTGAAGAATCTCTTAGGATACAAGAATCTGGGAAATTGAAAGGGAAAATTAAAACGGGTCAAAACTCGATTAACTTGGTTGAAAAAGATGGTAAGTTCAAGAAAGGAAATCAATTTAACGAAAAGAAAAGGAAGGCAAAATGAGGCTATCAAAAACCAAATAAGAAGCTTAATGAAGGATGTTGGAGATGTGGTAAGATGGGTCATAAGAAGAAGGATTGTCGCGTGAAGCTACCGGGTGGAAACAAGGGTTCAAGTGGAGCCGGTCCAAGTGGATCGAAGGATCCACCACCTCAACAAGGTAAGCTGTCTAATTTATCTTTAGATTCAATAAATTTGATTGAATGTGAGTCTTATAATCCAACTCAAACACACCAAAATATAAATTTCTTACAAACTAAATTTTTTTAAAAAAATAGGTTAGAAATTAATAAGGTGAAGTAAATTTTAGGGCCCAAACAACTCCGGCCCAAGTGCCTTCGGTTCTAATTGAGTCAAAGGCTGTTGGGCTTAAGTCTATTATTGATAGCACTAAGGCTATTGCTGAATCATTGACGATGACCGTGAATAATTCAAAAAGGTGTTCGAATATTAAAATGAATAAAGTCGAACACATTTCACTAATTGCTGAATCATTCTATATACAAGATGATTTGACAGCTTGGTGGGTAGACTCGGGTGCTACTAACCATGTTTGCAAGGATTCAAAATGGTTCGTGGAACTGGAATTAATTAAAGATGGATCCGTGCTGAGGATGGGGAATGTATCACCGAGCCTATCAAAGGGATTAGAAAAGTCAAACTTTTATTTACTTCTGGGAAACAACTAATGTTAAATAATGTATTATATGTACCGGGGATTTGAAGGAATCTTATATCCGGAATTGTGTTAAATAGTCATGGGTTTAGACAAGTAATAGAGTCGGATAAGTTTGTGTTGTCAAAACATGGTGTGTTTGTTGGATTTGGATATCTATCTAGTGGTATGTTTAAACTTAATATTCATGTACCATTTGATAATGAATCTATTTACATGACATCTTCATCTTCATATAATAATAAAGTAGATTCTTATCTAACTTGTGGCATGCTAGATTAGGACATATTAACTATTCTAGAATGCAAGACATGGCAAAAATGAGTCTAATACCCGGGTTTGATATGACCAATAATAAATGTCATACTTGTCAGTTAACAAAAACAACGAGAAAACCTTTTAAAGATGTAAAAATAGATTCTCAGGTATTGGATCTCATTCATTCTGATTTATGTGATTTTCATAGCACACCATCATTAGGAAATAATAAATATGTAATCACATTTATTGATGATGCAACTAGATATTGTTATGTCTACTTATTACATGCAAAAGATAAGACTCTTGATAAATTTAAAATTTATAAATAAGAGGTTGAACTGTTTCATGGTGATCTGATTAAGACCCTCAGAACAGATCGAGGAGGGGAGTATTATGATCCGGTGTATTTTCAGTCCACTGGAATCATACATTAGACCACAGCACCGTATACACCTCAACAAAATGGTGTGGCAGAAAGAAAGAATAGAACTTTAAAAAAAATGGTCAATTCTTTGTTATCTTATTCTGGTTTGAATGATGGGTTTTGGGGAGATGCTATGCTAACTGCATGTTATTTATTAAATAGAACTCCCAATAAGAAAAGCCAAATTACTCCGTATGAGTTATGGAAGAAAAGATCTCCAAATCTGCATTATCTTCGAGTTTGGGGATGTAGGGCAATTGTACGCCTTACTGATCCTAAAAGGAAGAATCTAGGTGAGAAAGGCATAGATTGCATCTTTATTGGATATGCTATTAACTCAAAAGCATATACACTACAAGAAAAATGACATTCAGCAAGGACAAAAGTCCTCGCTAAATGTTAGAATGTCCTCGCTAAAGATGTATAGCGAGGACATGTCCTCGCTGGAATTTCCTTGCTAAAGCCCCGTGGCTACAGGTTTACAGCAAGGAAAGTCAACGAATACAGCGAGGACATCTCTGATTTTTGAAAAAGTAATTAAATACCCTACAGCAAGGACTTTGTCCTCACTATAAAATTTACTTTAAATAATTATAAAAATACATATAACATATATATTTATACATTATACATGTATAAATGTATTATAAACGTATTTGTTAATATATTTATACATTATACGTGTATTTATTAAATACCCTACAGCAAGGACAAAGTCCTTGCTGTATTTTAGAGAGGACTTTTTGTAGTATTTTATTTTGTCATTGCTAAAGACTTTAGAGAGGACTTTGTCCTTGCTGAATGACTGGGAATTTCACAGCCATTTTTGCTGTAAATGCAGCTTCCCGCCCAGAATTTTTCTGGGTCAATGCCTGTTCTGTTTTTCAGATTTCCATCAAACACCAATGATATAATCAATCATACAACCAAAATATCATCATACCATAATCGGTTACATAATCTAATATCAATATCTAAGTTCAAATGATAAATTTGGTTACATAATTTAATACCAAGATCTAAGTTCATAAGAAACATTAGGATAACCTAGTCAGAGTTGTCGCTCTCGCAATCAGAGTCAAATTCAATCACAATATTGTGTTCTGCCAAACCTTTTACAACATTTTCCAATTTAGTAGCAAGGCGCGTATATTTTTTCTTTGATGATGCCAGCTTTTCATTGACTTGTTCTTGGGTGTAGACAGGTGGTGGTGGGGTAGATGGTCCTGGACTAGAAGATGATGAAGTGTATCGGGCCAAACCGGGTACAACATGTCCACGACCCCTGTTAAACCCACGACGTGTACCCAATACCTGATTCATGATCTGCTTCTCTGTCAACGGGTTAGCTGCACCTTCTTGTCGGCTCAGTAGGTCATTCATTTCATCCTGTATAGTTACAAAATAATAAATAATCAATGTTATATAAATCTAATCATTTATGCAAATTAACCGAAGTACCTAAAACTAAAAATAGCCAAATACCTAACTGATTACTTACATATTGTTGTTGAGCAAGTTGTGGTAATGGGATTTTCCCATTTTTAGAGCACCTCTCCTTGAAATTCTCGATTAGACTCGGATATTTTCCATCAATCTGACGCTGTACGTAACACATGAAATAAAGTGAATACGTATAGTTAATAACAATTAAACAAAAAATGCACAAACCTATACTACATACTACCAAACTTACATTATAATTTTATATTATATATATATATATATATTTGCTTTAAAAGTGACTTACACGGTCATGTCTGATCGATACAATAGACTTGGTCCCATGGTAACTTGGGTAGCGGTGACGGGATCTATTACTTTTGTTCACCGCCGAACGGCGAACATTGTCTTCGCTGCAGTAGGAATTGACCATCTCATTCCACATCTCAGGCGTCACGCCCTCGGGAACCTTCTGGCAAATGGCTTCTCTGTTTTCCAACCCCCCAAGTTTGGTGAAATTATTTAACTTGAACCTGTGTTTTGCACCAGAATAGAGTTCGGCGCAAAGCTTCATGATACCAGTCTCAATGGGATTTTGTAGCCCGGATGATCAAGATAAGGTGCCAGATTAAATAAGTCTGTAATTTATAAAAAAATATATATAATAATTAGCAACATAGTATGTTATTTAAAGTTTCAATATATTAAACAATCTTAACCTCCAATTAGGGCCATATGGCAGTCATCGCCTCATCGGGGACATCTTTCCAAGATTTATAGTTCAGTGGGACTGTAGTCCTTATAGTAACCCCGAGGAGATTTACGAAGTCACTTGAGTTATCCCCCACCGGTCTCATAGTTTGCTGGTCCTCAACGTCAAAGACAATAGGAAATGGCTTACAACCATTCTTTTCCCATCGTTTGCGCAACCCCTTGTTTGTAGTCTTCCTCCTTTTATTAGATGACCCTACAAATTCAAGTGAACAAATAAAAAATACAAGTAAACAAGACCTTGTAAAAATAAATGCAAATCAAGTAAACATCTTACCAATCGCAGCCTGAAGCGGGGTTCCATCCTCCCGGTGGAGGATCACCATGACCATCACCATCGTGTCCCCTAACATCCACATCAGCCATCTGAAAATCCAAATACAACAATACGAACTAGTTTTTTCGAGATCAATATAAATACAACCCAATAAACATATTAACAATATAAAAGCATAACAAAAGTCAATACATATATTGATTTCAATTAAAGGTCTTATTACAAATTATGATTGCAATTCAATCGGATTCATCACTAGAATAATTGCGTGCTACGTTGTCGTTATCGAGTTCGTTATCAGATGTATCACTATCAGGATCATCGTTGACATCATCATCAATAAACTCAGCATCATCATGACGGGCAGGAATAGAATCTCTTCAACTTCGGTGGCATGACCCATACTCAAACTAGTATAAGTCAAATCCTCCAAGTTGGCAGACAATGCAAGTGCACTCGAATTGTCATCATGGATGATATCTTCAGTAACTTCTACCATAATATCTCTGTCCCAAATCTTACGATGATTAACCTCTTGGACGACTTTCCAATAATCTTGTCTTTTAGATGGGTCTTGAAGATAAAATACTTGGTTTGCTTGTGTAGCAAGAATGTACTGGTCTCCTTTAAACCACTCATGCTGAATAGAAATGCTAGTTATGTTATTTTTGGTAACACAATGTTGCTTATCGGTCAAAGGAAAGTAACGTAACACCTTGTTAGCAACTTTTTTCCCCTTGGTCTCATTATCTTTCCATCTACTCTCGTTGCAAATTGGACATCTTTCCTTTTTTTTGTTTTCCTTCCAAAACAGACAACAGTCATTCTTACAAGCATGAATCGACTCGTATCCTAACCCAACTTTTTTCATTAATTTTTTAGCTTCATAATGTGACTTAGGTAGTGTGTTGTCTTTTGGAAATGCAAATCTAAGAAGTTCTAGCAGTTGGTCAAATGAATTATCAGTCCAATGATTCATGGCTTTCATGTGTGAAATCTTGGCCAAAAAGTCTAACGAAGACATCCAGTCACAACCAGGGTATAGCGGGGTGTCAGCAAGGTTAAATAACTCATCAAGATCGTCATTTTTAGAACTCGAACCCTCTGTTGGCTCATTACTATTCTCTTCATGCCATACATATTATCCACAATATATCCATACATGAAAGCCATACATATTATACAAGTAATACATGCCATACATATTATACATACATACACAATATATCCATACATAGATATATGTGATACGTACGTATACATACAGTGCATATATACAAGTAATACATACCTACATACATACACAGTATATCCATACATAGAAACATACATTGTACATCATACATGCCATACATACATACACAGTATATCCATACATAGATACATGTGACGCGTATATGCATACATGGCATACATACATACACGTATGTACATACACAAATACATTGTACATTATATATATGATAAGTAAATACACACATGTCATACATACGCGTATATGTATATACAACCAGGGTATACAAGATCGTCACAACCCTCTGTTCTAGCAGGGTACATCATACATGCCATACATATTATACATACATACACAATATATCCATACATAGATATATGTGATACGTACGTATACATACAGTGCATATATACAAGTAATACATACCTACATACATACACAGTATATCCATACATAGAAACATACATTGTACATCATACATGCCATACATACATACACAGTATATCCATACATAGATACATGTGACGCGTATATGCATACATGGCATACATACATACACGTATGTACATACACAAATACATTGTACATTATATATATGATAAGTAAATACACACATGTCATACATACTATACATGTGATATATACATCACATTGTACATTATACATGTGATACATACATCACATGTACATTATACATGTGATACATACATACATACACACACGTCATACATACATACACACACATGTCATACATATATACATATATACATGTACATTATACATGTGATACATACTTACATACACACACATATCATGCGTACTATACACAAATATCCATACATAGATACATACATTGTACATCATACATGTCTTACGTACATACGTACATATTAATACATTGTACATCATACATACATACATACATACATACATACATACATACATACATACATACATACATACATATATACATACATACATACATACATACATACATACATACATACATACATACATACATACATACATACATACATACATACATACATACATACATACACACATATATATACACACATACGCTATTGCAAATCTGAGCGGATTTTTCTTTCATTTACGGAAACTGAAAATATATTTAAATACAATATTTTGTATTTCTATTTAAAAACAAAATTAAAATTCAAAAATACTTTCAGCAAGGACAATGTTCTCGCAATATGTGACCCGGGATTTTTTAGTTTTGGAGGGAATCGAAAATACGTATTTACGCGGTATTTTTCAAGTTTGGTGGGAATTGAAAATTAAAAAAATACGTATTTATCTATAGCGTGGACATTGTTCTTGCTATAGATCTAGTCAAAAAAAGACTAACACTTTTATATATTTTCACGGTCAAAAAATTAATTAAAAAACAAAAATAATATGAAAATTATACTACGAGAACATTGTCCTTGCTAAAGGTCTGGTCAAAAAAAGACTAACACTTTTATATATTTTCACGGTCAATAAAATTAATTAAAAAACAAAAATAATCTGAAAATTGTACTGCGAGAACATTGTCCTTGCTAAAGGTCTGGTCAAACTCAAAAACCAACTGACCCTACTTTTTTGTCTTTTAGTGTGCTATAGCAAGGACATTTTATCCTTGCTATAAAATTTTGTTGCTAAAAGTTCTTTTTCTTGTAGTGATAGGTTCTATGTAATAGAACCAAATGATTCAGTATCTATTAATACTGTGATTGAATCTAGAGATGCTATCTTTGATGAGGAAAGATTTACATCAATACCTAAACCTATTAATATGGGTCAACTCTCACAAAGTAGGATCAGTGATTCTACTAATAATACAGTTCTTCCTCCCGAGTCTAGAAGAAGTACTAGAACTAGAAAGGCAAAGTCATTTGGAGATGACTTTCAACTATATTTAGTAGAAGGTTCTAGAGATAAATTAGACATCAATATCAATACTGTTTCATAGTAGAGGAAGACCCAAAGACTTTTGGTGAAGCTATGGCTTCAAGAGATGTAAACATTTGGAAAGAAGCTATACAAGATGAAATTGATTCCATCATGCACAATAAAACTTGAAAACTTACTGATTTACCTCCAGGGTGTAAACCTTTGGGGTGTAAATAGATTTTCAAGAAGAAGGTAAAGATAGATGGCAGTATAGATAAGTATAAAGCCCGGTTGGTCATACGAGGCTTTAGACAAAAAGAAGGGATAGACTTCTTTGACACTTATGCTCCAGTTGCAAGAATATCTACTATAAGATTATTGTTATCTCTAGCAGCTATACATAATCTTATAATACATCAAATGGATGTTAAAACTGCTTTCTTAAATGACGAATTAGATGAAGAAATATATATGAAACAACCTGAAGGTTTTGTTATGTCTGGACAAGAGCACAAAGTCCGTAAGCTAATTAAGTCTCTTTATGGCTTAAAATAAGCTCCTAAACAATGGCATCAAAAGTTCGATGAGGTTGTCCTGTCAGATGGTTTTATCCTAAATCAAGTTGATAAGTGTGTTTACAGTAAATTTGATTCTTCTGGAAAAGGAGTCATAATTTGTTTATATGTTGATGACATGTTGATCTTTGGTACAAATCAAGGACAAGTTAATAAAACTAAGGTATTTTTATCATCAAGATTTGCCATGAAAGATATGGGGGAGGCGGAAGTCATTCTTGGAATAAGAATAACCCGAGGTAGCAATAGAATTACTATCTCTCAATCACATTACATTGAGAAGATATTAAATAAATTCAATTGCTTGAATTCCTCACCTGTTGGAACTCCTATAGATCCTACTGTTAAGCTTATGCCAAATCAAGGAAATCCCACTGCTCAGTTGGATTATGCCAAGGCAATAGGATGTTTGATGTATGCTATGGCTAGTACAAGACCTGATATAGCATATGCAGTGGGAAGATTGAGCAGGTACACAAGTAATCCAAGCTCACATCACTGGCAAGCAGTAAATAGACTGTTCAAGTACCTAAAAGGAACCATGAACTATGGTTTATGTTATTCAGGTTCACCGCCTATTTTACAAGGGTTTTCAGATGCAAGTTGGATAACAAATTTAGAAGATCATTCGTCTACTGGTGGATGGGTATTTCTACTAGGTGGAGGTGCAATTTCTTGGACGTCTAAAAAGCAAACTTGCATTACAAATTCTACAATGGAATCTGAGTTTGTAGCATTAGCTTCAGCCGGAAAAGAAGCCGAATGGTTAAGAAATTTGTTGTATGAAATTCCATTATGGCCTAAACCTATATCATCTATTTCAATAAGGTGTGATAGTGCTGCTACACTGGCTAAGGCATATAGTCAAGTGTATAATAGAAAGTCTAGACACTTAGGTGTAAGACATAGCATGGTTAGGGAATTAATCATGAATGGAATAATATCTGTTGAGTTTATAAAATCTTAACACAACATGGCTGATCATTTAACCAAAGGGTTAGGAAGAGATCTCGTGAATAAATCAGCCATAGGGATGGGTCTGAAGTCCATTTCTTAGTATTTCATGTTAAGATACCCAATTCCCATTTAATACAATGTTAAATGCTGAATTCAATGTGAAAGGCTTATCATGAGATATTGGAACACAACATAGCATCCCAAGATATATGTTCAGACTGCAAGATAAAGAAGGTTGAAACATAGTTTTCTTAATAGTTCTTTGGTAAATTGTATTTGCAGGTGCAAGATGAGAACTACCTATAAGGGTATGAAGTTTAGCTGCTTCTAGAAGCTTGGACTTAGCTTTGATATGCACTTTGAAGGATGAGACATAGGCTAGTAAAATATTATGTCAAGTTAGAACTATAGAATTGTGAATTTATGTGTATTACCTTCAAGTATTCAGATGGATAGAATAGGTTCAATCATTGCGACACCTTTATATTCGAATATTTGGATCGCAGTAATATACTAATGTGAAATTCAATCCGTAGGATATTTCATTTATGCATAAGTTTGATTATGGTGAAGTTTGCTTGTGTTGATCATGAATATTACTAAAATGGGGGAGGAATGTTGGAATTTTAGTAATATTGGGTTATATATATAAATATACATATTCATATAATACTATTTATAAATTAAACATATTAGTTAAAGTTTAGGCTAATTATGAAAGATGAAATAAACTCAAGGGGTATAAAGTGAATATGTATATTTGTTATATTGGATCGACAGTTTGTAGAAAAAGAAATCAATTTCTCAAAATCATTCTACAGGGAAACCAAAGCACTCTCAAAACACAAAACTTTATCAATTCAATTCAGGTTCTTGTTTCTACTTCTTGATCTTATCCGATTAAATCAATTGTAAGTGCACAAATGGTTTAATCTGAAAGAGTAATCGATTTCAAGAACATCCTGGTGATTTAATTTCAATTTCAAGTTCTTTATCAAATTAGGGTTTGATAATTTGGTATTATTTTCCCTTCATAATTTCAACAACTAATACTTATATATATATCTCTGAATTTCTATATGCATGGGCTCGCCTTCACATTAAGATATAAGTATTAGCGAAGTTACAAATAGATTACGTTTGTTTGCACACGTATATAATATTCCTTCGTATTGATACCAAATCATCGTGGTTTCTTTTAACCAAAATGGTACATTCAATGTATGTTGTTTTAAAAATATGACAGTACGTTATTACCAATCGGACATCTAGATGTGCATTTTTTGACATTCAAATATAACTTTATTTCTTCGTTGACCATGATCACCCACAATGGGATACAAACACACTTACACAGTGCACCACCTTATCTTTTCATCCATTATAAAATATAAAATATATTCTTCATGAATGAGAAATTTACAAATTGTCACCCCAAGTAGTTGATGATGGTATGAAGCATTCATTACGATGTTGTCTTTTACCCTAATCACTTTTGTCCTTTGTCGATATATGTCCCAATCGATGTCTTTTTCTATATGTGTAAATGGCCACATGCACCCTTATGAAGATCGGTGAATTCATTCATTTCTTAATTAAATGGGTGATAAAATAATTAGTCAATATGTGTCTATGAATGAAAACATACCATGTTGCTTTTATGTATACATACAAACACCAAAAGACCAAAACGGTAAGGGACTAGAAACTCCCATTTAAAAAAACCCTAAAAATAGCATTTCTTGTAATGGCTTTTAGACGTTTGCTATTTTATGTTTTGATCTGTTGTAATATGTCAATGATTGTTACATAAATAAAAGTAACCTTACTAAAAAGACCATGTAATTTGTTGGGCTAATCTTGTCAAAGTCTAATAGAACTCAAGCTATATGACATAAGTACAAAATGACTTCTTCATCTCATTCTGAAAAAAATCTTGACTTCTTGGACTATGCACGTCTTGAAAAACTCTATATATAAAATACACTACGAAACAAACGACTTTCTCAACACAAAGGTGCGTCGGAATTATGCTGTGTAAGTGGGTTCCGATAGAAATAGGTCATCGGTAATGTGTTTTCCAACTGATTACCAATGGAAATTACCAAAGGATTAAGGATGAAAAATTCACGACAGATCATAATGACAATTATAGTGCCAATTTTACTAACAAATTAATTAAAAATAGAGTATTTACACTCGGACAATATGAAGTATAGGCAACCAACCACCAGAGATTTCATTGGCAATAAATTATAGTGTAGTAAACAATTAGAAAAAAGGTATTTTCTAGTTTTTCTATAAATGTGGATAAAAACAAGCAAATAATAAAAAATATGAGATGCTATTTTTTTGTTAGATCGAAAATCAATATACGATATATGTAAAAGAAAAATCTTGCTAACTCGAAGGTGGGTCTTGGTGTGGTGTTAGTCTTGAAACTTATCGATAGTTCTTCCATGGTCAGCTGATGTAGATGCATTATCTTTTAGCCATCCTCTTGTATCGCCTGTGGCCTCTATGGCCACTTTACCTTCTATGTCTCATGCCACTTCTGGTATCAATAGCTCGTTGTTCTATTTTTGCCCTTTAGCATTCTAAGCATCCATCAGTTCTACTTTCTCTTTTAAGACAACAGGCTACAAACATCAAACAACTACCTAACTTTTTGTTGATAGTTTAACAAATACATTATATAGAAAGAATTGCATACCTTTGAATTAGGGCGAGGAGCATGAGACATCCGAACCATAAAAGTATCGGCCTCCTTCATCATGGTATAATAGGGATTTTTTGTGATCTTGAAATTTTAGAGGTGTTTCTTTTTCTGACTTTTAACACACTCCCAAAATTATGTGTCATCAACAGATCTCGTGTTAGATTAATATAGACATATTCCTCAAGATATCATCAATGTTACATCTCCTGTTGTTTATAAAACAACATAAAGATAGTTAGTTTATGAAAAATTCTACAGAAAAACTTTTATAAACATAACGTATCTATTATTAGCTTGTATATTGACGTCTGTCTAAGAGTGACAACATTCTAATATTAAGAAAAATAACGGTTTCATGAACAAACATTTTTATAATTAACATAACACTGTGGCATTCACGTTTGTTAGATATTTTAGTGTAATTAGATTGACTAATGATAAATATGATCGTAATATCCATCAAACAAGTCAGGAAAGAGCGGAATGCATGCTTTTTGAGTTTATTATGATCTTCGATATCGAAAAACTCTAAGTAATAGGGGTTCCAAAGGGGCAACACTCCTTTGGTGGGGGTCAAGGGGCAGCGGCCGAAGCGCCCTTGGTAGCGGGGTGTCGTCCCAGCTGGCTGGGTCCAAGGGGCATAGCCCTGGCTGGGAAATTTTATTTTGGTAAATATTATTTTACTAAAAAAACATGAAGATTTTGATTTTTTTGAAATTTCACATGTGAAACTCGAGAGTTAAAACGATAAAATTATAAATGATAACCGTCGAACGCGGTTACCCTATCATGTTAGATTTGATATCACCACTTTTGATCGAAAAAGTCCAACAGTTTGTTACTTTGTTATCAGAATGTCCTAATTGTAGTAGTTGCAAATATCACATGAAGCAGAGGTTCTTTGCCAATGGTACTGTTATATTGCTGCCTTGCCTCCTTGAACAGCGGCCCCAATCATGATTCTAATAAGACTCTTCACGATAAATATTTTATATATATCTCCACAATAATAATATTATTATTATTATAAGCAAGATATCTATCAATATTAAGTGTCCCCACCTTTGGATCAAGTGGATTATCTCCACGTGTGAAAGCCATCAATGAGAATATTCCGGCACCGGCGATCACTCACCGGCCACCGCCAAACGCTACCTCAGCTCTTAATTACTTAATTTACACCTCTGACTCATCTCACGTGAGTGGGCTCTTCCCTGCAACATATATATATGGTTACTTTAATTATATTTAACTTTATATGTTATGATTAGGTCGTGTTTTGTAATTTGAGTGGATAAAACTATCAATTAATTAAACAGCAGCGAGTCTCAAATCAACTGGTTTAGGAAGAGGCATCCTATGACTTTCTAAAGTGAAGGTTATGGGTTGGAATCTCACTAGGTGTAATATGCTTCAAGTGGGCCATGGGTTTTACCCAGTGGACTTTTGGGTGGTGGGTTTCCCTTGCAATAGCGGGCGAGTCGGGTTACCAGCGTTGTCTGTGTTCGCGGGCGTGGGTGGCCTTTCACCAATGGATTTACTTGGATGACCGAACTTAAAAATTATTTGTTGGCGGTTTAAAAAAAACTAATTAAACACGATTATAGTTTGGATGTATAAATTATGGTATTTCTTGATCATGCACCATCAAAAGCATTGGTCATCTGATATGTGCTTTTGCATGTTTCACTAGGGTGATGTTATTGTATAAATTGTATTTTTGCTACAAAGTGTGAGAAGACACAATGAGCCTAAAAAAGTCACAAAAAAATTAATATCTCACAATCTAAATCGAATTTTAAAAAAGTAATTCGGAGCCTCTGTTCCTCTCGTTGTCCTCTTTCAGAAAAAAATAAAAAAATAAAATTTTTTTTCAATGTGTCTTTATATGACACAATGACGTTATTGTGTCCTTTATATTGACACAATGACGTCATTTTGTCTTTCATAATGACACAATGAAGTCATTGTTTTTTTCATAAATAACACAATAAAAAACATTAATTTTTTTATTTTTTTCATTTTATTTATTTATTTTTTTTCTTAGTGAGGACAACTAGGGGAACAAAAGCTCCGAATTACTTTTTTGAAATTTGATTTAGATTGTGAGATATAATTTTTTGGTGTCTTTTTTTGACTCATTGTGTCTTCTCGCACTTTGTAGCAAAAATACATTTTGTATTTGAACTTTTTTCTTATTTATTTGCATTATTTGCAGTCCAAATAGGGATGGAATTTGTTGGTTTTGCATTTTTTTATTCGCACTACAAGAAAAAGGGGGTTTTGCGGTCAATTTTTTTGCGGCGAAAACCAGTTCGTCGCAAAAAAGTCACAAAACGACAAAAATACCCTTTTTGACTTTTTAAGTCAAAACACTTTTTTGCGGCGATATTTCGTCGCAATAAAATGAAAATTATCTTTTTTGATTTTTTTAATATCATGAAAACCTTTTCTAAGGGCGGGAAAAATCCCGCTAAGTCATTTGCGGTGATTTTTCGTCGTAAAAAATATTAATAAATTAATAGATATTAATAATTAAATAGTTTCGTCGCAATTGGTCTTTTGCGGCGACATATCGCCGCAAAAAACAAGCACCAGTTTTAAATCGGGAATCAGTTCGCAGTTTGGGGCATTTGCAAACACCACACCACAGCCTCACCTGCGCACCCCACCCCACACCCCCACGGCGCACCGCGCCCCTCCACCATCGTCCGGACCCTCCACTGTCGGCCGGCCCCCCCTCCGTCGCTACTCCACGGTCGCTGCTCCACTTCCGTTACTACTCCACGTGCCACCACCGCTGCTTCAAGTACCATGGCCGCTGTTTCATCTCCGTCGCCGCCTCGTTTGCACCATAGCCATCTTCTCCACTTCTGGTTTCAAGTAATAACCTCAATTTTGCCTAATTTTGTGTTACTTTGTAGTTAATATTTTAAAATTAGGGATTTTGTGTCCATTTTGCCTAATTTGTAGTTTTTATGGTTATGAACATGAATGTTTAACTTAGTTGAGATGGAGTAATATGTGTGTATGTATGTATTTAAGAATATATGTATTTAGTGTGTTAATTTTGTGTTAATTTGTAGTTTTTGGGGGGTTTTAAAGTTTATATTGTTATGAAAACATGGATGTTTAACTTAGTTGAGACGAAAAAACATGTGTGTATGTATGAATATAAGAATGTATGTATTTGGAATGTTAATTATGTGTTAATATGTAGTTATTGTTTGAAATTAGGTTTAGCAAGTTTTATGGTTATGAAAGATGGATATTTAGCTGAGATGAAATAACATATGTGTATGTTCGTATTTAAGAATGTATGTATTTGGTATGTTAATTTTGTGTTAATTTATAATTATTATTTAAAATTAAGGTTAGCAAGTTTATATGGTTATGAAAACATGGATATTTAACTTAGTTGAGATTGTTTGAAATAACATGTGTGTATGTATGAATATAAGAATGTATGTATTTGGTATGTTAATTGTGTGTTAATATGTAGTTATTGTTTGAAATTAGGTTTAGCAAGTTTATATGGTTAAGAAAAAATGGATATTTAGTTGAGATGAAATAATATGTGTGTATGTATGTATTTGGTATGTTAATTTTGTGTTAATTTATAGTTATTGTTTGAAATTAGGGTTAGGAAATTTATTAAATATTTAATTTTTATATTGTATTTCAGTAGGTTTAAACGTGTTAAGATATTTAATATTTGTTTGTAAACACAGTTATGACGATTGATAAGAGTTGGACCACTTTAGAAAATAAGTTTTCTAAAGAATATCTGATTGGTCTTAAAGGATTCATGGAAATGTGTAAGAATTATACGAATAGACAAAATAAAGCTCGGTGTCCCTGTAATAATTGCAATAACAGTTATTGGTTTCATCTTCCAACAATAGAGCGCCACATACAATATAACTATTTAATGTGTTTACAGCGTGAAGAGGGTTCTGATGAACCTAGGAGTGCCATATTAGCATACCGCCGCTTCTATACCGATTCAAGCGGTAATTTTTATCAATCTGAACCCGCTGCATACTATGTAAGTAATATACACATCTTAAAATTATATAAAGATAAAGTAATATATAACATCCCCATATATATAACATTGTTTATTATTTTTTGTAAACTATAAAGGAGCAAATGGTCGCGCTTCAACAACAACACCCTGAAATGTCAGAGAAGCAGATCATGCGGCAGGTCTTGGGGGAGCGGCTCGGGTGGGAACGTGGCATCGGTCCAATACCGAGCGTGCCTTCACAACCCCTACCTCCACCTCATAGAACAGATCAGCGGATGTTCTCACAATCTGAGGTTGAGGAGATGATAACAGCGAGACTGGCAAGTGAGCAAGAACAATGGCAGTCACAGATGATGGCTAATATGATGGCACAAATGCAAAGTCAAATCCAAACCCAAGTCCAGAGCGCGTTGAGGAGAAGTGGTCATTCTAAACAAAGTGATGAAGATGAAGAAGATGATGAAGGTGGGTCGTCATAAGATGTTCGGTTTGATGTTTGTTATGAATATTTTCAAACAATTTAGAACATTTGTTTATATAACTTATAACTTGTTAACTTTAGACAATATTTTGTTTATATGATATGCTTTGTATTTGTGAATGGTTTGATGGTTGTGATGGTATTAGTGATTTTGAATAGCAGGTTTGGTACCCAGGAATATCTGGGTGGATTGCTGCAAATGCAGCAATTTTTTTTTTAAAAAAATAGATGTTTTTTGCGGCGATATTTTGTCACAAAAAACATTTTAACAAATATCCCATTTCGTCGCAAAAAAGAAATTGACCAAAAACTTTGCGGCGATATATCGCCGAAAAAACTCTCAAAGTCGTCGCAAATTTTCGTCGCAAAAAATTTTCTTCTAGAATTTTCCTTTTTTTAAATGAGGTGGCCCCACAAAAGATTTCGTCGCAAAAAACTTTTTGCGACTTCTTTATTACGGCGAATAAATAACGACGAAACTGTTGTCGCAAACCTACTGACCGTTTAGATACAGTCACAAAAACAATTGCAAAATTAAATTTTATACTTAATTGAAAGTAAATTATAAATATAAGTGGTTGCAACATGGCCTTGAACATCGTTCAGCCGCAAGAAGAAATCCCGTAACAAAATGTGCTACTGTTTATGTTTAGGTAAAATCAGTACGACTAAAATATAAGTGGTTGCGGTTTTAGTTGCAAAACATGATTACGCTTACATAGGTTTATGCAATATAAGTATCTAAACGTTCGTAAATACTTAGGTGTTGTTTGTTTTTTCTGCAGGAAAACGTCTGCAGTCTGCGGATCACATCTGCAGACATCTGCAGCATAAGAGGTGGACCAAACGTCTGCAGTCTGCAAGAAAAACACTGTTTGTTTTTAACATCTGCAATGTTATTATTATTATTATTATTATTATTATTATTTTATTATTATTATTATTATTATTATTATTATTATTATTATTATTATTATTATTATGCTTTAATTTCAATTCTTGAGCACTTGATTGACCCCATCGATAAGTCAATTTCTATCATATTTTCTTCTTCATTCATCTCCGGCCACCATAACACAGAATCCGACGACTTTTGCCGGCGACATAACTTATGTTCTTCTTCATCTTTGTAATCTTTGTATTTAATATCATGATGCCCACTAAAGAGTTCGATTTCTATTAAGCTTTCTTCGTCGGAAATTGACCCTTCGGAGCAGTCAACCCTCCGGCGAGTCTCGCCGGAGTAATGCCACCCATCGAAATCGGAATCTTCTTCGGTTGTAAACGATAAAAGATCTACGATTTCGCTTTCGGAGGAAGAATCCGGCGAAGCCACATTCAAACACCCTTTAATTTCCACATTTGACGGTTGATTCGAACTATTTTGATCTGAAACTGTGAGATCGAACTCATCTTCTTCCTTTGTAACTCGTACGTTGTGCTTTGATTGTGTGAAGAACAAAACTGCAGAAGAACACAAAATCAAGCTTGTGATGATAAACACAATGAAATTCCCACAAACAAAAGTGCAAATCGGGATAAAAAAGGAAACAATCCATGGGTTTTTGACAAATCTAGATCTTGTGTTATTACAATAACAATAATCAAAACAAAAATAAGAGCCCTCAATTGTTTCTTCAGACTTTCTCCGGTGACTTCGCCGGCGGTTGCGAAGGGGGAGGGCGGCAGCAGAAGGCCGACGGGTGCAGGGATGGTTGCGAAGGGGGAGGGCGGCGGCAGAGGGCCGACGGGTGCAGGGATGGTTGCGAAGGGGGAGGGCAGCGGAGGGGGAGGGCAGCGGTGGTGAGAGGAGAGGTAAGATGGGGAAGATGAAGATAGATTGCAGGGTGGAGAAGAGGTTAGAAGATCTCAGAAGACATGCTTGTATTAACACAAAAATAAACGTATTTGATCATAGTTTGTTATCTATATCTATATCTATATCTATACTACATATAAAATATTTTAGATTGATATATTTGTAATTTTACATAAAGTGTAAGACAGCTAAAATATTTTTTAAGCATAGAGTACAAGTGTTTAATATAATAATTTCTAATTTACCCTCATTTAATAAACTTCTCTTTATTACATATACGTAAAACTATGTCGAATGAAAAATGGTTATGTATATGTAACCTATATGTGACGTATATGTAAAACAATGCTACGATTTTTCATTTGATCTATACCCTTATTTATACACACACACACACAAAAATATAAAATGTAGTGATAACAAATAGGGGTGTTCAAAAATATCCGAATCCGAAATATCCGAAAATCCGAAATTCGGATATCCAAAATTTCGGATATCCGAAAATTCGGATATCTTCGGATATCCGAAAATTCGGATATCCGAACTTCGGATATCCGAAATTTCGGATTCGGATTCGGATAGTGATATTCAGAATTTTCGGATATTCGGATATCCGAAATATCCGAAATATCCAAAATATTTTTATAAAAATTTAAAAATATTAAATATTAATTATATATTTCGGATATTTTTAGATATTTAGGACATTTTAATAAAAAACTTCGAATATCCGATAAAAACTTTAATAAAAATTATTATATTTTTATAAAATTTATTAAATAATACAAAATTCCTTTGAATTCGGATATCCGAACGGATATCCGAATCCGAATCCGAAATTTCGGATATCCGAAATTCGGATATCCGAAATTTCGGATTCGGATTCGGATAATGAAATTCACTATCCGAAATTTTCGGATATCCGAAATTCGGATATCCGAATTTCGGATATCCGAAAATGAACACCCCTAATAACAAATTTATAAGTTATATGACCGGTTTCATTTGTTTTTTTAGTTTTCACATAACTTTGTGGTTTTCTTAAGATCTCTCCCCTCTCTCTCTCTATATATATATATAATATATATATATAAATATATATATATATATATATATAGTATATATGTATAACTAATTTAATTAATAAACATGTTAGTTTTGTTAAATCTAAAATATATTAACAAAAATACATGTTCACAATTTCGAACAAAATCAAGTGGTAAGCTAGGCAAAGCTTTACTTATTTATGACTTAATAATATATATATTTGCCTTAAGTGAATTATATCTGAATTTTTCATAATAATATATTCGCAACTGGCCAACGCTCTCCAGGTGAGCAATCTCGTGATGCCTTCTGTTGCTAATATATGACATGATTAGCATCAATATCACTATATATTCATGAAAATAATAATAATATTTACAAGCGTACGTGTGTTAATTATTATTAAAAGCTATATTCTTTTTATATTTGTAGTTGTAATAAAAAGAAATTTTAACTTATATGAAAGATCAAAGACCTCAGTTTACTCTTATAAGCTAGCGTAGAAACTATAAAAAAAATAAACCTTAAATTTTTCATAAAACAAATATTTAACTATTTTTATTAGGGTTATTGGATTTTAATAATATAAATTTCTTTTGGTCGTAATTATTCTCAACTTGAGAAATGTTTACAGTTACTCTTAATTTTAAACTTATTTTCCTACAATGATACCTTACTATCTAAGAGTTAACTCTCATTAGTTTTTTTGATGAAATTGGGCCAACTTTAATTCATTTTTCGTCTCCAGCACCGCCTAATATCAATTAGGTCCGTTTTTTATTGTCTAGCCTTCATCATCATCAAGAATCTACCTCCAACGAGTTCGGTGGTTCAAATCAGGAGGTGGAGATTGACAGGTTTCGGGTGCGAAAGTTTAAAATTGACGGACCTGATGATAGATTTCAACTTCCTGTTTAATGCTTTGGCCATAAAAACAGTCCACATCATCAAAAAATTAACGGTGTTAATCTCAGTTAGTAAGAGATCGGCGGAGAAAAATAAACTCAAAGTCGGGAGTACCTGTAAACGTTTACTAAGTTGGGATTAATCTCAGCCAATAAATGAAACTTGAGATTATTAAAATCCAATAACCCTTTTTATTATTATATTTATGGACTAATATACCTAAAATGTGTTTAATGTTGGTGTGGGTCTAAGTGTGAAGGAGCAAGCTATTGCCTTTTTAGAGGCCCAAGAGCGTTTGTCAAAAGGGGCTTCACTGAAATGGTCATAACTTGATCTAGAAGTCTTCATTTTGGGCATGCGACAAGTTGAAACGACCGTTGGACCGAGTAGCACGTTTTTACAAACCGCCATAGGTGGGTCATCGTTTTGGCCCAAAAAGGGCTTATTTTATGAGTTAATTTACTTTTTGTCTTATTTTAAATTTTGTTGGACTTTAAATATGGCTCAGGTTTTGGTCCGTCTATGTTTTGTGCCCCATTCAACTTTTGGTTTGTTTTTTTATATGCATGTAAGTTACATGCATATAAAAAAACAAACCAAAAGTTGAATGGGGCACAAAACATAGACGGACCAAAACCTGAGCCATATTTAAAGTCCAACAAAATTTAAAATAAGACAAAAAGTAAATTAACTCATAAAATAAGCCCTTTTTGGGCCAAAACGATGACCCACCTATGGCGGTTTGTAAAAACGTGCTACTCGGTCCAACGGTCGTTTCAACTTGTCGCATGCCCAAAATGAAGACTTCTAGATCAAGTTATGACCATTTCAGTGAAGCCCCTTTTGACAAACGCTCTTGGGCCTCTAAAAAGGCAATAGCTTGCTCCTTCACACTTAGACCCACACCAACATTAAACACATTTTAGGTATATTAGTCCATAAATATAAATAATAAAAAGGGTTATTGGATTTTAATAATCTCAAGTTTCATTTATTGGCTGAGATTAATCCCAACTTAGTAAACGTTTACAGGTACTCCCGACTTTGAGTTTATTTTTCTCCGCCGATCTCTTACTAACTGAGATTAACACCGTTAATTTTTTGATGATGTGGACTGTTTTTATGGCCAAAGCATTAAACAGGAAGTTGAAATCTATCATCAGGTCCGTCAATTTTAAACTTTCGCACCCGAAACCTGTCAATCTCCACCTCCTGATTTGAACCACCGAACTCGTTGGAGGTAGATTCTTGATGATGATGAAGGCTAGACAATAAAAAACGGACCTAATTGATATTAGGCGGTGCTGGAGACGAAAAATGAATTAAAGTTGGCCCAATTTCATCAAAAAAACTAATGAGAGTTAACTCTTAGATAGTAAGGTATCATTGTAGGAAAATAAGTTTAAAATTAAGAGTAACTGTAAACATTTCTCAAGTTGAGAATAATTACGACCAAAAGAAATTTATATTATTAAAATCCAATAACCCTAATAAAAATAGTTAAATATTTGTTTTATGAAAAATTTAAGGTTTATTTTTTTTATAGTTTCTACGCTAGCTTATAAGAGTAAACTGAGGTCTTTGATCTTTCATATAAGTTAAAATTTCTTTTTATTACAACTACAAATATAAAAAGAATATAGCTTTTAATAATAATTAACACACGTACGCTTGTAAATATTATTATTATTTTCATGAATATATAGTGATATTGATGCTAATCATGTCATATATTAGCAACAGAAGGCATCACGAGATTGCTCACCTGGAGAGCGTTGGCCAGTTGCGAATATATTATTATGAAAAATTCAGATATAATTCACTTAAGGCAAATATATATATTATTAAGTCATAAATAAGTAAAGCTTTGCCTAGCTTACCACTTGATTTTGTTCGAAATTGTGAACATGTATTTTTGTTAATATATTTTAGATTTAACAAAACTAACATGTTTATTAATTAAATTAGTTATACATATATACATATATATTATATATATATATATATAATATATATATATATATATATATATATATATATAGAGAGAGAGGGGAGAGATCTTAAGAAAACCACAAAGTTATGTGAAAACTAAAAAACAAATGAAACCGGTCATATAACTTATAAATTTGTTATTAGGGGTGTTCATTTTCGGATATCCGAAATTCGGATATCCGAATTTCGGATATCCGAAAATTTCGGATAGTGAATTTCATTATCCGAATCCGAATCCGAAATTTCGGATATCCGAATTTCGGATATCCGAAATTTCGGATTCGGATTCGGATATCCGTTCGGATATCCGAATTCAAAGGAATTTTGTATTATTTAATAAATTTTATAAAAATATAATAATTTTTATTAAAGTTTTTATCGGATATTCGAAGTTTTTTATTAAAATGTCCTAAATATCTAAAAATATCCGAAATATATAATTAATATTTAATATTTTTAAATTTTTATAAAAATATTTTGGATATTTCGGATATTTCGGATATCCGAAATATCCGAAAATTCTGAAAATCACTATCCGAATCCGAATCCGAAATTTCGGATATCCGAAGTTCGGATATCCGAATTTTCGGATATCCGAAGATATCCGAATTTTCGGATATCCGAAATTTTGGATATCCGAATTTCGGATTTTCGGATATTTCGGATTCGGATATTTTTGAACACCCCTATTTGTTATCACTACATTTTA
This sequence comes from Flaveria linearis, assembly GCA_024085815.1. Classification (NCBI taxonomy): domain Eukaryota; kingdom Viridiplantae; phylum Streptophyta; class Magnoliopsida; order Asterales; family Asteraceae; genus Flaveria; species Flaveria linearis. Next base: position 48,518,469 of record CM044016.1, read on the forward strand.
TATTTTTGTGTGTGTGTGTGTATAAATAAGGGTATAGATCAAATGAAAAATCGTAGCATTGTTTTACATATACGTCACATATAGGTTACATATACATAACCATTTTTCATTCGACATAGTTTTACGTATATGTAATAAAGAGAAGTTTATTAAATGAGGGTAAATTAGAAATTATTATATTAAACACTTGTACTCTATGCTTAAAAAATATTTTAGCTGTCTTACACTTATGTAAAATTACAAATATATCAATCTAAAATATTTTATATGTAGTATAGATATAGATATAGATATAGATAACAAACTATGATCAAATACGTTTATTTTTTGTGTTAATACAAGCATGTCTTCTGAGATCTTCTAACCTCTTCTCCACCCTGCAATCTATCTTCATCTTCCCCATCTTACCTCTCCTCTCACCACCGCTGCCCTCCCCCTCCGCTGCCCTCCCCCTTCGCAACCATCCCTGCACCCGTCGGCCCTCTGCCGCCGCCCTCCCCCTTCGCAACCATCCCTGCACCCGTCGGCCTTCTGCTGCCGCCCTCCCCCTTCGCAACCGCCGGCGAAGTCACCGGAGAAAGTCTGAAGAAACAATTGAGGGCTCTTATTTTTGTTTTGATTTTTGTTTTGATTATTGTTATTGTAATAACACAAGATCTAGATTTGTCAAAAACCCATGGATTGTTTCCTTTTTTAAAAAAATTATTTTTTCACATTTTTATATAAATAAAAACAGAAAAAACTGATATTAAAGATAATTAAACAACATTATAGGTTCTTAATAATAAAAAACAAACAACCAAGTTCTAGTAAGAAATACAAAGGTAAACAACCAAGTTTATAATTAATTGTTTTTGACCAATACATAAAACACCAAAAACAATCTTGATCTTTTTATCAAACTTCTTTTCTTCATTCTTCATGTTGGTCTACAGCCACGAGTTTTAAGACCTGAAAACAGAAGCAATTGAATTTATCTGAGAGATGAATTAAGATGCATGCTCACAAAAAAATATAGCACAAGCATATTTCTTAGTATATGGACCTGAAGGAAATCTGGGATCTCAGCAGATTCAATTTGCTGTCTTTAGTATATGGCAAATATAGTCAATCCATTTTAGAAACAGCAGCAATTTCCATTATGGGTTTCTCATGAAAGTTGCCAAACTTCCTTTCTAGAGAAGTTCCAAATTTGGGCTACAATCAGTACATCCTGGGGACATGATGGAATATCACATGATGAAAACTTTTCTCAATTTACTGAGATTGTGTCTAAAATATCACATGATGGACTAAAAACCGCACTGTAACCGCATTTTAAGTTTAAGATTGGCAGAATTTTCTCTTTATAGTTGACAACGTAGTATACAGGGGAACCCTTTAACCACAAACTACATGTTTGATGGTCATTTGGTAGGTACATACTACATACCCTTTACTCCTATGATAACAAATAAAGAATATTTGCAAATAAGGGGGTGTTTGGGATTGCTTGTTTCAACAGCTTATTGCTTTCTAAATCAGCATTATGAAAATGTTGATGCTTAACTGCAAGAGATAATCTCAATTAGCTGTTTTAGGGGATTAGCTGTTTTAGGGGATTAGCTGTTTTAGGGGTGTTTAGGCTAGCTTAATAAAGTGGCTTATCAGTTAATTGTATTATTATCAAAATATAATAAGTTCATACAAACACTTCTTTAAAAGTGTTTATTGTGAGCTTACTAAAATATTAATAAAGGGTGATTTGTGAACAGACATTCGGCCATTTTCAATTAGCTAACCCAAACATCCCATTAGTAGGCATTAAATTACAACTTTACCCTTGAAATGAAGTAATTTGTCTCCAACAAACTGATTATCATACTGTTTAAAAGCAATCCCAAACACCCCCAAAGTAGATATATTAAGAGTTACTAGATCTACCATAACCACTAATAAACACCCATAAATTACTAAAAGATTTAACATAATGACCTGCAAACTGCACTAAAACTAACAAAATGAAGATTAAACATTTGAAACATACTAAACTAACCTTCATTATTAACACCAGAAGGAGAAAGAGCTGCAGAAGAAACATTAACCCATATCAAAACCACTAACCCAATTACCCCAAACACAAATTCTCTCTCCTTCATGCTTGAAAAAATGTTCAATCTTGTTCACAAGCATAAATTCAAGAAATTTGTTAAATGAATTTCAACATCATATTCGATATGCTCTTGTGTACACATACCAGCAGTAAACTTGTTGTTAACAACCAGATGGATCATATTCTTGAATTGAAAGGAAATACCTTGAAACTGAGAAGCGAGGAACAGGTGAGGCGGTGGTACTGGTTGGAAGAGGGAATCAATAACAGCAAACTACAAATCAATAACAGATCCAAAATCAGCAGACTAACAACATTATTAATTTGAAATATCCAGATCTACTCATGTACAAACCAAAATTAACAGATCCAATAACAGATCCAAAATCAGCAGACTAACAACATTATTAATTTGAAATATCCAGATCTACTCATGTACAAACCAAAATTAACAGATCCAATAACAGATCCAAAATCAATAAGAACATGACTACAACCATCAGGTCCAGATCTACTCATGTACAAACCAGACAAAGAAACCAGACAAAGAACATGACTAAACTCTCATCTCTAACACAAATCAATGGAATCTAATGTTTTTCGCAGATTGAAAGCTCACCGAAATGGAGAACGTGTGTGGAGCTTCTGGACGGAGGCGCACGGTGGTTCAGGCTCTCAGGGATGAATGGAGGCGACTCGCAGGGATGAATGGTCGTGGTTCAGGCGCACGGTGGTTCTGGATGGAGAACGTGGCGGTGGTTCTCAGGGATGAATGGAGGCGACTCGCAGGGATGAATGGCCGTGGTTCAGGCGCACGGTGGTGATCTGGTCGAAGGCGGAGCGGTCGCCGGTCACCGGTCGGAGGCGACTCGCAGGGATGAATGGATGATCGGCGTCTCAGGCAGTCAGGCTCTCAGCTTTAGGTTTAATTTGAAATGGGGATTGGGGAATGGTTTTAGGTTTAGGTTTAATATATATTATATATATGTATAATATATAATATATAATATATATATATATATATACCGAGCCTCGAGCCGAGCCACGAGCCGAGCCACGAGCCGAGCCACGAGCCGAGCCACGAGCCGAGCCACCCCTAGCTCGAGTTCGGCTCGTTTTAAAATCGAGCCGGCTCGGCTCGGCTCGTTTAGACACGAGCTTTTTCGAACCGAGTTTTTTTCGAGCTTTTTTCGAGCGAACTTCGAGCGAACTTCGAGCCTCGAACATTTTGAACAGCCCTACATGTAAGCAATGGAAGAAACTAGTTCTTGAAGTTTATAAAAAATCTTTTTTTCTCTCTATCACAGGGTGTGTTAGTTAAATTCCTGATTATCGATATTATTCGTGAGTCAACAATAGTTAGAAAATTGTTCCTTGTATTCTCGTTGAATCAACAGGCTCGTGAATTGTTTATCCTTTTGCTTCCGCCTATATCAAATCTGTTGCTATTTATAATAAGAGTAAATTTTGTTTTTGGTCCCTGTGGTTTTATCATTTTAACCATTTCAGTCCAAAAAGGAATCTTTTGTCATATCATGCCCTGTGGTTTCATTTTGGTAACGATTTTAGTCCCTGACACTAACTCTGTTAGTTTGTCTGTTAAGTCTAGGCGTGTTTTGGTCATTTTACATCAAATTATATAAAAAATAATTATTAGCTATTTAATGGTGAAACACGTCGCTTTGTCTTCAACATTATCTCTTCCACCGTCTCGAATAACCAGCCAGCCGCCACAATCTTCGGCAACCAGCCAACCACCACCTTTGCTTCCAGCGACCTTGTTTTTCCAGCCATCGATTCACTCTAATTGCAACACCACCACAACACCTTGACGACAACCACTCATCACCTCACCACTTGCCAAAAACCATCCAACAAAACCCTAAATCTATTTATCTTAAAATCTACAGCCATATGCCCATATATCTGCCCCTATCATCAGCATTGTCTCCAACCTTTAGATCCCCAACTTTCTAGTCATCAACCAACATCACCGCCACAAACCCTTACTGTCATCGTTTCTTGACCCAATAGTGCTACTTTGAACCACTACACCACTGTCAATTCAATAATCTTTGTATATGCAGATCTAACCCCAAATTGCATCAAGGATATGCTGTGGGGAAAGATGAAACTACCACACCACTGCCGCCAGACTCAACACCATAATTGAACCATCACACCACTACGTTTCTTCTGCGCGTGTGTGTATGTAGATCTAACCACCATATTCGAATTGTCTGCGCGTGTGTGTATGTAGATCTGACCACCATATTCGAATTGTCTGGGCGTGTGTGTATGTAGATCTGACCACCATTTGAATCGAACATGATCTGACCACCATATTCGAATCGAACATGATCTGACTACCATTTTTGCTTCTACTATGTGTCTGTGTGTGCAGAGATCCTATATGGGATTAGAGCAGAGGTCGGAGAAGGGGGAAGAAAAGGGTGAGGTGGGTGGTAGGTGATTTAGGTTTCAGATCTGATTAAAAGTAAGAGAGATACCATGGGTTATATGTAAAAGGACCAAAATACCCCTAGATTTAACAGAAAAAATTAACGGAGTTAGTGCTAGGGACCGAAATAGTTACAAAAATAAAACCACAGGGCATGATGTGACAAAAAATTTATTTTTGAACTGAAATAGTTAAATTATTCAAACCACGGGGACTAAAAACGAAATTTACTCTTATAATAATATAAATCTTCCTTGTCCAATCAACCAAACCATTGAATGATTTCATGGATTCATGCACTTGACATTCATCAATAATTTAGTATAAAACATTAAAAAAATGATAGTAAACCAACTACGACGCATTAACATTTTAATTATTTATATATCATTTATTCCGTATTTCTAATTTAAAATTATATGCTTGTGTTGGTGTGTGATGTTTTAAATGAAAAAAAAAAAGATAAAACTAAAAACTTATGAAAACCAATCTAGACATTTTGGAAAATTTTGGTTGATGTTAATTTTGGAATTGTCACTAAAGCAACTGAGGTTTAGTGAGGCAGTTAAGATAATTAATTAAATCAGAATTACTAAGGGAATAGATTAATTTTTTATTAATTTTTATGTGATTAATTAAATTATTACACAACACTAATTTACTACGAAAATAATAAGAATAAACCTAAATCATTTTAATTTTCTATCAAAGTTTCATATATTTTCAATTTTACGTTTTTACAACAAATGGAAATTACAAACAAACCTAGTTTTCCATCTAAACGAACAATTGAATTAGTTTTTTTATATTATCTTTCTGAATTTCAAGATAAATGGATTAGAAATTACATTTATAATATTCTCTTATTCATTAAAATTTACTAGAATTAAAAAAATTAATGATTTTGTTCCACATATTCTAACTCATATTATAGCGTTTTGCATAGATACCTCTCTCTTCTAATATTACACACACATACATAACTTGTTATACATACATATATGTATGCATATATGCATATATGTTGTGTGTGTATATATATTATATGTAAATAAAACTTCTTGTGTATATATATAGAGATAGAGTCTTCATGATGATAGGTTGTTCTCATAATAAAGCTAAACTCATTCACCAAACCCTAATACTCTCTCTCTCTCTCTTTACATTCCTATAAAACTTCAGTCATTCAACATCACTAAGGCTACTACAAAAGGAAAGAATCATACTTCAATGGACATCGAGTTTCTACCATCAATCACCGATGATCAAACCAACATGATGATGCTACAACTCGAAAAGCTCCCAAATTTCTATGAAGTTTATGCAGATGACATTCATCATAACGACCCACCATCCCAAATATTCACAAATCAAGAAACCACTAACCTAAACACTAACCATTTGATCCAAGACTCGAGTTTGATCACAACCCCTCATTCAACCACCATTGCATTCACCTCAACTCAAGCCCAATCATGTGGTACTGATGGTCATGAGCATAAACAAAGCTCGATGGCGGCGATGAGAGAGATGATATTCCGAATAGCAGCGATGCAACCAGTTCACATTGATCCGGAGTCTATTAAGCCACCGAAGAGGCGGAATGTGAAGATATCAAAGGACCCACAAAGCGTGGCGGCGAGGCATAGGAGGGAGAGGATTAGTGAGAAGATTAGGATACTTCAAAGACTTGTACCTGGTGGTACAAAGATGGATACCGCCTCAATGCTCGATGAGGCGGTTCATTATTTAAAGTTTTTGAAGAATCAGGTGCAGAAACTGGAAAAAGCTGGGGAAAATAGGCCGCCAGGGGTGGCGGCGGGGGTTGGTTTTCCGGTGGCTATGTCGAGTGGGAGTTATATTCCGGTGGGAACATCTGCTAAGGGGTATCAACAATCGGTGCAAAGTGTTCATCACTATTTAGGTGCTTAGTTGAAGATATTATTTTTGATGGGTATGAAGTGAATTTCATGCTAAGTTGAGGGGCTTTGAGTGGAAATTAGAGGGTTGTTTTATATTAACCTTGATAACAATTGTTGTGACATGAAAATTGAAAACTTGGGATTCATGCAAGTTGTACTCTTGTTATAAATTAATAAATCCCTTCTCTCATTATGGCATTTAGTTATTGAATGTTATTTGAGATATTTGATGGTTTCAATGATGACAATAAATGATATATATTTTAGAACTCGTGAAGTACATATGCCAGTATTAGAGAGGGCGGAGTGAAGCGCGGCTCGACGACGACGAAGAGGAAGGAAGCGTGACAAGTGAGATGTGAGTGAGGGAGAGGGAAACGTGGCTTCGGTTGTCACTACATCGATTTATTGTGAATTAGGGAGAAAGCGGATGGGATTCGGTTGTTTTGTAAGCGGGGAAGGAGGCCTCACTTAACATATATGTACTTTGAGAATTGGCAACACATGCCGTCAGGTCAGGTAACACTTAAGCTGTCTGGAGCCCGTCCTTCAACAACTTTTTAAAGCCCTCTAAAAGCTAAAGCGTAAATCCTAAATTTGTGATCTTTGGTTAAGACGTTAATGTAACTAGATGCCTTTTTCTTTTTACCACCTCTCTTACGCGTTTGCATTTTCTTTCATGTTAGAGTTCTTGAGTTCTAGGCTCCTTACTATGCGAGTTTCACAATTTTAGGTCTTTTAAGAGAATATTAATTATTATATGATGCTAATCGGGACGTTTCTTAAGAAAATTTCTGACAGAAAGTGCTAGATTAATGTTTTATGTTTATGTACATGTGTCTTTGCTAATGAAATGATACTTATACCATTTTTAAAAAATAGGAAACGTGTTCAAATGGACTAGATTGTTACAACATATTATTAAAACGAAAGATGTCTTATTTATCTATGAATATTTCGCATTTTTATGTTGAAAATGGTAGAAACTTGGAAAAGAAAAAATAGAGCCTAAAATAATGTTACCATCTCATATATCGTTTGTATTGATATCCAAATATTCAATGTTTATTTCTCATTTATTATAAACTTTGTTCCTTACTGCCCCTGTCCTCCACCATGGATCTCTTGTCAAAAAGATCTACTATGTGTAATGTGTTTGTGTGTGATAGAGAGAGAAACATATATACCTAATTAAACAAGCAAGGATCAATATTTAATTAAAATTTGCTTTGAACCGCTTAAAATCTTATAGTCTAGCAATATTAAAGTACGTAATAAATTGTTTTCTTTAAATGGTTGAAAATTTTAGTGTTACGATGGATATTGGTATAGAGTTCGAAGTTAATTTAATTAATGGTGCATGTGTGAGTTAACCGTAGTTCTTAAAAAACGTATCGTCAATAATTGATATAATGACCACCGGATATCTTCAACCTATAGACTAATTATATTTGGATTTTTAATACAATATATAAAAAACGTGTATTTTGATCCTAATATTCTTGATACCAAAACAATAAGATATAGATATGTTGTAATTGGGACCATGTGGAGACCGGTATGGCAGGGTTGTCGTATTGATGAAGTTCAAGGTCAAACGTCAAAAAATAACCATTTGATTCAAGTTGGTAACATGACAGTGGCTATTTTGTTCTTGTAACAAAAGTTTATAGAAACAACAATATCTATATCTTAACAGGCTATAATATATATATATATATATATATATATATATATATATATATATATATATATATATATATATATATATATATATATAGGGTTAGGATCATTACAGAACCACTTTTTATTTTCAGAACTACAGAACCATTGATTTACATAAATGTATATTAAGTCTGGTAATATTTGACCTATTTTACATATGTGTATATCAGACATTAACAATAAACTATTAAAAAACAACTAAATATCATCAGGTTTAACTTACATCTATGTAAATTAATGGTTTATAATTTATATTTATGTAAATCAATGGTTCTTTTGGTTCTGAAAATAAAAAATAGTTCTGTAATGATCCCGATCCTATATATATATATATATATATATATATATATATAATATATATATATATATATATATATCTGTCACAAATACACAACCAGATAGATAGAACTTCGAACAATAAGAACTCGGTTTACAGCGTATGAAAACAGAGAACAAACAAACTCAGATCATCAAAGTGATGACCTAAGAACAAGAGATTTATTAGAACTATTATAACATCAAGAACAAGAAATCATCAGGAGCTGTGAACGAGAGAGACGAGAGAGGAGTGTTGTTTCTGATGATTAAGAATGAGCCCTAAGGCTCGCTTATAAGAACACCGCACACCACAAACCTTAAAGCCCACCATTGGCCCAGAAACAGACGGCCCAAACTGCAACTAGCAACAGCCCAAACAGCAAGCCTGCAAAATAAACAAAAGAAAGACAAAGAAAGAGTTCAATACGAGATAAAGAGAAGATATTGAATTATATTTTTAACACCCCCCTAATTCAATATCCAAAAACGTTAAACATGTGAAGCTTGGACGTTAAAAAATCATGAGACTTTGGAAGTAGACCCTTAGTGAAAATATCAGCAGGTTGCTGTTCAGACACTGTCGGGACAGTATGAACAACCCCCGATGAGATTTTCCCTCGTAAGAAAAACAAGTCAAGTTCAAAATGTTTAGTTCGGTCATGAAAGACAGGATTCGCAGCAATAGATAAGGCTGCACTATTGTCACAATGTAAAGAAACAAGTAACGGAATGGAAATAGATAGCTCCTTAAACATGTTTATAATCCACATGACTTCACATGTGGCAGAACACATGGCACGATATTCGGCTTCCGTCGAGGACCGCGAAACCGTGTTCTGTTTTTTACTCTTCCATGACACAAGAGAGTTACCCAAAAAATACAAAAACCAGTTACAGACTTTCTAGATGCGAAACATTTTCCCCAATCAGAGTCTGCAAAGACAGTCAATGAAAGGGAATCAGATTTTGAGAACAGCAGACCATGACCAGGAGCCTTTTTAAGTATCTCAGCAATCTTAAAGCCAACTTCAAATGAAAATCAGTAGGTTTATGCATGTATTGACTAAGAAATTGAACAGAATAAGATATATCAGGTCTGGTATGTGACAAGTAGATAAGTTTCCCAATAAGTTTCTGATATTCAGAAACATTTTTATGGGGAGATGAATCAGAAGCTGAGGGAGTTGCAACAAGATGGTGCTGCTCAAGCGGAGTGTTGACAGGCTTACAGCCTGTCATATCAAACTCAGCGAGCAACTCCAAATAATATTTACGTTGAGACAAGCAAAGACCATGTTTAGTGGACACAACCTCAATTCCTAAGAAATATTTAAGGGGACCTAAGTCCTTAATCAAAAACGCAGATTGCAGATTTTGTTTTAAAAGTTTAATTTCAGATCATCATTTCCAGTGATGATGATATCATCAACATACACAAGCAAGATAACTAAAACAGATGTGATGGATTTTATAAACATAGAATAGTCTGTTTTACTCTGTTGAAAACCATTTTTATTAGAACTCCAACAAGTTTTTCATTCCACATGCGGGGTGCTTGTTTCAAGCCATATAGGGACTTTTTTAATTTGCACACCCTATTATTAGTTTTGGAGAAGAATCCCTCAGGAGGAGTCATGTAGACATCCTTATTGAGGGAGCCATATAAGAACGCATTATTGATGCCAAGTTGATAGAGGGGCCAGTCACGTTGGACAGCAAGAGAAATAATGCATCAAATGTGACCATTTTAACGACGGAGAGAAGGTTTCATCAAAATCTATGCCCTCACGTTGACTATAGCCTTTGGCTACAAGTCTCGCTTTATAGCGATCTATCTCACCCGTGAACTTGTATTTTATTTTATATACCCATTTACAACCAATAGCTTTCCTATTGGGGGGAAGGTTTACAAGGTCCCAAGTATGATTTCTG